>JAPDPK010000055.1:1367500-1375000 GCA_031772115.1 Heritiera littoralis
AGAAATAAAGGGTATCATAGAAATGAAGGAGACTATGGAAGGGAGTCTTGTGCAAGGAAACAATCAGGTTCAAATGCATGACAACCCAAAAAGGAACATCCAAGGACAAACCTATGGTAATGTGAATTTTCAATCAGTTCTTGGTCGAGAGGCAAATTTTCCCAATCCTATTGGTGTCCTTAACTTAAGACCTTCAAATGAAAATCCATTGGAAATGGCTTGGGGTCCAGTTGCAGAAAGAAGGTATAACCTCTTGGAAGAAAGAATTCAAGCAATTGAAGGAAGGAACGAACTTTGTGATCCAAAGGAGTATTGCTTGGTGCCTGATGTGGTTATCCCACTAAAATTCAAAGTCCTAGAATTTGAAAAGTATGATGGGACCAAACGCCCTAAAACACATTTAGCCACCTATTGTCACAAGATGATTGGGCATTCTCATGACGAAAAGCTGCTTATTCACGTATTTCAAGATAGTTTGATAGGGGCAGCAAGTAATTGGTATTTTAAGTTGAAAAGAGGCCAAATTCATACATGGAGGGATCTGTCTCGAGCATTTTTAGAGCAATATAAGCATTTGATGGAGATAGCTCTAGATCGTTTAACCCTCCTAAGCATGAGAAAGAACTTGAATGAAAGCGAAAAAGAATATGCTCTTAGATGGAAAGAAATGGCATCACAAGTTTGACCACCACTTACAAATAGACAAATGAACTCTCTGTTTGTAGACACTCTCCCTTCTCCATATTATGACAAGTTGATTGGCAATATTTTTTCAGATTTTATAGATTTGTTGTTTTCTATGGGTAGAATTGAAGATGGGATAAGAAAAGGGAAGATTGCAGATATTAGTACAAGGAATTATGGTGAGAAGGGATGGGACACCTTTAGTGAGCAAGTTCAAGAAGCAACTGTTGAACGATCTAACAAGAGAAAATTCAGTGTGATGAAAGGACCCTTCGATAGTCATTCTCACCCTTTAGTACAATCCTTTTACACTTATACTCCAATATCCTATTCCCACAAGTTGTCATGCCACATTATCTTAACACATCAGTCCCCTGGCCATAAGCCCCTCTGCCTTAAAAGTGCATTTTACCAAATGACCATGAGATTGATCTTGACCATCCCGAGACTAAGATGAGAAAAAGGGTTAAATTGTACCATTCAATCCCGATGTCCTATACAGACTTGTTCCCACTCCTTGTCCAAAGTTACAAGATTTCCACTGTTAATGCCAAACCTAGGAAACCTCCTTACCCAAAATGGTATGACCCCAACGCCAAATGTGACTACCATGATGGGATTGAAGGACATTCCATTGAAAATTGTACTGCGTTTAAGGATAAGGTGTAAGCTTTGATCGACGCAGATCCAACGAAATTCAAAGAACTTGTCTGTGGCTATCATCATCAAAGGAGAAAGACCTAAGGATTAGTAGTTCAAGGGATAACATGTGTTCTAATGTGAAACTTTTGTTTATGCTTTGTACATATTTTTCAGTTCAAATCACTTCTAAGGATATGAATTGGATTTGACTAGGTATTTCATGAATTTGTTAATATTTATAGTTGAAATTTATAAATTTCTTTTAAAATTGTGTTTTTTAAGGTTTTGCAAAAATAAAAAAATAAAAAAATGGTAACTAGGCATTTCTCTTGAAAATAAGAGCCCTTATAATTGCCAACAAAAAATAAAAAAAATAATAAAAGAAGAGGACATAACAAAGTCTCTAGAGAATTGATGATCATTATTTAAAGGAAACTTATTCCAGCAAATACATCCCCCTTGAACAATTTCTTTCTTTCAAAGTCACAAGTTGGAACTTCATGGACCTTCATTTTCACTTAATCATGGAGACATATTGAGGAAAAATGACGTTCATCTAGGTAATTGCTAATAAAATGATTTGTTTGTTAAAACCTTCTTGTTAGGATTCCTAAATGATAAAACAAATGACACTCTTTTAGATTTGGACTTGGTAGTTTAATAATTGTCAAGATTACGCTAAAATCATCCAAACTTCTTTGAAAAACCATGGGTCCTTAATTCCTTGGCCAGTCTTTACGACCTGTTGCTTGAAGCACACAAACAAAGGATATGGTAAACAAAATACCTTAAGCCTTTAAAGCATCCCTAATACCACAATATTTCTTCTTTTTTCTCTTGGTAGCGATACTATAAGCAACATATGGTCAAAATGAAGTGTTCCAACATGATGTTCATTAGTCTATGAGGCATCATTCATGGCTTGCATCATCGCCAAGGAAAGATTGATGCATGGGATGCTGGACAAAAAAAAAAGGAAAAAAATAAAAAAAAATAAAAATAAAAATAAAAATTGATTGTGACATCATGCACTTAAGATATTCGGATGATTCCAAACAATAAAGAAAAATCCCAAAAAAAAAGAGAAGAAAAAGAAAAAGATCAAAAATTTATGAAGCTTGATCCAAAAAAAAATTGAAAAAAAGAAAACATAAAAGTAAAGCTTTTTACCCTTTTGATTCAAGGAATAACTCTTCAATTTAAGTGGCCATATTTGAAATGACAAATGGCCATCTTTCCTCATCCACTCAAAAATTTGAAAATTTATCCATTTGCTACCTCCTTTGAGCTTGATAAATTCTTTATAAATTAACCCTAATCAAGGATCACCTTCCACATTGAGGGGCAAGTGCAAAAAAAAAAAAAAAGAAGAGAAAAAGAAGAAAGATCTTTTCAAAGAATATGAATAATCCAACATCAGTTTCTAAATTGGAAAAAGAAGATCATTATGATGAGGGGCAAGTCCGAATTAAATTAACTTCCAATAATTTTGGACCTAAAAAGCCAAAGAAAAAAAAAAGAAAAAGAGAAATGGAGAAATAAAATGACAAAAAGTGAGACTTGATAATGAAAGAAAAGTCCTAAAGGGAATCCTTTAATCATATTAAATGATCCTTGGTTTGATTACCTTCAAACACATTTTTGGACCTTTTTATCCATTCTTTCAAAACCCCGAACCTTGGCCTACATTACATACCTTAGAAAGTCCATTTCGATCAAGCTTGGAGACTTAAACCGAAGAGATTATTCATTGAAGTCCTAAAACCTATGAGGCACTTATCTCATTTTTGCCAATATTATCCTTTGAGAACCCTTATACTCATTTCAAATGAATTTTGAATTCTTAAGTGCATGACGAAACAAAAAAAAGGAAAGCAAAATGAAAGAATGAGGATCCAGGGTGAAAACCCCAAAAGGGGCAGTCTAGAGCAAAAGTGAGAACTCTTTGAGATCATTCATGGTGTTGTTAATGCCACAACAGAAACGGCATTAAGAAAGTCATTTTGAAGCGACCAGTGAGCATCCCAAACCATCAAGATATCCAAGAATGCCCTTTTGAGAGCCATTAAAAGGATTGGTACCAAGATTGAAGCTTTTGTCTCCTCCTAAAATAACATGCCAAAAATTTGAGCCCGTCGTAGCTAGTCCTGACAAATATCAAAATACCTCATTTGAAAATTAAAAGAGTCTCAGTTTTGATTGCACTTTAAAATGAATCTTTTCGAAAAAAAAATCATTTCAAGGAATCTAGTGTTTTTAAAATAATTTAAACTTTTTTTGTGAGCCTAGATGAAGGTACACCCATCCCTTTTCTCATCAAATGGAAACTATCCTTGCTAAACCAAAACCTTAATGTGTGAACCCAGTCAATCGATTTAATGAGAATAAATTACCATTTTCCTCCATATCCACATAAATAGTGATCACCAATCTTCAAGAGACTCAAATGTCATAATTCTTTGTTGTATCTGTGCTTAACTTTCTTTGATCTTGGTTATGTGGGACAATCTTGTAAAATTAAAAAGTTTTGACTAGATGGTCATTTTTGAAAAATGAAAACCATTTTTCTTTTGAATATGAAAATGGGAAAGATGCTTGAGGCAATTTTGTTTGAATTTTTTTTACTGCTAATCAAATTTTGATAGTGTTTCAAGCAAAAATGGGAGAGAATTCGAACAATTATTGTAGGACAAGGATAATTTTTTATGCCATTTTGGGGCAACTATGATTGAGGAAGTTTTAATAGTGTTTCAAAAAGAAAACAAAAAGGATTTGATAATTATTGTTGGGTAAAGAACTTCTTGTGCCTTCTTGGGGCGACCCTTGTTGCACAGTAAAAAATGGCTTCAAGTGATGAGACAAATATTTAAGGATAAGATAGATGAGAAATCAGAAATGGAAAAGTTTTCGTCAATAGGAAGAGAAAATCGAAAGAAAATTTTAGATAATTGCATTTGCATCTTCACAATGCACATTTGCATCTTGATAGAATTCATTTGCATTTGCATCATGATAGAAGTTGTCTGTATTTGCATCATAATAATTGGCTATTCATTAACATCATTGATAAAGAAATTTGCATTGACATCGTTGATATTGCATTTGCATTATGATCATTGCATCTGCCAAACATTGAAAAAAGTGAAGATAGGCGTTTTGTGAATTGAAAAGGAAAAATGAGAAAAAGTTTGCCTAAAAGAAAGATGGAAGAGATAAAAGGAAATTTCTTGTTGAAAATAATAAGGTGATGAAAATGTAGTTTGAAAAGAAAAGGAGAGATTTATTTTAAACACATAAAAGAAAAGGCAAAAAAAAAAACTTTTGGAAAGTGGGAAAGTCAAATAAAGAAGAAGAAAAGAAAAAAATGAGAAAAGGTAAGTAGAATATTTTAGAAGATGAAAAATAATTAAAAGAGTTTCCACATTTGGAACATTTGAAAAATACTGGAAATTGAGATCTTTTGAGATGAATGTACAAGTTAGTGATTCTTGAGCTTGAGTTTTTGAGGAAAAGAAAATTCCAAATATAAAGGAATATTATTCTTTAAAAAAAAGAAAAAGTTTTTGTGACCATGAGATGAGAATTCAAGCCCAATGTAACTGGCACTGTTTTGAGGTTTTAAGCCCAGTAAAGTTGGCACCTAAGATGAGACTTTAAACCCAACATAGTTGGCACCTTAGGAAATGAGATTTTTAAGCTCGATGTAGTTGACACTATTGTGTGGTATTAAGCCTAGCAAAATCAACACATAATTAGATGAGATTTTAAGCCCAGTAAAGTTAGCATGAGATGAGAATTCAAGACCAATGTAACTAACACCATTGTGAGTTTAAGCCCAACGAAGCTAGCACCATTGTGTGGTCTTAAGCCTAGTGAAATTGGCACTTTAGGAGATGAAATTTTTAAACCTAACATAGCTGGCACCGTTTTGTGGTCTTAAGCCTAACGAAGTTGGCACCTTGAGGGATTAGATTTTTCAAGCCTAGTTTAACTGGCACTTAATTGAGTGGATGCATAATTTCCAAAATAAGCAAAAAGTTCCAAAGTTAGAGAGATCTACAGGATTAAGTGTCATGCATACATGTGCACATACACACTATCAGGCAGCATCAACATTGAAAATTTTGAAGCAAATTTTGAGATTAAGACAAGTTCCTCAAGCAAAAGGCTCGAAATAATCTGATCAAGATTTTAAAGGTTATACAACTTTTTTCGAAGAAGAGAGTCAAGTTTACTCATGATAAGAGAAATATTAAATCCAGTTTGATCAAATACTAAGTGTATGTATCCAATTAAGATTGAAGAATGATTTTCAAAAGATAAGCAAATTTTCAAGTCCTCCGGGCAAAATTTCCAATTTCTCCGGGCACAATCTCAAGTCCTCAGCAAGAAGATTACAAATCTAAGTCAGACTTTGACATCCGGGCACAAATCTCAAGTCCTCTGGGCACAATCTCAAGTCCTTTGGGCACAAATTATAAGTCCTCTCGGCACAATCTCAAGTCCTCCGGGCACAAATTATAAGTCCTCCGGGCATAAATTCTAAGTCCTTCGAGCAAAATTTCTAAGTCCTTCGAGCACAAATTTAAGACCTCCGGGCATAAATGATAAGTCCTCCGAGCACAAATCCTAAGTCCTCCGAGCACAAATTCAGGTCCTTTGAACAAATCTCAAGTCCTGCAGGCACAAATTTAAGACCTCCAGGCATAAATGATAAGTCCTCCGAGCACAATTTCAAGTCTTTTGAATAAATGATAAGTCCTCCAGGCAAAATTTAAAAGAATTTAAAGTTTCATTGCCTCTGCTGCAAGAGGAGCACATTTCAAGAAAATTTTTAAAGTTTTATTGCCTCTGCTGCAAGAGGAACACATTTCAGGAATTTAAAGTTTCACTGCCTTTGCTGCAAGAGAGCACATTTCAGGAAAAAATTTAAAGTTTCATTGCCTCTGCTGCAAGAGGAGCACATTTCAGCAAAAAAATTTAAAGTTTCATTGCCTCTGCTGCAAGCAAAGCACATTTCAAGAAAAAAATTTTAAAGTTTCATTACCTCTACTGCAAGAGGAGCACTTTATAGGAAGAAATTTAAAGTTTCATTGCCTCTGCTGCAAGAGGAGCACATTTCAGGAAAAAATTTAAAGTTTCATTGCCTCTGCTGCAAGTGGAGCACATTTCAAGAAAAAAATTTTAAAGTTTCATTGCCTCTACTGCAAGAGTAGCACATTGCAGGAAGGAATTTAAAGTTTCATTGCCTCTGTTGCAAGAGGAGCACATTCTAAGAAAAGGATTTAAAGTTTCAATGCCTCTATTGTAGGAGGAGCACTTTTCAAGAAAAAAATTTAAAATTTCAATGCCTCTATTGTAGAAGGAGCACCTTTTCAAGAAGAATTGAAAAAAAAAGCAACAAAAACAAAAACAAAAACTAAAGAAGTAGATCATGAGCCGGACAAAATTGTTGCCTATTAGCTTTGCCCTATTCCTGATTCTCAGCAATGTGTAAAGAGGGGTAGCTGTAGACACCTAATTTTGTCCGAATTTATAAATTATTTTGATAAATATGATACTTATTATTATTTAAATTTTTATTTTTATTTTATTATTTTATTTTATTTTATTAGTAATTTCATTTATGTATATATACTATATATTATATTCTTTATATTTTACTTTATTTATTTATTTCAATCCAATTAACAACCAATCAATGCATTTAATGGGGTCCTATTCTCCATAATCGCCAGCTACCTCCTCTGTCAAGCCATCCCATCTCCGCCGGCCCTAAGCCAACCTTACTCTCTTTAAAAACCACCATTCGGACATTGCCAGGGGGTCGGCCATTTTGCTCTTCTTGCTCGACAACACAGACCATTCTCGGTCAGCATTCACCATCGTCAAGTAGCGAACTCCAACACCCACGAACCAAAACTCAAACCAGCAACCACCACGCACCGCCCAGCCCACTCAAAGCAGCCACCAATTTTCACCAATAACCACAACCACAAAATCCCTCATAGAACCCAACCCCTAAAACAGCAAACAACCATCTCATCACCAGCACACACACGTAGACACAGTCAACTGCCACTGCCTGAACAACCACTTCTCATCCAACAACACAACCAAAAAACCAAAACCCGAGACCCCTAAAATCCCATATTTGAAGCCTTAACCCTAAAA
>JAPDPK010000055.1:1977500-2392500 GCA_031772115.1 Heritiera littoralis
GGACATTATTGGCTAGTCTGTGCTCGAATTCATTAAGAGTGTCTTTGATGCTAAAAAAATTCTTGAAAGTATCAATGAATGTTTCATCTGCCTTATTCCGAAGGTTGAAAATCCTGAAAAGGTTAATCAATCTCTTCCCATAAGTTTGTGTAACACCATCTATAAGATTGTTTCTAAAGTGATTGTGAATCACATTAGACCATTCTTAAAACATAACATTCACCCTCTTTAATCAAGCTTTATCGCAGGGAGAAGAGCTCAAGACAATATCGTTATCGCTCAAGAGGTGGTTCAACTTCTTGAGAGAAAGAAGGGTAAACAAGGACTCATGATGGAAAAATTGATCTTGAAAAGGCATATGATAAGCTTGAATGGAATTTCATAAGAAAGATGCTGAAATTCTTTAACTTTCTACATGACTCGGTAAATCTAATCATGTCTTGCATAACGTCTGTCTCTATGACCGTTTTGGTGAATGGAGAACAAATCTATAAGATTCTTCCCTCAAGAGGAATCCATCAAGGGGATCCCCTTTTACCTTATATATTCATTCTTTGCCTTAAATACCTTTATCTAAAAATTTTGGAAGAGTGTGTGGACGACAATTAGGTCCTGTGACGACTCGGGTGCACCCACAGGCCACCGCCCGAGCTCACTCAACTGTATTGTCCGCTTTGGGGTGCACCACACGGGCCACCGCCCCTCACGGATTTATCGGGAATAAATTCCCAATTCGCGTCCCCCAGGAGGTTCGAACTTAGAACCCTTAAGTACCTAGTTCTTACACTCCTGGTACCATTGAGACAACTTGTCTCAATGGTACCAGGAGTGTAAGAACTAGGTACTTAAGGGTCCTAAGTTCGAACCTCCTGGGGGACGCGAATTGGGAATTTATTCCCGATAAATCCGTGAGGGGCGGTGGCCCGTGTGGTGCACCCCAAAGCGGACAATACGGTTGAGTGAGCTCGGGCGGTGGCCTGTGGGTGCACCCGAGTCGTCACAAAAAAAACCGCGTTTTATTGTGAGGCCCGCTTCCCGGACTACCTCACGCATCCGTATTGTCCGCTTTGGATTCTAGAGGTGGCCCCCGTCAGTTCCGCTGACGTGGCACTTAGGTCCTCACGGATTTCTTTCGCGTCCGCCGCTACTCGAACCCCTTACTTCCTGTAAGTGTCGAGTAACGACTAACCATGGTACCAGGAGTGTAAGAACTAGGTACTTAAGGGTCCTAAGTTCGAACCTCCTGGGGGACGCGAATTGGGAATTTATTCCCGATAAATCCGTGAGGGGCGGTGGCCTGTGTGGTGCACCCCAGAGCGGACAATACGGATGAGTGACCCGCCTGGGGCGGTGGCTCGGGTCGGTGGACCAGCGGGTGCACCCCGGGGCGTCACAATAAAACGCGCGTTTTATTGTGACGCCCCGGGGTGCACCCGCTGGTCCACCGACCCGAGCCACCGCCCCAGGCGGGTCACTCATCCGTATTGTCCGCTCTGGGGTGCACCACACAGGCCACCGCCCCTCACGGATTTATCGGGAATAAATTCCCAATTCGCGTCCCCCAGGAGGTTCGAACTTAGGACCCTTAAGTACCTAGTTCTTACACTCCTGGTACCATTGAGACAAGTTGTCTCAATGGTACCAGGAGTGTAAGAACTAGGTACTTAAGGGTCCTAAGTTCGAACCTCCTGGGGGACGCGAATTGGGAATTTATTCCCGATAAATCCGTGAGGGGCGGTGGCCTGTGTGGTGCACCCCAGAGCGGACAATACGGATGAGTGACCCGCCTGGGGCGGTGGCTCGGGTCGGTGGACCAGCGGGTGCACCCCGGGGCGTCACAGGTCCCTATTCAAATTTCTAGAGGTGGTCCATAGATCTCCCATTTGTTTTATGCAGATGATTTAATTCTCATGGGTAAAGCTTTTAGAAGGACATGTGAAGTGATGAAGAGGGTACTCAAGAACTTTTGTGATGTTTCAGGTCAAACAATTAACTTCGCCAAATCATTGGTGCTCTTCTTTAACAACATGGAAGAACATTTAAAAGAGAGACTTAGCAGGTCATTGGAAATGACACAAGCTAAGGATCTTAGGAAATATCTTGGCTTTCCCATGAAAAAAATAGGAAAAGATACAAGCTATTAGTTCATCATTGATAAACTAAATAGTAAGCTATTAGGATGAAAAGCAAAACTACTTTCCTTTACAGGTAGAACTACCCTTGTCAAGTCGGTTCTAGGATTGATCCCCATGTAGTACATGCAAGGAGCTTTCCTTCCTATGAGTATTTGCAAGGAGATAAATACCATCACTAGGAATTTCCTATAGGGATCGTCAGAAAATAGAAAAAAAAATCCATTCGATTAATTGGGAGACTGTCACCTTACCTAAGGTAGATGGGGGCCTTGGGATTAGGGATATGACAATTCTTAATAAAGTGAACATGGCTAAGTTGGGGTGGAAAGTTCTTACTGATTTAGATAGTCTATGGGTTAAGATCCTCAAAGCTAAATATGTTAAGAATGGAGCTGCTAACAATAGAGTGTGCTCACCTATTTTGTTGGGAATAAAGATAGGAGTTGATATAATTAATAGAGGACTATGATGGGTGGTCAAATTTGGAAATCAATCACTTTTTTGGTCTGATAATTGGACTAGCCTTGGTCTTTTAAACAAAATTGTTTATGGGCCGTGGCTACCTCAAGATAATGAGTTGGTGGTTAAAGAAGTTATCTCCAATCAAGGTTGCTGGCCTTTTAATACTTTGAGCCATGACATTCCTATAGAGATCAAACAAAAAATCATAGTGTTACCAATTCAGTTGGAGGGAAGTAACGATGATGGAATTAGCAAGAATGCCAACCCAGCTAATGAGTATACTATTAATTTTGCCTATAAATATGCAAAAAAAATTATCCAAAGTGAAGGCATTAACTGGAAATTTATTTGGAAAGTAAAAACCACTCCAAAAATTCAACATTTTATCTGGAGTTGTTCCCATAAAAAATCCCAACGAGATCTAACTTGTATGCAAGAGGAATGCTATGCAGAGGAAACCACCACTCACTGCCTTCGGGACTGCCCTACAGTGATAGAACATGGCTTGCTCTTGACCCACCTCTTGATTTCTACCATTCCATTAATATGGAAATGAATAAATGGCTTTATTATAATTGCTTAAGCAAAATTGAATCTGAAAATTATAATATGCCATGGAAAGTGTTATTTCTATTTATCATTTGGCATATTTGGTTGAATAGAAATCAGCTCATTTTTAATAACAGCTTTGTTTCCATTAGTTGTTGGAAATCCAAAGTTCTAAATAGCAGAAAAAAATTTTGGGCGACTATGGGATCTGAACAAAAAGTTATAAAGAGACTCCAAATCCATGTTGGTTGTGTTGGATTATGCCCTTAGAACCATTCATTAGATGATTGACTTTGGCATTTTTTATGTATCATGACATTTTATTTATTATAGTTCATTATTATATTTGTTTTATAACTGCGTAATGTAATCTTATATGATAATGTCCTTAGAATAGTAATAACACACTATTCTTAAAATATCCCTAGTCAAGTATTATTGTGAACAAGGATAACAATGATACGATAAGACTAGTATGTGGTTGACTGATGACCATTGTCATGGATATAAGATATCAAGTCATCACATAGGTACATGTTAGAGAACTATGTACTGGATCGACCCTCCATGAGAACGCTACATGGATTGTTATATGAGTGTCATAAGCGATTCTCATAGTGATGATGGTGTATGTGATCCTTTGACTTGAGATCATCAGAGATCCCAACATAGAGAATTGCATACTTTAATGCTGCTAGATGTCATTCGTAACAGGATGGACTATAAAGGTAGTAATTGGGTATGCCTTGATCTATGTAGTGGGATGTTGAGTGATCAAGATAGAATTTATCCCTCTTATATAACAAGAGTGATGTCTTGGGCCCTTTGATAGAGTGAGACTAAAAATGCATCGCCGTGCTCGAATAAGTCAATATGAGATATTGATTTTATTTGTTTAATTAGTCTACTCAAGAATCAAGAAACGCTGATTAGACTATACAAGTGTGACACATTCCATGACTTGTGTGATGGAGATCCAAGCTCACAAAGCTCAAGTCATGTTCGCGGTGAGGTCCATATCATTGTGTCTAATCAAGACATCAAAGGATAAAGGGATTAGACTACACGGTAACATCTATCACGAGTAAGGTTATGTCGAGTCATTGACATTCTCGTTACATGGGTAGCAATGATGTGTTGCTAGATACCGCTCATTGCCTATGACAATTTTGTCATTGCCATTGTTTTGAGAACCTATTGGGTCGCACACTTAGAACGGATCAATGAGGAGCATAATTAATCCTATTCTGAATTGGATTAAGGATATAACTAATCCTATTCTGAATTGGATTAGGGATATAACTAATCCTATTCTAAGTAGGATTAGAGTTCTGTTTGGCAGTAAATTTTAGGGTAAAATTTACTGCATATAAAAGGATGTTTTCTGAAACATAGCCGCACAACAATTAGAAAAACAGAAAAGTACTCTTTTAATCGAAGCTAGCAGTTCGGTTATAAAGAATCAAAAACACTCCTTAAGGCTTCTGATCGTGAGACGTTCAAGAGTCGTGAGATCCGTTCGTGTGGATACCATAGAGGCAGGAACGAAAGGTTGTTGCTTATGACTCGACCAACGACAGAAACAAGAGAAAGGTCAGGTAAAATCTCGAAACCCTAATCAGGCAACTCTCCGAATCGATCCTGGTGGAGGCCGAATGATTTAAATTCCGCTGCATGTTTGTTTCGGTTTCCTTCAGGTTGGAATCTGCATGTTGCTCCATTCATAAAGCTCAACATAAATGGATCATCTAAAGGAGATTCGAGGAAAGTTGGTGCAGGAGGACTCCTTAAAGACAACTTTGGCAACTGGCTGGGTGGCTTCTCCTGTAATCTTGGAATCACTACCAGTCTTCATGCAGGGAATTTGTGATGGACTAGAGCTTGCCATTAGTCATGGCTTTAAAAACTTGATTTTGGAAGTTGATTTCTAGATTGCACTCAGCTTAGTGTTTAAGGATAATCCTCCCTCACATACTTATTGGTCCATTGCTTCTAATTGCAGGTGCTTACTGCAAAGGTTGGATAATGTGAGGATTGTTCACACTTTTAGAGAGGCCAACAATTGCCCTAACACCTTGGCAAAAATGAGGGTTAAGTCAGAGGAAGCCTTTTGTTATTTTGATGAACCTCTTGTTTGTGTTAAATTTCATCTCGTTTATGACTTAATGGGGACTGTGTATGTCACATCCCGATTTTCACTTAATCCTTACGGAAGACTAAATTTGCGGGCTAATTTTTTTTTATTTCTTAATTCATTGTTTGTAGGTGACTGCATAGGTCACAATTCGGTTTTAAGCGATCCTTGATCACTAAGGTCCCATTTCTATCTTTTAATAGTTGAAGCATAATCATCTAGCATAATTATTATCCATCCAAATTCAAACTATCAGGTTATCATCTTTAGCCATTCTCCAACTTTAAATTCATAGGTAAACCGATTCTTGTCATTACCTTCAGTGCATCAAATTAAATTCATTTATGTCATGCACTTCAGTCTTGCTTAAACACATATATTTGTAAACATATATTAGCACATCATTTTTATCTCAAACAAGCATAAATTTAGTATCACTTCAACAGCAGTAAAACCTAGCCTACATCCCAAACTCGATGTATAAATATGTATATACAACTAACTGAAAAAAAAACACACTGTGCCATTAACCAACTGTGACTATATAGTCTGTTGGGAGCCATATACCTTACAATGTACGTGAGGATGCACACCAGAGGAGCTCCTCAATGAAGAGAGTGTGACAGTAATCCTTAATCTGAAAGGGAGGGAAAGGAGAGGGGAGTGAGTCATAAACTCAGCAAGTAACTACAGAAGCAACTTAAAAATCATAACTTGCATCTCTCAGTTTTCAAACTCATAAGTCATAAGCATCCGATAAATCAAATCCAGTATGCTGCAGTATAAAACATGATTGCATTTTAAACATAAAGAATAGCAGTCTCATAAATAGATTTGAATCTCATTTTCAATAATTGATAAATTAGATTCGATATGCTGCATTATAAAACATGTTCTCAAATCATAAGGCAAAAGCCAATCATCAATTGTCAAAACATCATCATAAATCATACTATCCAATCGATAAAACAGATAGTAGTACCAAGAGATAAGGCATAGCATCATCAAGATACTTAGAGCTAATACAATAACGATCTACGATAGCTAATCGTAGCAATCTCCCAAACAGGGACGCTGCCTATGCATAGACCAATCAACCCGGTTCATTGATCAGATGACACCGAGACTTGTCCAAATGTAATATACTAGACATGCCGATCATTCCCAAGAGCTAGTCATCGAGACACAGTGCTCTAAGTCAATTAAGAACGCCCACACAATTCTCAAGATACGATGCCCTAAGGTCTCAATACCTCGGGTTTAAAATAGTATATCAATCTTATCAAATCAGCCTTCCAAGATTTCATATCAAAATCATAGTGCATAAATATGCAGCTAACAATCATGGGCTTGCTAAGCTTTTAAGCACTTTAAGCTATAAAACAAAATCAAAACACCGTATCAAACCAAAAGCTTAGTTCAATTTGGAAACTCAAAAACACTACAAAAAAATAAAGCATTAGAGACGGAATTTGTGACCAAATTTCCGTCACAAATTTTCAATTTCCGTCACTAATTGTAATTAGTGACGGATTTGAGACGGAATATTCCGTGTCAAATTCTGTCTCTAAATTTGAGGTAGCTAAAAGTCTATCCGTCACAAAATTTTTTTTTCCGTTGCAAAATCCGTTGCAAATTTGAGACGGATATTTGCTACTAAAATCTGTTTCTAAAGCTATTTTTTTCCGTCATAAAAATTGTAATGAAACAAAAAAAAATAATTTTTTCTACGGCTTTTGCATCGGATTTTGCAACTGATTTTTTCCGTTACAAAATTTTGTAACAGAAATTCCGATACAATTTTCGTCACAAAGAATTAATTTATTTAAATTAAAAAAAATCAAATTCTATAGTTTGTGACAGAATTTTGGTAAAAATTCCGTCTCAAAATAAGTTACAACGAAATTTGTAACTAAAAATTCCGTCTGTAATTTCATTTTTTTTGTCACAACAAATATATTATTAAAACAATATAAAAATTAAAATTATAATTTGTGACAAAATTCTATCCCAAATTTCGTCAGAAAATTGTGACAAAAAAATCAACATTTAAATTATTATTTCATAACTATTGAAATTGTTGAATTTCATTAAAAAACAATTAATTTTGTAAGCTAAAATCTAATTTCCAAGTACACCTAAAATTGAATCCAATTAATTTACAAGAAATATAGTTTAACAAAAAGATATACATTTAATATATACATAATTAAACAAAAACCTTAAATATATATACATCTAATATTCACAAAATATGTACCGACATCCATAAACATTATATTAAATTCGAAAATATATACTATATTGAAATACAAAAACATGAAGTCGTATAACATCATAGCGCTTCATGAAAATGATCTTTGCTTCAAAATCGAACACCTATAACAAAATAAATTGTTTTGTTAAATACGATTTAACAAAAATTCATACAATTAATATATACTACTCACACACAAACATAAGCAATTAATATATATTCTACTCACTTTGGGCAAGTTAGTCGAAATGGAACATTGATGGAATGTATGAATATAATTAACATTCTCAATCCTTTACACAAATGATAATGGTTATCAATGCTTATAAAACTTGAGGAACCTCAAATTGCAGTAGCTATACCAGTCCTATGTTTCTCTAGACAACTTAAAGGTTGGTCAAATGACTGCCTAACCTCCAACAACAACTAAATATATATTTTAAAGGCTGCTAAAACATAAATGAAGGAAAACCAATCCTCAACGATAGATACCAAGAAATCAGAAATTATGTTGCAACGGTAATCTTCGTCATAACCAAAACGTTCGATCCTTGCTCAAAGATAAAAACGCAGAACTTCTATCAAAACTAAAATGCAAAAAGGTTGATTATTATCTTACGTTATTTGACTTTAGTCATGAAATCAATTTACAAATCAAGGTTGTTTGTACAGATTTGATGATTATCTTACTTTGTTTGTACCATTCAAAAATACCAAATCAATTTACAAAATCTTTACCATAAACAACACTAGTGCTCTCCACAAATATGGGTGAAAAGCTCAACATGGCCGCACTTAATGCAGTAAAAAATGATTCAAACAAATATGGAAATTGCAAATTAAAAAACCTAATCTGTATGAATTTTTCTCTAAACTCAGGAAATCCTAAGTATGCAAATCAGCTGCTGTCCTGCAGCTGGTGCACCACCAGCTGCAGGACAGCAGCTGCTGGTGCACCTGCTACTGCAGGACAGCAGCTGCTGGTGCACCAGCTGCAGGACAGCAGCTGCTGGTGCACCACCAGTAGGTCTTGAATCAACAAAAAAAAAAGAAATCTGAAATTCATTTACAATGATGAAGCAAATCAAGAAAGAATTAATAAAACAACTAAAAATACAATTCATTTTATTGCAACTATAAAAAACTCACTTTCTAATAGGAGTATTAGAAATAAAAATGCAAAATCCTAAGTATGCAAATCAGCTGCGAGATCCATTGATAATTTCATGTATATAAAGAAGCTAAAATAAAATGGATTAATGAATTAAAAGCATTTAAGGCAATTATACCGTTATAATACATGATGTGCTAACACAATCTGACTTTAACAGCATACCCAAATAAACCAAGCTCTCCTAAACATAGAAAAAATAGAATATTAGTGGAATAACACACCAAAATCTGAATTACGTGTAAATAGAAAAGCAATCCAGTTTTCAAATACATTAAACTGAAATTAAAGGAAAGCAGCATGAGATCAAAGGCAAATTATAGAATTAGAAGAGATGAAAACAATTATTTTTATATATATATATTTGACTACATTTAATTTATAGTCAAATTTTCTTTTCCATTTGCCAAATTTTTTTACTTCACCCTCTTTACGTTGGTCATGCCTTTAACCCAAACAACAATACACCTATGCCTTACTGCTAGAGTCACCACATACGTTAATTCTAACATGCGCAAGGCTAAATGAATTAACTCACCTGAATGAGAGAGACAAGGAGGATTCATCTGGTGTGTGAATTCCATTTTGATCAGGAGTAAGCAATGGCCAAAAAACTGGAATGAAAAGAACCGACAGCCCATTAGATGCAAACACTAGGTCCAAACAAAGAAGAAAAGCAAATAAAACTAGTGAACAGTTCTACTTCTTAAAAGTACAACAAGTTTGTAGTGTTAAATAAAGCATCAGGGGCTAGCAAAAATCAATTATAACCGAATAAATTAACCGAAATTGATTAATTTGATTCGGCCTACTTGGTTTTGGTAAACATCAGTTAGGAACATAGGTTATTTCAACTATTCCAGTCGGTTTGTGGTTACCAAAATTAGGAACCAAATTAACCGATTACTAATATAATAGATTTTTTTAATAATATATGAAATATAAAATATACCCTTAAAAAACCTAATACCCATTCTTCATTTCTTTGTTTCATTTTTTCCTCCCATCTTTGCCTCTACAGGCTCTTGCTTCTCTGCCTACTTGCTCCTTTCTTCCTCTTGCGGTACCAGAATAACGTTCAGAACAAAAATCTATTTCTCAAATGAAATTGCTTTATGAAATTGAGGATCATAAATATTACCTGATTGCTCTGGATGATCTTTTAGCCTAGGACAAAACAGTATATCCTGCATTATGAAGTTCAGAAGTTAGCCATATTTCTGTAATGGTAAAAAATCAGATCCACATCAAAGATATATAATAGCAACAAGCAACTCTTTTGAGTCTAGCACTGCAGAACTCACCTCTTCCATATCTTGAGAGACATTACGGACCACCTCTGCAGGAAATAAATAAGTCAGATTCTTAATGAAAAATAAAATTATAAGCAAATCCTTAGACCTGGCAGAAATAGAATCCAAACAAAGATGATACAAAAGAAATGTTTCTGATAAATGGAAATTATTATCCATAAAATCTTGTAAATGGACCTTCCAGAACAATTATGTTTTTATTGAAGATGCTTAAAAGCAGATATACATTCTGGATTAGTGCTGACAAAGTTTTAAAATATAACACCGAAAAGCATATTCAGTTGGTCAAGAGAACTAAATAGCTTGAAGAATAACCCTTTTTAAGTGGAAAAAACAGACATTGTTTCTAGGTTCATCTACTTCCATCTCTCCATGAATGTCTAATCCTCTGCCTTGCCAGCTATTTGAAGTAAGCACCAAATCTTAAGTTCTAACTTCTAAGACAATTCCATGTTTTAATTAATCTAATTACATGGGTGCCTTTATTTCCTTGTAAGGTTGTATCTTCTACCTTCCAAGCCATTCAACACCATGATTTCACTATCACCCACACATAACCGAAACCCTTAAAGTTCACTACACTCAATTCTACTTCAAACCACAATCACAAACCTCATTTACTCCTCTAATACAGCCATGAACAAGAAATTAAATTGCATAAAACAAGTGCTGGAAATTTACCTGTTCAAGAACAGATTCTGTCAACACAGAACAACCCACTTATGGTGGTTTTGCGCTAAGCTTTTTGGATGGTTTAGAAGCTTTTGAGATGGGGATTAAATCCTATGAAGAAACCTAAGTGGATTAATGGAGGAAAACGTAAGTTCTACGTGGCCAAACGTGAAAGACACGAGGAGAAAAGAGAAGAAAACGCAGAGCAGAAACGGGAAACAGGGCAGAATGGGTGAGGGCTGTAAGGAACGTGGTAAAAGGCTTGTGTTGTCTTCTTTTTATTGGTTATAATTATATTTTTTTATTTATAAAATCTGATTTAATTCCAAAAGGTCTAAATTGCTCACTTAAATATCCTAAAATTATAAACTTTGCCACTACACAGTACAATTTCTGTCAAGTCAGATTTTAAATTTAAATTTTCATTTATTTTATTTATTTCTTAAGTCAAATTAGTCAAAAATTGACCAACTTTGACCAGCCCTATTATAAATTAAATACTACAGACTCCTGTGCCTTAACTCTCAACAGATGCTACAAGTTTGTACAATATTAAAGTAGCATTAACTTGTCTTTAATGATTGGAGCTTGGCGAGATGGCTATAGTTGCAACTAAATCAAAGATTACTAAAAAAAGTCAAAAGAGAAAAAGTGAACCAAGATTCACAAAACTATAGAAGAGAACATTTATCTATTTTCTCATAAGTAATTACCCCATATAAAGTACCCTCACGTAATCCATTATTTAAAACATTTATCTGAGTTCTACACAAATTGATGTAGATCCATCAAACATAGAATAAAAACCAATAGTGTATCAGCATAATCAAGAATCAACAAATTTAAAAGCAAACCCACCAACAGAAATAGCTAAAAGCCTACCATAACCCAATGCATCTTCCTGAAGTTTGCCATGAAACTGAAATAAAATACTTAAATAACATTACTTACCCAATGACATTACGTCCTAAAAACGAATGACATAAGAAAAGATCAACTAGATTAAGACAAACCCATTAAGATAAATGGCTATAGAATCCAGTGCTAAATGCCTATAGAATCCAGTGCTAAATGCCTATTCAACGAAGAAAACAGAAAAGAAACGATGGCCTGAAGCAAAAACAATTACAAAGGATAATGACAGCGACAACGGGCCAATAATTCACGAAAGATTGTTACCTTGCGAAATTAAAAGGTAAGAGCAGATCTGGGTGGCTTATATGCGAGTGGCTGCAATGTATTTCTCAATTCATAGCCAGGTTCATCTTGAGCAATTGATTCAATGGAAAAGTTCTCCCACGATGCATGAAACGAAGGAAACTGAGAATTGCAAATTCACTTAATTTTGCTTCTAGAATTTAAAGTTATAACTTATGAACCTAAAATATATATTTTACAAAATAAAAATTAACTATACAAAATAAATAAATAAAAACCCATTTATACCAAATGTGTTGGGAAGGGAGCAGGGACTGTCGGTGCCGGATCTGGTAAGAAGAGGGGCCAGCGGCAGCAGCTTCGGCAATAGAGACGGACGACATCAACTTTGGTCAGGGGAGGATCTTGCGGCAGCTGTTCGATAATGCAGGGGAGAGGAGAGGCGCGTAGGTGAGAGGAGAGGAAAGAAGAAGGAACCAGTGCGGGCGGCTGTGCTCGACGCCGCGCCAGATTGGTAAGCGAGAGGCCGGTGGTGAGAATTGGGGGTGAGGCGAGGTGCGCCCAAGGGAGAGGAGAGGAGAGGAGTGGCGAGGAGCGCAAGGCGGCTAGGCTAGAAGTTTGCGCCAGATCTGGGTGGGTGAGGCCGGCGGGAGGAGTCGGGGTGAGGACAGGTGGGTGAGGATCGGGTTTTTCTTTTGGGTGAGGATCGGGTTTTTCTTTTAGCTCATTAAGTAAAAATGGGCGAGATGCAGACCTTCAAGACCAAAGAAAAAAAATGTAAAATGGGCGGTAAATAACTCTTATGGGGGCGGGAATTAATGAAAAATTTTGAGACGGATTTGCAGTAGCAAAATCCGTCTCAAAGTTTTAGTATATTTTTATATAAATTTAATAATATTATTTTATTTAAATGTAAAAATTTTACTATAATTTTTTTTATATTTAAATGATATTATTTATAATTTATATATTCTAAAAATTATTATAAAACATTAAACTAAAAAAATATTACGATATTATAGTTTATATTAATATATTAGTTTATATTTTATCTCAAAACATATAAATTTTTTTTTAGAGATTTTGAGACGGAATTTGCAACGGAAATTCCGTCTCAAAATCTCCCAATACATAAAAAAAATCTATAGGTTTTCAGACGGAATTTTCCGTCTCAAAATCCGTCTCAAATATTAGAGACGGAATTTGAGACGGAAAATTCCGTCTCAAACCCTTTCCAAAAATAACACAAGCAATATAAAGGGTTTGAGACGGAATTTTCCGTCTCAAATTCCGTCTCTAATATTTGAGACGGATTTTGAGACGGAAAATTCCGTCTCAAACCCTTTATATTCCTTGTGTTATTTTTGGAAAGGGTTTGAGACGGAATTTTCCGTCTCAAATTCCGTCTCTAATATTTGAGACGGATTTTGAGACGGAAAATTCCGTCTCAAAACCTTTATATTCCTTGTGTTATATTAGAGACGGAAATTGAGACGGAAAATTCCGTCTCAAACCCTTTCCAAAAATAACACAAGGAATATAAAGGTTTTGAGACGGAATTTTCCGTCTCAAAATCCGTCTCTAATATTTGAGACGGATTTTGAGACGGAAAATTCCGTCTCAAACCCTTTCCAAAAATAACACAAGGAATATAAAGGTTTTGAGACGGAATTTTCCGTCTCAAATTCCGTCTCTAATATTTGAGACGGATTTTGAGACGGAAAATTCCGTCTCAAAACCTTTATATTCCTTGTGTTATTTTTAGGTTTTGAGACGGAATTTTCCGTCTCAAAATCCGTCTCTAATATTTGAGACGGATTTTGAGACGGAAAATTCCGTCTCAAACCCTTTCCAAAAATAACACAAGGAATATAAAGGTTTTGAGACGGAATTTTCCGTCTCAAATTCCGTCTCTAATATTAGAGACGGAATTTGAGACGGAAAATTCCGTCTCAAAACCTTTATATTCCTTGTGTTATTTTTGGAAAGGGTTTGAGACGGAATTTTCCGTCTCAAAATCCGTCTCAAATATTAGAGACGGATTTTGAGATGGAAAATCCCGTCTCAAACACTTTCCAAAAATAACACAAGGAATATAAAGGTTTTGAGACGGAATTTTCCGTCTCAAAATCCGTCTCAAATATTAGAGACGGAATTTGAGACGGAAAATTTCGTCTCAAATCCTTTTCAGGAAAAAAGCAAAATAAACGTTTTGAGACGGAATTTTCCGTCTCAAATATTAGAGACGGAATTTGAGACGGAAAATTCCGTCTCAAATCCTTTCTAGAAATAACAAAAGTAAAATAAACGTTTTGAGACGGAATTTTCCGTCTCAAAATCCGTCTCAAATATTAGAGACGGAATTTGAGACAGAAAATTCCGTCTCAAACCCTTTCAAGATATAACAAAAGGAATATAAACGTTTTGAGACGGAATTTTCCGTCTCAAATTCCGTCTCAAATATTAGAGACGGATTTTGAGACGGAAAATTCCGTCTCAAAATACCTCAACAAAATAGAAAAAACAATATAGGGGTTTTGAGACAGAACTTTCCGTTGCAAAATTCCGTCTCAGACTTTAGAGACGGAATTTGCAACGAAAATTCCGTCTCAAAATCCGTTGAAAATTTGGCGGGGATAAACACTATTTGCACGCGCCTTTTTAGCTTCGGAATTTGTGACGGAATTTATTCCGTTGCAAATTTGCAACGATTTTCCGTGGAAAATCTGTAGCTAAATTTGTATCTAAAACTTTTCTTTGTTCTGTCACTAATCCGTTGCAAATCTGTTGCAAATCCGCATGAACTTGTGACGGAAATTTCCGTCTCAAAAATTCCGTCACTGAAAGTATAATTTCTTGTAGTGAAATGTCATCATATTAAAGCAATAATACATAAAACCAAATAAAGATTTGGCGAGCGTACGGCATGATTATAAAACATTTTCAGAAAGCTAAACCAATTAGTCAAGAATAAGCCCAATATGCAGCATTTTCAATATGCGTCGAAGTCAATTTCACATGTAGCATTTCATTTAATTTCCATACCAAATCAGAATTTAAAACAACGTATGATGATTTGGATGCAAAGTAGTTGCTTAGGGTTACTTACAGTGCTTTCTTAGCTTACAGATTCAATCCTCCCTGGCCTATCAAGTTCCACACGAGCTATGTGAGCTCTTAGTCAATTTTAGTCTTTAGCATCACCCTCTACATATACAAGATGGATTGGGTTACTCATTACCCCCAATGGTATGCTAGGATTAAGAATTATACAATTCAATAAGAATGATATCAAGGAGTAATTCTGAATTATTTCAATTCTTACATTTTAGGATTTTCTGACCTTTTGTCATTGTGCTAGCCTTAAGTATAAATTTCAGAATTTAATCGTCAAGCTGTAAATTTTATATTACTTCTAACTCAGTTCCCTATTCGGAAGTATAAGGCTTACTTCCTAATTCATCCTGTGCCATTTCCAATAATTTTCCAAACTTTGGTCCAAATCTAGCACATTAGGCAGGATAGTTTCCTGACTTGTGTTCATTAAAATTTATATTATTAATTATAAGGATATGTAATTTGTACAAACCCAAAACCATATCAATCCCGACTCATTTACCTTTCTGAAAATGTAAAGTTTGCAATCAAACTCCATCTGGATTATTTTCTAGGAATTTTTGAAGTTGACACTAAGCTGTTTGTACCTTGCAGTGAGTATCCTGCATTCATATATGTACATAGCTTAAGCTACATAATTCCAAATCCACAAATTCCAAAACTAGATGAAAGCTAACTCATTTCCCTATTTGGAAATGTAAGGTTCATGATTTAATTCTTCCTAGATCAGCATCAGCAATTTTCCAAAGTTGCACTATATTCCAGCAGTTTTCTGGCACAGGGTTGCACTGACCTACTTGCACAAAATACTTCATATTTAATTATACACATATCCAATTGGTGAAAAACCAGAACCATCACAATCCTAACTTAATTACCTTTCTAGAAATGTAAGGCTTGTAACCTAATTCATTGTAGGCTATTTTCTACAAGTTTTCAAAATCAGACCCATGATTCACATTTCTACACAGAGTATCCTGCACTCATTTGTACATATCTCAAGTTATAGAAATCCAAATCAAGAATTTCCAAAACCAAATTTCTTGTAACTTAAAGGGATATTAATCATAAGTTTTCCAGAATTTTTCTCCATGTAGAACAATTAAACTGATCATTTTAATTACAACCCAGAACAGGACATCAATTCCAGATTTGAACATCAAGTCAGAATTTAATTAATCCTTCATCTATACAACAGCCATTTGATTTAGTTCATCACAATTTCATTTTCATGCATAATAATCAAATATTATAAAGTTAGAATATTACCCACTTACCAAATTGCAGCAGTTAGCTTCTTCAACCCAAGAGCCATATCAAAACTGTCCAGCCCGATCTCTCGGCTTTCCTTACTTTTCCTTAGTTTTTCAATTTGCTGAGATTTGCTTTAATAAAACGGTGAACCAACCTCCCTTGTCTTCTCAATTTTCAACCTTCTTATGTGTGATTCACACATGCAATCTCATAATTTTAACATTTATGAATATTTACTTAATAAAAGTTCAAAAATTCTTCAACATCTCACCTTAACCTTGAAACCGAGAACAGCTCCTTCACTTCAGCTTTTTCTTCTCAAATCGAGACTAGAATCTCACATGCAGCAAGGGTTCAGGCTTCCTCAATATCTCTTCTCTCCATCTCCTTCAAAATCTCAACTTGGTTTAAGAGACTTCATGGCAGATTCTAAAAGAGATGAGAGGTTTCGGTTTTGCCCCAATAAAAATGGGGATTGGAATCTGTTTCAAGAGGAGAGTAGGGGAAGAAACTAGTATGAGAGATAGAACAAAGGGGCTTCACGATTTAATGGATGGATGATGGGTTTATTTATTTATTTTTTTTATTTAATTACATTTTATGTTTTAAGCCTTAAATTTTTTTCTCATATTTCATATAGGTAGTTTAATCTAATTAAATTTGGACCCCATAAAATCTTATTCTTATTCCATTTAGGTCCTTATGGATTTCTTTTAATCATACTAAACCCCATGTTTGCAATTAAACTTTCCGATTTAATCGGTTCGTTCGATAAACCTTCTAATTACCCGATTTTCAAGCCTAACTTCCGACAATTAACTGTATTGATTCACAATGATTCTAAGGGCATGCCATACATGATTAGAAAGGTCTCGAAATTAGCTTTTCAATGAAATTTGAATCACTTAAATAGGAGTTCTCTACAAAAAGTTATGCCCGCTTCATTATCAATTGCTCACAGTCAGAATTTCTTAACTATGACGTAAATCTAAAAATTCATTGCTGTTGATCCATATTCAATTAGATAGCAAGTCTTATATCGTCGGAAAGCTTATCGAGTTAGTTTTTCATAAAAATTTGAATCGCCTTAATTAGAGTTTCCTACTAAGAGATATACTTGATTCTTTACACAGGTGTCAACTCACAGGTTTCACTGCACATTGTTCAACTTCGAAATTTTTCTGGTATTAATCTGTAGGGAATTAAATTATGAGCTTTTTATGGCTAAAAGACCTTTAAGTCAGCTTTCATAAGAATTTTACGGTTTATCCTTTCAATACTCCAATCAAGAGATATAACGGAAACAAGGCAGATTGGTCATAAGCCAAAGGCTAAAATTTTCGATTTATCGTCAAATTCTTTGATTAGGCCCAAATAATAACCACATGAAACAAATTGTCTTACCCAAAATCATTTATGATGAATTTAAAATACTTACATGGTTTCTGGATGCTTGTGCAGTCTCATGGGACCCGCCAACTTGTTCGTACGAAAGCCTACGTTCTTACGCCAAAATCCGATTGTATCACAATTTGGCCTACAAACACCTCTAAGGCTCATTTAACACTATTTAACATGTAGAAGAAATTGTGGTTATTACAGTGTACCCTAGAGACATTTGACTGTATTTTTGGTTGTTTATAATTTAACGCACCGTTTTAGATCAAAAAATATATAATTATAAAAACATGTATATATATGCAAATGATAAAATATATAATAAACAATAAAATATATTAATATATATTTTAAGGATTTTATATACAAATATATAAAATATATAATATTTATATATTATATATATTTAAAAAGATATAATGATAAATAAATTAATAAATAAAAAGAAAGAAAAAAGAAAGCTTGCCGCATCCTTGTTTGCCTTATGCAGACAAGGAAATAAAAAAAAAGAAAGAAAAGAACAGAAGAAAGAGAGTGATCAGGGAGAGAAGCCGACATTGGCGAGAGAAGTGAGAGGCAAGGAAGTGAGTTGCCAACATCAAGATCCCTTGCATCAGTGATGAGGAAGAGAGAGAGAGAGAGAGAGAGAAACGAAGGGGAAAGAAGGGAGAATAGAAATGATCGGCACCTTTCGATTCACATGCCACTTCGGTTGCCATTGGTGAGGGCAGATATAGTGGAGGAAGAGAGCAACGCTGTTGGGGACACCTATAGAGCTGCTGGAAAAAAAAGGAAAAAAGAAGAAAAAAAAAGAGAGTTGTTGTTGTCGCGTCATTGTCGCCCATAGCATGCCACCAAAGGGGTGAGCATCACCATGCTCTGGGCTAAACCGGTTTTGACTAGTTTAGCAGAAAAATAAAAAATAAATAAATAAAAAGAAAAAAAGAAAGACAGATAGAAACAACATTAAGCAAGGGCTCTTTTGAGGGCTGATCAAGATTGTACATGGAAAAAAAAAAGAAAATAGGAAAATTATGAAACTTTCCTAGATTTTTCGGCTTACAAAGGGGTAAGAAGCAAAATTTTTATTTATAGATTTTTATTATGGTTTTTAACTAATTGTTCTAGGTGTATTTGAATTTTTGAAATTATTATGAAACGGGAAAGAAGCAAATGGTGGAGTTTGGCTAGGCTTGAAAGTCACTAAAGCACTAGGCATTGGTAAATGGGTAAGATATTTATACAAGTTAATCGAAGATTTATACTGTGTTAGTTTAATTAATCAGAGGTTTAAAATTGAAATTTGAAATTTTGAAAATGTGATCAAATAAGCTTATGAGTCATGAATGGGTAATGATGTTAATGTAAAGGATTGAGAATGATGATGTGATAACCTATATTGTAGTCGTGGTGTGATATTTATAAGTCGAAATTAGACTTATATTTTACTAGTAAATGAATTGTGATATTGTAGAATGTCATTAGAAATATTTAAGATGTGCAATTTGATACAAAATAAGACTTAAAACCATGTAGGGATGATAAGAAGACTGAAGGTGAAGTTAGATTTGAAAAAAAAAGAAGAGTTTTGATTGTAGTTGCAATTATAGGGTCCGATAAAAAGTAGATCGGATTTGTCGTTGTATTAGAAAATATAGAAGATCCTTAAGTGTACTACGTTTTCCATAAAAGGAGTACGAACAATTAACCGAGTTTAAACTGTTTTTTGCAGCTTTGAAGTAGTTTGAGTGAAGTTAAGTAAGTAGGCAAATATATGCTTGCCTACTATCTTGGTGCTGCAAATTAGACTGTACAAGCTGCAGTAACACTGTATTGTTAAGGGATATATACAAAAGATATTGTGATAACAGTAAATTTTTCATTTAATTGGAAATTATAAATATTAGAAATAAATAAATGAATTAATTATGAGAACAGGATACTAGTGAAAATCCCGACAATTGAGAAAGGAACGGATTGTGGAAATCCGAGTGAAGGAAATTTAAATTGGAAGTGAAAATAAAAATAATGGAAAGAGGAAATTAAATAAGGAAAGTAGGGATATTTAATTTGGATAAATGGAAATCCAAATTAAATAAGAAAATGAGAAATGAAAATAAAATATGTTTATATAATTACAAATTATATAAATGTAATTTGATGTAAATACATATGTATTTAAATACCGTATGGTATACTGTATATATTAATATACCGTGGTATATATATAAGTATATATACTATTTGCTAAATTTAAATAATACATATGTATTCAAGTATGACATTTTATGTAGTATATACATATTTGAGAAAATGTAAATATTAAATTACATTAAAGTTTGAGTGTATATATATTATTAATACAATATATATATGGAATTATTACATTTATATAAATGTTTATATAAATGTTATTTAATTTTAAAATATATAAATATACATATATATATATATACAAGACATATATTTTGTAATATATAATATATATTATATATAATATATATTGTACTGTACATTACATATGAAATAATATTATATGTGTAATATATAGTATATATATTATATGTATATACTATAAAGTATATAGTATGATATATACTAAAAATAGAAAGAAATATAAAACAAAAATGGAAAGGAGGAATCGGGGAAGCAAACCCGATCCCCCTCCCAGGTAAGGCTGACGGTGGCGGAAATGCCACCGTCGGTGAAGGAAAAGAGAGAGGAAGGGAGAGACGATGTCGCCGGCGAAGAAAGGAAGGGAAGAGGACGACCGGCGAAGGAGATCGGAAAGGAAACAGAAGGAAATTCCGGCGAAACCAAAAGAGAAAGAGGAAAACCAGATCTGGCGTTGCCGGCCAAATTGGCCGCCGCCACCACAGCCGAAGCACCGTCGGAAGAAGAGGAAAGGGATGGAGGCCACCGGAGAGGCTGGGAACGGCGGAGGAAGGCCGACGGAGGAGGAGAAGTGACCGAGGCAAAACCGAGTAGATCCACTGCCGTGTCACCGATCTAGGCTGAGCTGAGGCCACCGGTAGCTTCGTCTCAATGCCGGCCAGCTGCTGAGCCATCGAACCGCTGGAGAACCGGCCACCGGAGGAGAACCGGCGGTGAGGAGGGTGGAGCTGGTCTGAAGGGCTTGAACCGGCCAGGAAAAGAAAAAGAATAAGAAAAAGAAAAAAGAAAAGAAAAAGGAAAAAGAAAAAGAAAAGAAAAGAAAAGAAAAAAAAAGGAAGAAAGAGAAAAGGGAAAAGGAATTCTAGGAATTTGGAAAATTCCCGAGAATTCGAAAATTACGGGAAATCCCGGGAAATACGGGAATCAGTAAGAAATCCCGAAAAATAGTAAATTATTTAAATAATTTATTTATTTAAATAATTATGAAAAAAATTCTAAATTTTAGAATTTAAATTTCAGAAAATTCCTTCGATGACCGAGCCGATGGAATCGGGCGAGGTGAACACGGGCGCGACCTTCGAGAGGCAGTTGCCGACTCGAAACAGGTAAATGAGACATGTGCCGCCTGTAAGGATATTCGGCCACATGTTTTAAATTATGCATTTAATTTATAAATGCAATTTATAATGATTAGTTTCGAAAATTGTGGTGATTTATCGGTTGCAAATTGTGGTGAAATACCAGTTGAAAAATATAAACTGTATTTTCTGTGCAGGAGGCCAGCCAAATCGGCAGTCGTTATACTGCCGAAAAATTATCGAAAAATTACTGAAATTTACCGAAAATCACTGAAAACCAAAATAAAAGATTTGATTTCACATGAATCGATTTTCGGGTACGAAAATCGAGAAATTAAGTAAATTTCATAAAACATGAATATAGTGATATTTAATTTTAAAATATTCATGTTTTCGAGAATGGTGAAAAGGAAATCACCGAAAATTCACCCGGTAGGTGATATTTCACGTGAAACGAGATGAAAATGAAAAAGAGACTGAAGTGAATATTTTTATAAATATTCTTAACTATTCACTTGATTTACATAAAACCTTATGGTTTTAATTATGGAAATAATTAATTATAAAAATTCCATAAAGGTTAAGAAATGAAGAAAAACTATGATTTCCAGACTAGATGTCTCTACACGTGTTTCTAGAAGAAAAACATGGTTAAGGGATTTTGAATTTGGAAAGTAAATAATTTATTTTTACATAAATTATGAAAATATTTGATTTGAATCCCGATTTCTTTGAAAACCATGTTTTGGATAAAAAGCACGAGAAAGCGTGCATATGTGTTTTACGGTGGAAAAAGACAGTTTTGCCCTTCTATTTTTACATTGATGATTTTGCAAACTGTTTTCACCGTAGGAAAACATAATTTATACCTTTATGAAATAATATGAAAAATATTATTTATTTTATAAATTTCATAAAGGTGATTATATTTATATGTGAGCCTTATGGATATTTGATTTACGGTGTTTAAAAATCCATAAAGGCTATGGTACGGTTTACACTGTTTTCAGACTTAGGCCCCGAGCTTCATGCATCACATATACTGTTACTGTCACGTGGCTGATTGACTAGCTAGTCATCAGCGTCCCGGATTGTCGCCTAGCAAGCGTACACCGAGGACATATTATAGATCATGGCCATAGATCTCATTACTGTTACTGTGTCCCTTAGTGGACAATGATGTTGGATTATGCCCTTAGAACCATTCATTAGATGATTGACTTTGGCATTTTTATGTATCATGACATTTTATTTATTATAGCTCATTATTATATTTGTCTTATAACTGCATAATGTAATCTTATATGATAATGTCCTTAGAATAGTAATAACACACTATTCTTAAAATATCCCTAGTCAAGCATTATTGTGAACAAGGATAACAATGTACGATAAGACTAGTATGTGGTTGACTGATGACCATTGTCATGGATATAGGATATCAAGTCATCACATAGGTACATGTTAGAGAACTATGTACTGGATCGACCCTCCATGAGAACGCTACATGGATTGTTATATGAGTGTCATAAGCGATTCTCATAGTGATGATGGTGTATGTGATCCTTTGACTTGAGATCATCAGAGATCCCAACATAGAGAATTGCATACTTTAATGCTGCTAGATGTCATTCGTAACAGGATGGACTATAAAGGTAGTAATTGGGTATGCCTCGATCTATGTAGAGGTATGTTGAGTGATCAAGATAGGATTTATCCCTCTTATATAACAAGAGTGATGTCTTGGGCCCTTTGATAGAGTGAGACTAAGAAATGCATGGCCGTGCTCGAATAAGTCAATATGAGATATTGATTTTATTTGTTTAATTAGTCTACTCAGAAATCAAGAAACGCTGATTAGACTATACAAGTATGACACATTCCATGACTTGTGCCTAATCAAGACATCAAAGGATAAAGGGATTAGACTACACGGTAACATCTATCACGAGTAAGGTTATGTCGAGTCATTGACATTCTCGTTACATGGGTAGCAATGATGTGTTGCTAGATACCGCTCATTGCCTGTGACAATTTTGTCATTGCCATTGTTTTGAGAACCTATTGGGTCGCACACTTAGAACGGATCAATGAGGAGCTTATTTAATCCTATTCTGAATTGGATTAAGGATATATCTAATCCTATTCTGAATTGGATTAAGGATATAGTTAATCCTATTCTAAGTAGGATTAGAGTTCTGTTTGGCAGTAAATGTTAGGGTAAAATTTACTGCCTATAAAAGGATGTTTTTTCTAAAACATAGCCACACAATTAAAAAAAACAGAAAAGGTATTCTTTTAATCGAAGCTAGCAATTCGATTATAAAGAATCAAAAACGCTCTTTAAGGCTTCTGATCGTGAGACGTTCAAGAGTCGTGAGATCCGTTCGTGTGGATACCATAGAGGCAGGAACGAAAAGTTGTTGCTTGTGACTCGACCAACGACAGAAAATCAGAGAAAACGTTAGGTAAAATCTCAAAACCCTAATCAGGCAACTCTCCGAATCGATCCTGGTGGAGGCCGAATGATTTAAATTCCGCTGCGTGTTTGTTTCGGTTTCCTTCAGATGATAGCATGATTTACTTGTAGGGTGTTGCCTAGTCTCACTTACTGTTTACTGATGAAAGACCGTACCAAAACACTATGTTACTGAACTATACTGTTTACTGAAATGGTAGCCATTGATTACTATTTTACTAAACTGAAAGCTACCATTTACTGCTTACAAAACTGAAAGCTACCAGTTACTGTTTACTGTTACTGACTGAACCGTATCGAATTACTGTTTTATTGAATATATTGTTTTACTGAACGATACGATACGCTTACTGATTTGAAAAGAGAAATAAATGTTCATTCTAAAAGAATAACATAAGAATTATTTCTAAGATAGAAATAATCGAAGAAGTAATTATCCAATGATTGGATATTTACAAATTACTGTACTGTACTGTTTTTACTGTACTGAAGAGAAAAGAAAAGAAGTAAACCACTATTTTTATTACTGAACTGCCACGTGTTTTAAAGTATACTGAAGTGAAAGGAAATAAGTGGTTTACTCCATGGAAAAACGAAAATTATATCGTTTTGAAAACAACGAAAATAGTACTCTCTACAGTTGCTTCTAGGTTCCGGAACAAGCCAGGTATTTCAAAATACCTGCCTTACTCTATCTGGATCCCTAGCCGACTGTAGTATTCTTCCTACATGTGAGCCTAGAGCCAGCTAGGAAGATTTTAAAGAAAATGAAAAATTATTTTCAGCATGTAGATAGCTGAATATCAAGTGTGACATATACCTCTCTTACTGAGCCGTGGTTTGCTCACCCCTTAATTTTAAACATTTCAGGTTTTAAAGATTGTGAGATCCAATGGTTGTGGATTACGGTTGTACATAGAGGACAATGTGACAGACCAACTGATTTATATGAGGTACGATCATTTATTTTCTGTATTTAGACATGTATGCAGTACTACTTGCTTATTAAGTAAGATAGGGGATGTATGTAATATAAACAATATTTTATGAAATTGTTTAATATAAGAAATAAAGTGAAGTATCACAGACAGCCCAACCGGATAAATTGTGTAAAATAAGGTGAAAAATATGGTAACGGGTCGTTACAGATATAGAATGATATCATGATTGCATTTGGAATGATTTTGGTTTTATGAGAAGTAAATGAAACTGATTGTTAAAGTTTTGAATAAATAAATTATGTTTTTGTATGATTGAGGTTTTAAAAGATAGGTTTAATTGTTTATTGTTTTGATTGAAGAAAGATTTTGAAAAATGACTTTAGAAAGAAAGGGATTGCTTAAAAAAGATTTGTTAATTTAAAAGAGAGTATAGGGATTACTTAGAAAGGATTTGTTAATATAAAAGAGAGTATTGTAATGATAGATTTTATAGTGATTATAAAAGTATTTGTTTTGAAGATATTGACTTGGTTTATCGATTTGAAAGTTATCGAAAGGTTAGTGTTGATTTTGGAAAGTGGAGGACTGAAATGGTTAAATTGTTATTGAAATTAAAGGAAATGTTTTTAGAAATGTTTTATGATTTTGGAGAGGATAATGATTGGACTTAAGAATCCTACTAAATTCTTTTCAAATGTGCCTCATTAATAAAACTAAAAGTTGAAATTGCATTACACTTGTTTGTATAACACGGTGGTTGTTGTTTGAGCATGGTGCATAGTTATAGCCCTAGCCCAATATGATTGTATTTTGGTGGTTGTAAATTTTAATAAATACGACCTGCGTGTCGTGCCTTGTTCTTGAAATTCTAGTTGTACATTCTTTTCTCATCTTACTCCCCTCGAATGTAACTTGAGGTTTCTCTTAAACTATGTAATTGTAACATAGTATAGGGTTAGAATTTAGCTAAGTATGAGTTGATGGTGATCAACACTAATGGAGCTGACAACCATGCAAAGGATGACCAAAGAGGCACTTGGAGAAGATGCTATTACCCTTAGGTGAAACCTTAGGGTTTCTCATTGGCTTGGGAAATCCATTTAGTTTGGGCTATAACTATGTCATGTTTATTTTATTGCTTAATTGCATGAGATGCATGGTTTATTCTGTACGTTTATGATATGAAAATCATATGATAATTTTAGAAAAGTAAAATTGGTGAGATCTTATTCAATAAACTAAGAAAATCCCTCAAATTAAATTAAGTCAATAATAGATGCCTACCAATGAATAGCACTCGTCAAGACTAGAATCGATTTTGTTATGTCTGCCAAAGCAGAATATCATATCTATCTTAGTAAGACGCGATGGGATAATAGTGATATCCAAAGGCTATAAATTGGGTTGACTTAACTATATTTCCTTAATAGGATTGGGAATTTAGAGGCATAAAGTTGGGCTTCCATTCATGAGATGAATTAGAACAAGTGTTGTTCACCCAACTATCCAAGAGTTACATGAGATGTAATTGGTAAGTGTTGCCTACCTAAATAGCTAAATCTTGGGTGATTAGCCAAAGCTAACTCTAGATAAGGTGAAATATGGATCTTGGCCCACTAGAGAAATTATATAATAATTTTTTCGAATTAATAGTGAGGGTTGTTGATTCGATAAAAATAGAGGGAGCATCATTTAATAAATATTTAATTAAATGAATGCATCCATGATACTTATATTTTGCATATTTTGTTGTAGATTACCATGGCATCAAACACAAATAACACACTTTCACTGCGATCTGTCCTTGAGAAGGACAAGTTGAATGGGACAAACTTCCTGGATTGGCACAGGAACCTGAGGATAGTCCTCAAGCAAGAAAAGAAGTTGTATGTCCTTGAGATTCCCTTACCTGAGGAACCACCCTCTAATGCTCCAAGGGCAGAAAGAGGTGCTTATAAGAAGCATCAAGATGATGCATTGGATGTTAGTTGCCTTATGCTTGCCTCCATGAATCCTGAGCTTCAAAAGCAACATGAGGAAATGGATGCGTTCGATATGATCGAGCATCTCAAGCAACTCTATCAAGAGGAAGCTAGGCAAGAAAGGTACAATGTCTCTAAGGCATTGTTTCAGTGTAGGATGGCAGAGGGGACTCCCGTTGGTACTCATGTGCTCAAGATGATTGGGTACATTGAAAACCTAATCGTACATAGTTCTCTAGTTATAGCCCAAACTAAATGGATTTCCCAAGCCAATGAGAAACCCTAAGGGTTAACTTAAGGGTAATAGCATCTTCTCCAAGTACCTCTTTGGTCATCCTTTGCATGGTTGTCAGCTCTATTAGTGTTGATCACCATCAACTCATACTTAGCTAAATTCTAACCCTATACTACGTTACAATTACATAGTTTAAGAGAAACCTCAAGTTACATTCGAGGGAGTAAGATGAGAAAAGAATGTACAACTAGAATTTCAAGAACAAGGCACGACACACAGGTTGTATTTATTAAAATTTACAACCACCAAAATACAATCATATTGGGCTAGGGCTATAACCATGCACCATGCTCAAACAACAACCACCGTGTTATACAAACAAGTGTAATGCAATTTCAACTTTTAGTTTTATTAATGAGGCACATTTGAAAAGAATTATAACCCTGACTGCAGGGTTCCCAGGGGCCAACGCCCCTTATCCGAAAAAAAAATCAACAGTATTGACATTGCCAACGCCCCTTATCCGGAAGTGTCCTAATCTTATCAGGATGTTCCGGCCAGTGTCTCATACTGATTATAATTTTAGTCGCATCAGAACTCTTATCTAAAAGTGTTTCAATCTTATCAGGATCTTTATACACTTTCGACATTATTCTGTTTCTTCCATAACGTTTATGCAGAACAGAAACCGCCATTAATAATTCGCATCACAGATTATATCTCACATATAAGTTGAATCGAAATTGATATATATCATATATATAATTTCAACAATTCGATTTCTAGCCTCTGAATATATCATATACATTCTAATCCGTATTAATCTCATTAAAACGATTGCATGTAATCATAAATAGAAAGTAACCAGAGATCATGCTCTTATCAAAACAAATTAGGGACTCTGAATCTGGCTCGGATACCAGTGAAGGAAACCGAAACAAACACGCAGCGGAATTTAAATCATTCAGCCTCCACCAAGATCGATTCGGAGAGTTGCCTGATTAGGGTTTCGAGATTTTACCTAACGTTTTCTCTGATTTTCTGTCCTTGGTCGAGTCACAAGCAACAACTATTCGTTCCTGCCTCTATGGTATCCACACGAACGGATCTCACGACTCTTAAACGTCTCACGATCAGAAGCCTTAAAGAGCGTTTTTTTCTTTTATAACCGAATTGCTAGCTTCGATTAAAAGAATATTTTGTTTTGTTTGAAAGAAGCTCTAAAACCACAGAGAACAGGTTTCTCTTTTTTGTTTAATTGTGCGGCTATGTTTTAGAAAACACAAAACATCCTTTTATAGGCAGTAAATTTTACCCTAAAATTTACTGTCGAACAGAACTCTAATCCTACTTAGAATAGGATTAGTTATATCCTTAATCCAATTCAGAATAGGATTAGTTATATCCTTAATCCAATTCAGAATAGGATTAATTAAGCTCCTCACTGATCCGTTCTAAGTGTGCGACCCAATAGGTTCTCAAAACAATGGCAATGACAAAATTGTCACAGGCAATGAGCGGTATCTAGCAACACATCATTGCTACCCATGTAACGAGAATGTCAATGACTCAACATAACCTTACTCGTGATAGATGTTACCGTGTAGTCTAATCCCTTTATCCTTTGATGTCTTGATTAGACACAAGTCATGGAATGTGTCACACTTGTATAGTCTAATCAGTGTTTCTTACTAATAAATGTGTCACACGTGATTAGACACAAGTCTCGGGGATATAAATTAGAAGAAATGGAATTATATTGTAAACTGAAGTTTGTAAATATATATAAGTGATAGTTGTAATTATGTTTAAAGTTTAATTTTATGTTGAAATGGAACTTTATAACAAATGAATTTATTTAATGATTTTGGAAATATTAACGAAATGAAATGTCTCGGCCACAGCCTAACCAACCGTAAGTGAAGAAAAAGTTAATTGATATTTTAACGAAAACCGAACGTTACAAAAGTAGTTCAAACAATTTCAGAAGATGAATCCTCCAGCGTTTAAAGGGGCGATGGATATTAAGGCAATGGAGGCATGGCTAATGAATATAGAGAAGGCTTTTGAGATTATAGGATGCAACTTAAAGGATAAGGTGAATTTAGCTGCTTATATGTTTGAGGGTAAGGTAAAACATTGGTAGAGGTAAACTAAGATTGTCTTAATGAGCAAAAACCCACCATCACATGGAAGGCATTCTGTGTGGCCTTTAATGAGCAATACTTCCTCGAGAGTGCTCGTGAGAAGAAACAAGAGGAATTTCTTGGTTTGACATAGGGCTCTATGCTAGTGGACTAATATGAAGCCTACTCAATACTTTATCCTGATATGAACCCTACATCTTGAATGATGAAGCAAAAAACGCCAAGAAGTTTATCAATGGGCTAAGACCTACAATCAGGGGAAGGCTCTCTGCTCTTCGTATTGTGTCTTATGTCGATGCTATCCAAGGGGCTCAGTTTGTGGAACAAGATTTGGAAAAGACTCAGAGTTAGTATGGTAGCAAGAATTAGGGTAAAGGCAAGATCATTGATACAAGAAGGCTCGAGTAGAATAGGGCCCAGCATAAGAAGCTAAACTATGAAGCGCCTCACACAGACTTTTAAGCCTAGAGTGCCACAGTTATGTAAGGGTGTGGCAAGGATCACGGCACTAGACTATGCCATTAGGATACAGAGCGTGCTTCACATGTGGTAAAGTAGGGCACAAGGATAGAGATTGCCTAACATCGAAAGATCCTGGGAAGCAGACTCTAGCCAAGAGTACAAAGAAGTAGAAGCCCACAAATAAGGGCAAAAAACCAGTAGCTCAGGCTAGGGTATTTGCATTAGATCAGGAGATGGTTGATGCTTTCAGTTTCATCAGTAAGGGTAAGCTCTTAATTAATGATTTAAAAGCTTTTGTACTTATGGATTTTGGCTCCACACATTCATTCATATCACCTGCATAAGCTATGAAATTAAAGTTAGAGCTTGAACCCGTAGGCCACTTAGTACAGGTTAGTACACCATTGAAAGTGTGAGAGCCCAAATTTCTCTATTCTTTCTATGCCTATTGAAGGTGAAGAATTAGAATAAAAAGTAAAGTTATGAAAATTAATTCCCCTACGTTATGGAATTATCGGGAAAAATTGTCAAGTGGGTCCTACAGAGCAATTCGTAACTCGGATGCTCTCCGAAGTAGCATAACATTAAAATTGAGCCCCAAATACCTACAGGTCAAGAAGAACAATTTCCCGAATTCTATAAGATGAGTATACCTTAGTTTAAGTGTAACAAATTCGAAAATGACGATCGTGTCCGTGCTCGAAAGAATTTTTCTGAATAAAAGTCAAACCAAATTGACTTTGAACCTAAAGACTGTTATAGGATGATTCTCGTGTAAAGAAGTTTCACATGGATCCAGCCCATGAACTGAATTACGCAAAAGTGCTAAAAACAACGTGAACAAAACTAAAAGCACCCGTATAGGGGTAGTTTGGTAATTTCACTACCCATGACCAGTCAAACCACTTTAGGAGTCAGTAATTGACCATGTTTGACCCAAATATATAGGAAATAATAAAAATAAAATATTAACTCTAAATTTAAAATTATTAAATTAATGATAGGACATAAATGGAAATAATGAAATTATACGAGGGTATAATGGTCATTTGACATGGGGCTAGTCAAATTAGTCAAAGTTGAACAGAATTGACCTAAATTAATTAAATGAAATTAAAAATCTAAAATTTAAAATAATAAAATAATAAAATATTACATATGGTATAGGTGTAAATAATGGAAAATAAAGAGGGCAAACTTGTTATCTTGTATAGGATAGATTTTTACACAATAAATAATATAAAAAAAGACTAAAAATCTGCCCTTTCTACCCCATCAGCACTGGCTCACCTGCTACTGGAACCGACTCCCCTGCAGCTTCTCATTTCTCTTCTTCTTCCTCCCATTCCTTCACCTTCATCCAACAAAATCATTATTTTCTTTACACCAATTCAAGAAACTTCATAAATAAAAGTTATTCCTTATCTTATAAACTACTTAAACCTAGGATTTAAGTGGCTGAAATGAAGGAATAGGGATTGGTTTAGACTACTGAAACAATTCAATTAGAGCATGGTGAGAAGAGGTGATGTTTTCTCTAAGCTTTAATTGTAGTATTTGATCTATTTAGGCATGAGAAATATGTTGAAAGCTTTAAATTGAAATAAAAATGTATTTTTCCAGCCATGAGATGTTCAGCTATAGGGGAAAATGAAGAAATATTGGTGACTTTAATGTTGTTGGGATAGGAATCAATAGTAAATGATGAAAGGAATTTGATTTGAATTTGGATTAGGTGATGAATTGCAAAAACAGCAAAGTGGCATGATGAATGGTACAACCGACCATGGTGTGGGCTTGTCACGACCAGTAGGCAGTGACCGACACTTAATCCTTTCTATTATTCGACTTATCAAATTTACAAACTAAATTTTCTTTTCACTTTAAGGTTTGTATTCGATGTTAGTGTAGTAACTAAACTAATCCTACCTTAATGTAATATTATTTCACGAGCTATATCATAAGTCTCAAGGTTGACTATGATTATTTTAGCCTTATATTCACTTATCCAAAAGAAATGGATCGAAAACCTCCCCCTTATATTTATCAATTTCCCCAGTAAATCACCTGCATTGCAAACACATTTTAATTTTCACAATACATCTAATTCCAGTTTCCACAAATTGTGTCATCATACATTACATTTTCCTCAAGATTCAACACAACAACAGTTCCACATTTTGTAATTTATACACACATCAAAATATGATCTTATCCTGGATCGTACTGTATAATCATATGAACCTATATAATGATCTAGTGCGATCCAAAGTTACATCCCATTTTACTTCCTAGTACGGTGAAAGTAAAGTTTGCAGAATTATCAAAATGATATACAATTCGTATACCTCAAAAGCACAAAAACAAGGCTCGGAGGATAGATGAGTACCACAACCAGGTACAGTCCTCGAGAGCCTACACAATATTCTAAAGTTGGAGTTTAACTCGAATGATCTGCAGGAAGTTAAATTAAGGGGTGAGCAATCCACGGCTCAGTAAGTAGCTTAAATAAATACAGACTAGGTTCATGTCATAAAATATGATTACGTATGCATGAACCACATAAAATATCGTGTATGCACAATGCCATGGTTAGCTACTAACAATTAATCTATAACAGATTGTATATGCTCATTCAAACTTTTTCTCCATATATTTAACTCACACAATTGCTTACCTTTCAATACTTTAATCGGTATGGTTAGGCATAATGTTTCTAACCATTACAGATAGCTAATGATACTATAACATAATACAAATAAAGCTTAGCCAGCTATTCTGATTCACTGTCATACGTATAACATCCACCCTAACTAGTGATGGGTAAAATGTCACAAGGTCATAACCTTATAGCACTTAGTTCCCAAAAGACTCTAGAGGTGGCTCCTACAGTTCCAAAGGTAACTGTGTAGCACGTAGCTCCTTTGGGGTCTCTAGAGGTGATTCACACGGTCTAAAAGCAGTCGGTCTTATTCAGTTGCCTTTTAGGCGTATGATTTCTAATGATTCATAGGTACTCATGTAGCACTTAGTTCCCAAAAACTCTAGAGGTGGCTCCCACAGTTCCAAAGGTAACTGTGTAGCACGTAGCTCCTTTGGGGTCTCTAGAGGTGACTCACGCGGTCCAAAAGCAATCGGTTTTATTCAGTTGCCTTTTAGGCGTATGATTTCTAATGATTCATAGGTACTTGTGTAGCACTTTTTTTTTTACATCCAACCCTTAACTGCCCTTTACTAAAGTAATTAACTATACAAGTTACTACTACATATTTATATCACCATTACATCCATAAAGCATCCAAATGAAAATGACGATTTTGAGTTCGAAAGATCGGCAAATTCACAAATTTTTACTCTAGACTCATTTCAGAAGCACTGCCATAATAACCATCACTGCTAATCCCATTACGCTAGCTTCGATTGTCTTTTCAAATATGTTTGATCTAGCATTTGCCTTCGCATTTTCAGCAGGCCAAAGAGGCTCTAGAGGAAATCAGTTGCTATATTTACCATCCCAACCACAGTAGTCTTGACGTTCTGGAGAAAATCTAACACAGGATTTCCACTATCTTTAGGTTGACTTGCATTATAATATTCTTTGATCTTTACTGAAGATTTAGAACTTCCAGGGAATCTATTCTCTTCAAATCCATCACTGGTCTTATAGGAGCACTTAGTTCCCAAAAGACTCTAGAGGTGGCTCCCACAATTCCAAAGGTAACTGTGTAGCACGTAGCTCCTTTGGGGTCTCTATAGGTGACTCACACGATCCAAAAGCAATCGGTCTTATTCAGTTGCCTTTTAGGCATATGATTTCTAATGATCATGTTCTAAATCATTCAAGTCCTCGAATCACATGTATGCATAAGTTGTCATACAAATCCAATATCCTAGTTTCAATTAATACAAACTATGTGCTATTCGAGCTCATGAGTTCAACATCGTGAGCTGTATAATTCATACACTTAATCACACACACATTCTCGAAATATCACAATATACTATCATGCTCACTTGGTGCAACTTAAGTAGATCACATGCATTTCTCAAAATGCAAGTACCTACGATTTATACAAGTTTATATGTTCACTGAGCATAAACAAGTCATAACACACAACACACAATACACAAACAAAGCTTCATTCTAGCCTAAGCACTACTCACAATCACATTAAGTCGAACTTGTATCTTACCAGTACTTATCCTTATAGTCGTTTCAGTGATATGTCATAAAACTTAATATGAGATTAGATAAATGTTAGATAAGGATTCATTCATCTCTTACGAGATGATACTAGCAAGGTTTTGGTTAGCATGTCTTAACACTTGCAAGAGGTCAAGGGTTTAAGACATGCAGACGCGAAATAAAACCTTGAGGGCCAGTGGGCCCAAAAAGGACAGTACGGAAGAGTGGGGAGTGGGGAGTGGGGGCCACCTCTTGGTCCTGCGGGAACAAAGTGCCATACAATCCTTACAAAAAAATGTGCATTTTTATTGTAAGAGTCGACCTAGTCCACACAGTAGGGTCACCCAACTCTTACAACGTGAGAGAGCCAATCGCCCAACACTCATCAACGTATTGTCCGTTTTGGGCGATCACCACCCTCACGGCTTTATACCCCACTGGGACGTGTCATTCCACGTTTGAACCTAGGACCTCATAAGTACAAGGGTTCTACAACACTCTTATAGGGCTATGTGTGGGTGATGTAATTTTGATGAATTGAAAGTGTTTGTTGTAAGTTCCAAGTGAGTAGGAATGATTATAAGACAAGAATTAAAAAGAGGAAGAACAAAAAATCATGAGGAGGAGCTGTTGACCATGAAGAAGAATGAAAATTGTTGATGTAGTTTTAATACATAGGAATTATAGAAATAATACCAGTAAGGAATAATGATTAATTGTAAAGTTGGAATTGAAAAATAACAAGTAAAATTTAATAATGAATATTGGGCTATGACATAATGCTTGTGATTTTCAAGTAAATTTTATAGTTAATAGTTAATGAATAATATGTAAAGAATAATTAGAGTATTGGTAAGATTGAAATTGGAAAAAAAAAAAGAATAGGATTAAGCCAATTGGAGCATTTTGGCTATGGCTAAAATGTGATAAGGATGATGTAATTTTAACGTGTAAGAAATGCGATATAAATATAGAGAATGAATAGGAAAATATTCATCAAAAATTAGAATTGAAATGAGATGAGCTTTGGTAAGTGGTAATTCGGCCAAGAATGATTAGTCAAGGTTCATGTTAAATTTTATAATGTAAAGATTTAAGAAAAATAAAATAAGATTAGTAGGATCGTTTATGAAATTGGATTTGGAAAAGAAGATAATTTAATTGTAATTATGTTTAGATAACTAATAAGAAAATAAAGCAAATTAGTTATTAAAGTCATAGTATAGAATTTTAAATAGAATATAATTTAGAAAGGAATGTGATTTAATTGTAATTATATTTGGTGATTGGTAAAAAATGAATTAAATTAAATTAATTGTAGTAATTAATAAAGTAGAAGATAGGAAATTAAGAGAAAATTCATTAAAAGTCCTAGTATAGAAATTTAATGTAAATTTAATTGGGGTCATATATTGGTATGTAATAAAAAAATAAAATAAAATTTACCATGACTAGTGATAAAAAATAGAAAATAAGAATTAATAGAATATGATTAGAGTTGAAATGTGGATTATTAGTGATATTGGATTTCGAGAGAGTAAGATTTAATTGAAATTATGTTTTACTATTTAATAGAAATAAAATAAATTAATTATTGAATTTAATAAAATATATAACAAAAAATATGTGACATTGGTGAAGTTGAACTTAGAGAAAAGAATGAAATTTAACTATAGTTAACTATAATTACAATTGTAATAATTAATAGAAAATAAAATAAATTTAATGTACCGTGGGAAGTGACAAAATAGAAAACAAAAATTACTAGAATATTTATTAGAATTAAAATATGAGATTTTAAATATAACTTAGAATTATTGTGCAGTGCTAGGAAATTGAAAGATAAGAGGCGTAAAAGGCACTATTGAATTCTTATATGGCATGGAAGTAGAGGTAAGGAGCATACAAACTTGCATAGAAAACGTTTTATTTGCATTCGTAACTTTTCAAAAACCAAATCGTAACCGTTTGGCACTCAATTTTCCTAAACAAGAAAATAAAAATTTATTTTTAATTTATACAAGTCTAAATATGATTTTATTTGCATGAAATATATTTTATAGTTATTATTATTGATTTTCATAAAAAGATTTATATGATTTGAATTACATGAGATGATTTATATGAAATGACTGACATGAATTGATTTACACGAATTCATTTAAATGAAATGATTTACATTAAATGTTTAAATTGCATAAAATGAAATTTATCATTATTTTACATGAATTGGTTTATTATTTATGTTTAAATATGATATTTGAATATTAAAAATTTACATTGATAGTTTAATAAATATTATTACTATCAAATAAAATAAATAGTATTTTACAAGGTTTTGGACTGACTGAAGATAATTGCTATTTGAAATGATTTCTACTGTTAAATTATATGATTTATAAAAATGTTTTGAGATGTTACTCCTTGATGATCATGCACTTATTGATTGTATTGTATTGGCTATGAGACCTGATCAGTCCGCAAATTTATTGTTTATTGATTGTGGGATTATTACAGTCAAACCCATAGGTTTCTGGAGTAAGTGCCTAGCCAGTGGGAACTATGATTGTCGACGATAGCCATTCGTTGCTGATTGACCTTTCGGGGATATTAATATTGACTGTGCCTGATTCTATTGGATGTGATTGTCTCCACTGAACTGATTGTGAATCATTTGAATACTGATTTATTAATTTGACTGAAAGAAAGAATGTTTAAATCGAATGATTGATAGTCTAGTTTTTGAATTGTTTTACTATATTAAATGAGAATATGAAAAGTGTTGCTTATTTTTTGAATTGAAATTTTCTGTTCTATTTACTGAAATTTTTACTGAAATTGCTGATTTAATTGTTTAAAATAAATTGATTTGTAAACTTATATCGTTTTAACATTGCATCAATCATTAAATAGTTTATATTGACTCATTACTTCATCATCAACTGCTTACTTCCTATAGTCACATCTAGGGACTGGAACCCGATAGGTACTTTAAAGTACTTCCCATACTCTACCCAGTTACCTAGCCGACTATAGTATCTTCTCATACTGTTCTCTAGTGTACCATTAGGAAGTAAATATTTTTATGCATTTTAATATTATATTTAATATGTTTTTTCATAAATAGTAAAATAGGTTATTTTTACTTAATTGCATATAGTACTCTCTTTTATATGTGTTTCTTACTGGCCTTTCCCTAAAGCTCACCCCTTACTCACCATCTCATATATAGTCCATCAGTGTACATGCCGCCCACTGCTTCCTGGTTAGTAAAGAAGATCGTTAGAAGTTTATATTATTGAGTAGACAGGTATATGTTAATTTTATATTTATATTTATATTTATATTTAGACTAGTAATGCACAGCAGATGTATTTATGATGGGATTTAAATAATTTAATGTTAATTTAAAGAAATGTACATGAATTAGTGGGATGTAAATTACATGGACCTGTTATAAGTAGATTTATAGATATTGTGTTATGGATTTTATTCTAATTTCTTATTTATTACTTATAGACTAATTAATTTAATTGTATAACAGTTTAATTGAAATGGAAATTGTAGATTGAACTTACACGGACACTGAACGTAAACCGACTGACACCGAGTAATTGAATAAGAAAGATAGTAACAAAAAGGAAAAAGTAAGTTCGAAAATTTTCAATTCCAGATGTTAAAAAAGATAGTATCAGAGTAAAGTTTGTCTAGTACGTATCAATGTAAGTAGGTTAGAATTGATTTACATCCCCACACTGCTGTGCATTGTCTAAATATAAATTGTGAAGAATGGTTAAAAAGTAAAACGAAGTGTCAATCGGTAGAGGAAAATTGATGGTTGATGGCAAGAACAGGAACAATAGTTTCGGATGTTATAGAGAAGTATTATGAAAATGAGCACTGAATGATTGAGAATGATTAATAGAAACTAAACTTAGTTAGAATGATAGGAAGCGATTGATGGTTTTTGTTTAATTGGAGATGATAGAGTGATCGTAGTGGAGGTGAATGGTATAAATGGACATGGGAATTGCTAATGAATAATACAATGTTATATGGAAGTATGGGTATAAATGAATGAGATAGGTATTAAATGATCGAAAATGATTGATAATATTGGGGTCCATTAGAGATGATAAAATGATCGTAATGGGATACAATGGGTATAGGGATTGATGAGAATAGAAGGAATACAATAGGATAGTTGATGAACGATATAGACATTGTATAGAAGAATAGTGTAATACTGTAAAGGAATAAGATAGATATTGAATGATTGAGGTGTGTATTATTTGAGGATAACAGGATGATCGTATATGATTTAATTGATGTGAAAATCGATATGGATCAACAAAGGTAAGAGGATTGTTAATAAATGGCGTAGATATTGTATAAAAATATTGATGTGAATAGTTGCAAAGGATGAATGTTATGGATAAGCATCAAATCGATAAATCTCAAGGAATGGAATCACTAAAGTACGACTGTTGAATTTGGATGACCAAATTCCTTAAAGGTGGGGAGGATATGAGAGCCGAAATTTTTCTATTCTCCCTACACCTATTGAAGGTGAAGAATTAGAATAAAAAGTAAAGCTATGAAAACTAATTCCCCTACGTTATGGAATTATTGGGAAAAATTACCAGGTGGGTCCCATAGGGCAATCCGTAACCCGAATGCTCTACGAAGTGGCAAAATATTAAAATTGAGCTCGAAATACCTAAAGGTCAAGAAGATCAATTTCCAGAATTCTTTAAGATGAGTGTACCTCAGTTTAAGTGTAATAAATCCAAAAATGACGATCGTGTCCATACCCCGAAAGAATTTTTCTGAACAACAGTCAAACCAAATTGACTTTGAACTCAAAGACTGTCATAGGATGATCCTCGTGTAAAGAAGTTTCACGTGGATCTAGCCCGTGAACTGAATTACGCGAAAGTGCTAAAAACAACATTGACGAAACTAAAAGCACCGTAAAAGGGTAGTTTGGTAATTTCATCACCCATGATTAGTCAAACCACTTTAGGAGTCAGTAATTGACCATATTTAATCCAAATATATAGGAAATAATAAAAATAAAATCTTAAATCTAAATTTAAAACTATTAAATTAATGATAGGACATAAATGGAAATAATGGAATTATACAAGAGTATAATAGTCATTTGACATGGGGCTGGTCAAATTAGTTAAAGTTGACCAGAATTTACCTAAATTAATTAAATTTAATTAAATAAAATTTAAAATTTAAAATTTAAAATTTAAAATTTAATATTTAAAATAATAAAATATTACACATGGTATAGGTGTAAATAGTGGAAAATAAAGAGGGCAAACTTGTTATCTTGCATAGGATAGATTTTTACACAATAAATAATATAAAAATAAGACTAAAAATCTGCCCTTTCTACCCCATCAGCACTGACTCCCCTGCTGCTGGAACCGATTCCCTTGCAGCTTCTCGTTTCTCTTCTTCTTCCTCACGTTCCTTCACCTTCATCTAACAAAATCATTATTTTTTTTACACCAAATCATGAAACTTCATAAATAAAAGTTTTCTACCCAGGATTTAAGTGGCTGAAATGAAGGAATTGGGACTGGTTTGGACTGCTGAAACAATTCAATTAGAGCATGGTGAGAAGATGTGATGTTTTCTCTAAGCTTTAGCTGTAGTATTTGATCTATTTAGGCATGAGAAATATGTTGGAAGCTTTAAATTGAAATAAAAATGTGTTTTGGCAGCCATGAGATGTTCGGCTATAGTGGAAAATGAAGAAATATTGGTGATTTTAATGTTGTTGGGATAGGAATCAATAGTAAATGATGAAAGAAATTTGATTAGAATTTGGAATAGGTGATACGTTGCAAAAACAGCAGAGTGGCGTGATGAATGGTACAGCCCGCCATGGTGTGGGCTGTATGCAGGTGATGTAATTTTGATGAATTGAAAGTGTTGTTGTCAGTTCCAAGTGAGTAGGAATGATTATAAGACAAGAATTGAAAAGAGGAAGAATGAAAAATCATGAGGAAAGAGTAATTAGAGCTGCCAGCCATGAAGAAGAATGAAAATTGTTGATGTAATTTTAATATATAGGAATTATAGAAATAATACCAATAAGGAATGATGATTAATTGTAAAGTTGGAATTGAGAAATAACAAGTAAATTTTAATAATGAATATTGGGCTAAGACATAATGCTTGTGATTTTCAAGTAAATTTTATAGTTGATAGTTAATGAATAATATGTAAAGAATAATTAGAGTATTGTTAAGATTGAAATTGGAAAAAAAAAAGAAGGATTAAGCCAATTGGAGCATATAGAGAATGAATAGGAAAATATTCATAAAAAAAAAATTTGAATTGAAAAGAGATGAGCTTTGGTAAGTGGTAATTCGGCTAAGAATAATTAGCCGAGGTTCATGCTACATTTCATAATGTAAAGATTTAAGAAAAATAAATTAAGATTAGTCAGATCATTTATGAAATTGGATTTGGAAAAGAAGATAATTTAATTGTAATTATGTTTAGATAACTAATAAGAAAATAAAGTAAATTAGTTATTAAACTCATAGTATAGAATTTTAAATAGAATATAATTTAGAAAGGAATGTGATTTAATTGTAATTATATTTGGTGATTGGTAAGAAATGAATTAAATTAATTTAATTGTAGTAATTAATAAAGTAGAAGATAAGAAATTAAGAGAAAATTCATTAAAAGTCCTACTATGGAAATTTAATATAAATTTAATTGGGGTCATATATTGGTATGTAATAAAGGAAATAAAATAAAATTTACTATGGCTAGTGATAAAAAATAGAAAATAAGAATTAATAGAATAATTATTAGAGTTGAACTGTGGATTATTTGTGATATTGGATTTAGAGAAAGAATAAGATTTAATTGAAATTATGTTTTAGTATTTAATAGAAAATAAAATAACTTAATTATTGAATTTAATAAAATATATACTAGAAAATATCTGACATTGGTGAAGTTGGACTTGGAGAAAAGAATGAATTTTAACTATAGTTAACTATAATTACAATTGTAATAATTAATAGAAAATAAAATAAATTTAATGTACCATGGGAAGTGACAAAATAGAAAACAAGAATTACTAGAATATTTATTAGAATTAAAATGTGTGATTTTAAATGTAATTTAGAATTATTATGCAATGCTAAGAAATTGAAAGATAAGAGGCTAAAGGGGCACTATCATATTTTCTGTATGGCATGGAAGTAGAGGTAAGGAACATACAGAGTTGCATAGGAAACGTTTTATTTGCATTCGTAAATTTTTGAAAACCAAATTATAATCGTTTCGCACTCAATTTTCCTAAACAAGAAAATAAAAATTTATTTTTAATTTATACAAGTCTAAATATGATTTTTTTTACATTAAATATATTTTATAGTTATTATTATTAATTTTCATAAAAAGATTTACATGAATTGAATTACATTAAATGATTTATATGAAGTAACTTACATGAATTGATTTACATGAATTGATTTAAATGAAATGATTTACATGAAATGTTTAAATTGCATAAAATGAAATTTATTATTATTTTACATGAATTAGTTTATTATTTATGTTTAAATATGATATTTGAATATTAAAAATTTACATTGACAATTTAATAAATGTTATTACTGTCAAATAAAATAAATAGTATTTTACAAGGTTTTGGATTGACTGAAGATAATTGCTATTTGAAATGATTTCTACAGTTAAATTATATGATTTATGAAAATGTTTTGAGACTGTTAGTCCTTGATGATCGTGCACTTATTGATTATATTGTATTGGTTGCGAGACCTAATCAGTCCGCAGATTTATTGTTTATTGACTATGGGATTATTGTCAACAATGGCCACTCTTTACTGGTTGACCCTTTAGGATATTGATATTGATTGTGCATGATTCTATTGGATGTGACTATCTCCACTGAACTGATTGTGAATAATTTGAATACTAATTTATTGATTTGACTGAAAAAAAGAATGTTTCAATCGAATGATTGATAATATTGCTTTTAAATGAATTGTTTTACTATATTAAATGAGAATATGAAAAGTGTTGCTTATATTTTGATTTGAAATATTTTTGTTCTATTTATCAAAAAATTTACTAAAACTGCTGATTTAATTGTTTAAAATAAATTGATTTGTAAACTCATATCGTTTTAACATTGCATAAATCATTAAATAGTTTATATTGACTCATTACTTCATCATCAATTGCTTATCCCTATAGTGGCATTTAGGGATTGGAATATGACAGGTACTTTAAAGAACCTCTCATACTCTACCTGGTTACCTAACCTACTATAGTATCCTTTCTATACTATTCCCTAGTGTACTGTTAAGAAGTAAATAATTTTATGCATTTTAATATTATATTTAATATGCTTTTTCATAATTAGTAAAATAGGTTATTTTTACTTAATTGCATATAGTACATGCTTTTATATGTGTTTCTTACTAGGCTTTCCCCAAAGCTTACCCCCTTACTCACTATCTCAGATATAGTCCATCAGTGTACGTGCCATCCACTGCTTCTCGGTTAGTAAAGAAGATCGTTAGAAGTTTATATTATTGAGTAGATAGGTATATGTTAATTTTATATTTATATTCAGACTAGTAATGCACAACATATGTATTTATGATGGAATGTAAATAATTTAATGTTAATTTAAAGAATGTACATGAATTAGTGTGATGTAAATTACATAGAACTATTATAACTAGATTTATAGATATTGTGTTATGGATTTTATTCTGATTTCTTATTTATTACTTATAGATTAATTAATTTAATAGTATAACAGTTTTAATTGAAATGGAAATTGTAGATTGAACTTACACCGATACCAAACGCCAAATTGACTGATACCAAGTAATTGAATGAGAAACAGATAGTAACCAAAAGGAAAAAGTTAGTTTGAAATTTTCTAATTTCGGATGTTACAGAAAGAGTCTCAAATGAGAAAGACTTAATGTATAAACTATGTAAAGTAAGGGTAGACCTAGTAAGCAGACTTGATATTATAAATTATGTATGACTTTAATGCAGTACTAGGCATGGATTGGTAGCCCTTCATCATGCTAGTTTAGATTGCTATAGGAAAGTTGTAACCTTCTTCTCTACCTGAAAAAGTTTGTACTAAACTTTGATATGATGAAATGAAAGATCTTTGAGAATTGTACTAATATGAAATGAATTTTGCTTGTGAAGGCTATCTCGCTTTTGTCAAGGATGCCAATAAGAGCCATCCAGAACTATCCAACATCCCAATTGTCAAGGACTCCCAAGCACTCAACCAATAACAAAGCCGCCACATCAAATGACATTGGTTGATTAGAGGAGCTAAAGATGCAACTACAAGAGTTGTTGGACAAGTGGTTTATAAACTATGTCACTTGGGGGCTCCAGTGTTGTTTGCAAATAAGAAAGATGAACAGATTTGAGGTTGTGCATAGATTATAGGTAGTTGAATCAAGTGATAATCAAGAACAAGTACTCATTACCTAGGATTGATGATTTATTAGCCATTGAAGGGTACCTATGTATTTTCAAAGATAGATTTGAGGTTGGGGTACCACTAGTTAAGGATTAGAGGCAAAGATGTGTCGAAAACAACCTTCAGGACAAGATACGACTATTATGACTTCTTGGTAATGTCGTTCGTGTTAGCTTTAAATTAACAAGTATTTTGAAAATGACAAAACTCAAGCAAGCTTAGAAATGATTTTTATACAAGTAAATTTGCTTTGAATGAACTCAATGATTGAAACTATTTTAACAAAGTCTTGGATTGAGATTTCAACTGAAAAAGTTAGTAAATACTCTTAGAAAAGTGTTAGAAGATTTTTGAACTGACTTAAAATCACAAAAGCTATAAACTTTGCAGCATGTTAAAGTGCAGGAGGGCTACTGGACAAAAGGGATCGATCCCTACTGTAGAGGGATCGATCCCCAATTGGCAGAATGAAATAGAAACACCCGGGAGAAAGCTTGGATAGCATTCTGGAGAAAAGGGATCGATCCCTACTGTTGGGGGATCGATCCCTTTGCCCCAGACCTGACAGTAACGGCTAGTTTCTGAGTTTTTCAACGGGAAGAATTACATTAAATGCTTCACCAACTGTTCTATCCGTTTGGGGGGTTATAAATAGTGACATTTATGAAGTTTGGAGGTAGAACAAGCATTCCAAAGTATTCAAGCTTCAAGAGAGAATCTGAAATCTGAAAATCTTATTGTAACTCCATTTTGTGACAGTGTTTTCTGTATCCTTCACCCATCCACTGAAAAAAAATCAGATATTCAAAGGGGTGAGCTATCCTTGTAAGGTCTGATATTGTAGAGTGTGGGAATACTACAAGGGTAGAGGATTAGAAGGAGACTTCTAAAGTCTCAAGAGAAATTGTAAGAGGTCTTGCCACACCTTCAAGTGGTTTGTAAGCTTTCTCAAGGAAGAGGTGAATCAAAACCTTAACAAGAAGTTCAAGGAGAGAGGACGTAGGCAAGAGATTGGCCGAACCTCTATAAACCTTGTGTTTGCTCCTCTTTCCCTTACTCTTATTTACTGCATTTATTTCATTATTGCTTATTTGACTTTGATTGTGCATTAAGAGTTAGGAAAAGTAGAAATAACTAGAAAAACCGATTCACCCCCCCTCTCGGTAGAGCCAACAATTGGTATCAGAGCTTGGGCTCGAGAGTGACTTAGATTAACATCTATCGAGTATAAACGATCACTAATGGCTCAAACTAGTTTGTCTACACCCTTGGTAGGAGAGGGACACTCTACGGTTAGACCTCCACTCTTTAATGGTGAAAACTATGCCTATTGGAAGACTAGAATGATGCTATTTATTCAAGCCAATGATTATGAAGTGTGGAGAATTATTGTTAAAGGTCCTCTTATTCCTATTAAGAAAGTAGATGGGTCGGATGTGCCTAAGAAAGAAGATGAATGGGATACTAATGATATTAGGATGGCACAACTTAATGCTAAAGCAATGCACACATTATTTTGTGCATTAGGACCAAATGAGTATAATCGAGTTTCACAATGTGAGAATGCTAAACAAGTTTGGGATAAACTAGAAATCACACATGAGGGAACCACACAAGTCAAAGAAACCAAAGTAGGCATGCTCACTCAAGACTATGAACTATTTAGAATGAAGAATGATGAGTCAATTAGTGACATGTTTACTAGGTTTACGGACATAATAAATGGTCTTAAAGCTTTAGGGAAGACATACTCTAATGTAGAGATGGTGAAAAAGGTTCTCAATAGCTTACCTAAATCATGGGAAGCTAAAGTTACTGCTATTGAGGAATCCAAGGATCCTCACACACTCTCATTAGATGAACTTATGGGATCCTTGCTCACTTATGAGATGAAAATTAAGAGAAATCAAGATCCCCCAAAGAAAGTTGGAGTAGCACTAAAATCCACCACAATTGAGGAATCAAAAGATGATCATGGTGTAAGTGGTGATGAAGAGGATTTGGAAATGGCCATGTTTGCCAAGCGGTTCAATAAATTCATGAGGATGAGAGCTAGTGGAAACTCTAGAAGACCCCCTAGGAGAGAGTTAAATAGAGGTGAAACTAGTAGGAAAGATAAGGACCAAATTATATGCTATGAATGCAAAAAACCTGGCCATATTAAATTTGATTGTCCCTTGTATAGGAAGCAAAATGAAAAGAAACAAAAGAAGAAAGCAATGGTGGCTACTTGGAGTGATAGTGACTCCTCCGATGAGGAAAATGTGGAAGATGAAGTAGCTAACCTTTGCTTCATGGCTCTTGAAGATGAGAAGGTAACTTCTAACTTGTTGGATACTAATGAATATACTTTTGATGAATTGCAAGATGCATTTGATGAGTTAGCCAATGAATTTGAATGCATGAATTTGAAATATAAGAAAATGATTTCTAAGTTGAAAAAGGAGAATGAAATGCTTGTGAATGTTAAATTAGAATGTGAAAAGAAATTAGAGAATGCAAATCTAGAAATAGAAGAATTAAATAGAAAGAACATTAATTTGCAAAACTCCTTTTCTAGATTTTACATGGGCCAACAAAAACTTGATCAAATGCTAGAGACTCAAAGAGCATTCTTTGATAGAGAAGGGTTAGGTATAATGCATCTAACAAAGAGACTCATCTCAAAAACTTCCTAGTTAAAGATAGAAAATTTGCTTTGTGCTCATTATGTAACAAACTAGGACATTCTTCACAAGCATGCACCTCTAGGAAGACCATAATTAGAGGAAAAATGGCTATTAAGATTTGGGTACCTAAACATGTTTTGAATTCAAATGATGAGTCTTTAAAGTTGAAATGGATCCCTAAAGGATCAAAAATTATTGATACTAACTCTCAAGGACCCAAGAAAATTTGGGTACCTAAGATGAAAGTTTGATGTGTTTGTAGGAGGAAGAGTATTGCTACAAGGCTAAGTCCAAGGAGCATTGGTACCTTGATAGTGGATGCTCTAGACACATGACGGGAGACAAGAGCCAATTCAAGTACTTAAAGCATAAAAGTGGTGGAGAGGTCACGTTTGGAGACAACTCCAAAGGACAAATTGAAGGAATTGGCTCCATTGGTAACTCTTCCTCAACTATTGAAAATGTTTTGTATGTTAGAGGCTTGAAGCATAACTTGCTTAGTATTAGTCAATTGTGTGATAAGGGATTTAAAGTTATGTTTGATGATTTGTGTTGCAATGTTGTTAATGCCAAATCTAATCAAATTGTGTTTATTGGACATAGACAAGGAAATATTTATATTGTGGATTTAAATGAACTTAATAGCAAAAATGTATGCTTTATGGCTACTAGAGAAGATGAACCTTGGTTATGGCATAGAAGACTAGGCCATGCTAGCATGCATGTTTTGTCTAAGTTAGCCAAAAGAGACCTAGTTGTAGGATTACCTAAGCTTCAATTTGAAAATGATAAAGTTTGTGAAGCATGTGTAAGAGGAAAACACAAAAGAAATTCATTTAAATCTAAGAAGTGTGTCACTACCTCTAGATCACTTCAACTTCTTCACTTAGATCTCTTTGGACCAACTAGGACAACTAGTTTAGGAGGTAAACACTATGGATTTGTGATAGTTGATGATTACACTAGGTTTACTTGGGTGTTCTTTTTAAGTGTTAAAAATGAGGCCTTAGATAAATTCATTGTTTTCTCAAAACTTGTTCAAAATGAAAAGGGTTATTCTATTTCAAGTATTAGGAGTGACCATGGAAAAGAATTTGAAAATATTGGTTTTGATATATTTTGCAATGAAAATGGCATTAGCCATAATTTTTCAGCTCCTAGAACTCCTCAACAAAATGGGGTAGTTGAAAGGAGAAATAGAACCTTAGAAGAAATGGCTAGAACCATGCTTTGTGAAAACAACTTACCTAAATATTTTTGGGCTGAAGCAATAAACACCTCTTGCTATGTTATAAATAGAGCTATGGTGAGGCCTATTTTAAAGAAAACTCCCTATGAGCTTTATAAAGGAAAAAGGCCTAACATAAGTTATTTTCACCCATTTGGATGTAAATGTTTTGTTTTGAACAATGGTAAAGATAACCTAGGAAAATTTGATGCTAAAAGTGATGAAGGTATTTTTCTTGGCTATTCTTTAAATTCTAAGGCTTATAGAGTTTTCAATAAAAGAACACTTGTAGTAGAAGAGTCAATACATGTAATCTTTGATGAATCAAATATCACTAGTAGAACCAATCTTGATGATGAGGTAGAGATCTTTGATGAACCTATAGTTGATCCATCTCAAGATAAGGATGTTAGGAACACTTAGAAGATCTTACTATTAACAAAGATGAGGAGTCCATGGAACAAGAAATAATTGAGAAGGAATCTAGGTGTCCTAGAGAACTTGGATATGTGAAAGATAATGATATTGTTGGAGATCCTACCATTGGAGTTAGGACTAGGTCAACCTATAGAAACATATGTCAACATGTTGCCTTTGTATCACAATTTGAGCCAAAGAAAGTGGATGAGGCTTTGAATGATGAAAATTGGATTATGGCCATGCAAGAAGAATTAAATCAATTTGAAAGAAGCAAAGTGTGGACATTAGTAGAAAGACCTAAAGATTATCCCATCATTGGAACCAAATGGATATTCAAGAATAAGATGGATGAAAATAGCATTATTGTTAGAAATAAGGCTAGGTTAGTAGCTCAAGGCTATAGACAAGAAGAAGGGATTGACTATGATGAAACCTATGCTCCGGTAGCTAGATTAGAAGCCATTAGGATGCTACTTGCATTTGCATGTTATAAGGACTTTAAGTTATATCAAATGGATGTAAAAAGTGCTTTTCTAAATGGTTATATAAATGAAGAGGTTTATGTTGAGCAACCTCCCGGTTTCGAAAATCCAAAACTTCCTAACCATGTTTTCAAACTTTCAAAAGCCTTATATGGATTAAAACAAGCTCCTAGAGCTTGGTATGAAAGACTTTCAAAGTTTTTAATCGAAAAAGGTTTTACAAGAGGAAAGGTAGACACAACATTGTTTATTCAATCTAAGGGTCATGACTTATTGGTAGTTCAAATTTATGTAGATGATATCATTTTTGGTTCTACAAATGAGTCATTGTGCAAAAATTTTTCAAAGCTAATGCAAGGTGAATTTGAAATGAGTATGATGGGAGAATTGACCTTCTTTCTAGGACTTCAAGTGAAACAATGTAAAGAAGGTATTTTCATAAATCAAGCTAAGTACACTAAAGATTTGCTCAAAAGATTTGGAATGGATGAATCTAAACCTTTTTCTACACCTATGAGCACAAACATTAAGCTTGATAAGGATGAAGGAGGAAAATGTAGACACTAAACTATATAGGTCTATGATTGGCTCATTGCTATATTTAACTGCTAGTAGACCCGATATAATGTTTAGTGTATGCTTGTGTGCTAGATTTCAGTCATCCCCTAGAGAATCACACCTACAAGCAGTAAAAAGAATCCTTAGATACCTCAAAGACACTTCTTCCTTAGGACTTTGGTATCCTAAAGATTCTACACTTGACCTCCATGCCTATTCCGATGCGGATTTTGGTGGATGCAAAGTGGATAGGAAAAGCACATCGGGAACATGCCAATTCTTAGGAAGTAGACTCATTTCATGGTTTTCTAAGAAACAAAATAGTGTAGCTCAATCCACAACCGAGGCTGAATATATAGCTTCCGGAAGTTGCTGTGCTCAAGTGTTATGGATTAAGCAACAAATGAGAGACTATGGAATAGAAATGAACCAAGTTCCCATTAGGTGTGACAACACTAGTGCCATCAATCTAACAAAAAATCCCATCCAACACTCTAGAACCAAGCACATTGAGATTAGACATCATTTTATACGAGATCATGTGCAAAAAGGAGACATAATTCTAGAGTATGTGGACACCTTGCACCAATTAGCTGATATTTTCACAAAGCCCTTGGACAAGGAGAGATTTTGCACTCTTAGAGGTGAATTAGGCATTATGAATGCTCCTTGAAGTAATTTGATGTTGCATGAATGTCTTATGGTTGGCTTGTGCTGATTGCAAGACAGCAATTTGAAGAATATAATTAACCTTGCAATACATGACCTTAACTTACTAAGTTACTGTTCATGTTCATAGCTCCTTAAGATTGAAATGTTGAATTTTGTGTGTTCTACTCATGTTAAACTTCTTTCATTAGCCAAAACCCATTTCTCATGATTAAGACACTATCACATCCATGTTCACATATTGTGTCTACGTACTTAAGCCATTTCTGCATTTTTCTGCAGTTTTTCTGCATCTTTTTCTGCATTTTTTCAAACTCATTTCATGAATCTCAAATGCAAAAATCAACTTTTGATCTTCAGATGCTCAAACTGCATAAGTTTCAATGCTTTCAAATCATTTTTGTACATCATAAATGAGCCACGTGATTGCGGAGACAATTCCTCTCACATAGGATTGGATTCCAAGTCTGTCTGGCCAACATTCTGGGTGATGGGAAGCATTCTGCTTAAAAGGGATCGATCCCTATACAGTGGGGATCGATCCCCTAGTGCCAGAATAGCTTTCTGGACTTTGGGAAGCAATCTGCCAAAAAGGGATCGATCCCTCTACAGTGGGGATCGATCCCCTCGTGGCATATTTGCCTCCAAGGTGTTTTTTAACCGTCGGCCTCTTCTCCTCTCTTCAACTATTCACTTTCTTCCTCACCTCTCCACGCCGTTCCTCATTTCCTCTCAACCAAAACTACCGGTTCTCACTCTTTTCTACACCAAATCACTCCATTCTTCACCAATCTTTCTCATTTTCTTCTCTTTTTCATTTCCCCTCTTCATTTCCTGACAAAAACTCTTCCTTTCTTCATTTCCTTTGTTCTTCCACACCATGGTTACTATTCACCCAACATTTCAATTGTAAGTTTTTCTAACATTTTTCATTAAATTTTTCTTGCATTTCTAGTTTCTTTTATCATGTCTTGCCTACCCATGTGCATATCTTGCATCAATTTCTTCTCCATCTAGGTGTTCAACTCCTTTGGCACTTGCATTTTTCTCTTGTTAATACTTAGACTATTTGTCATTTTTCATCCGAATTTCCTTGTTATACTTGTTAAATGCATCTTGGGTTGTGGCTCTCTGCTGTTGGTTAGATCCTATCTCTCCCACACACTCATCCATAGTTCCTCAAACTTGTGCACACCACCTGTTTGATAAAAGTCCTCAACGAAATTTCGTATCTTTTTCCTTCTCCATATGGCTCCTAAGATTAAGCACGCTGCTTCAAAACGCAAAACCCTTGCTTCCTCTTCCTCATCCTCCATACCAACCACCTTTAACCGCTGTTTTCGCCATGCTAATGAGAAAACCAAGTTTCTAGCCGAATATGCCAATATGCCCATTAAGCATTGGCGTCCTATTGATTTCGACTTCCTCGAGTCAATTCATTTTCCTTACCTCGCCAAGTTCAATGAATGGGGTTGGACCAAATTCCTCAAAATCAATACTCCGGTTCCAGCAAACATCATTCGAGCCTTCTTCTCCAACGCCGACATCATCTATTCTCCAAATGATGCATGTAAGGTTGTCGGGATTAAGTCTTATGTCATGGGCAAGCATATTGAACTGACCACGGAATCCCTCTCCCTTGCCTTTAGACTTCCTGAGGGCGGTACTATCTCTGACCATGTCAATGTCCCCTTAGCATTTCCCGTTACCGATAATCGTGCAAGTGACCTTCCTGTCTTTGCACGCCTCCTCCATATCATCATCTCATGGAATCTCCGCCCTCTTGGCACCCGATATTCTCATCTTCGCAAACTTGATCGTTTTTGGCTTCATCATATTCATGAACCTAACGGCTACCCACCAGACCTACTACACTTTATCCTTCATGATTGGGTGAAGATTGTTCGTAACAAGGTCCACACTATTGTTTTCCCTCAGCCTCTCGCCTACTACTTAATCTCTGAAGGTGTTGACTGTTCATGTGAGGTTGGCATACTTCCAGATGCCAACACCACAATCAATCTAACCACCCTCCATAACTTGGGATGGTATCTCCATCAAGTGGGTGACACTTTAGAATGGGTCAAGGGTCATGGTCAGCCTGCGTCTCCCGAACATGCTCCGGCACCAGACGACGAAGAAGGAGCGGATGCAGCCGACGCACCTGCAGCAGCCACATCTTCTGCACCTTCCGGCTCCTCGTCAGTCTCTCTTGACCAGATCATGCATATGCTTCAAAACTTTCAGCATGACGTGGGTGAGCGACTTGATCACATCGAGGCCACTCAAGCTGCCTTGTTCGATGAAATTCAGGATGTTCGCATGCAACATGAGGACTTTGTTGAGCAATATCACAAGACCTTTCCAAGGCGTTGATCCTCCTTGTTATGACATGTGTCCTGCTTTCTAGTTGTTTTATGTTCATGACTTTGCTAGTTATGCTTTCTAGATGTTTTATGCTAATACTATGTCTATGCTTATGTTAATGACTTTGCTAGTTATGCTTGCTAGTTGTTTTCTGTCAATGACTATGTCATGTTCTGATATTAATTGTGCTTTAATGACATTGGGTTGTTTGTTGTTCCTCTCTATCTCCTTGACAATACTATTGCTTATTTTTTTTCAATTGGTTTACCCTTATTGCCTTAAATTGCCTTCTACCACTAACCATATCTCCGTGCTCTTTATTCCTTTGCTATGACAAAAAGGGGGAGAATTATTGTGGTAAACTTGTATTAACTTGAGGGGGAGAAAATATTAAATTGAGGGGGAGAAAAGAGCAAATATTAAATTGAGGGGGAGAAAATATTGAGGGGGAGTAATATCCTTCAAAAATCAAGTAACCTCTATTTTCAAACACATAAGCAAATTTACCTTAAGTTTTGTCATATCAAAAAGGGGGAGATTGTTAGCTTTAAATTGACAAGTATTTTGAAAATGACAAAACTCAAGCAAGCTTAGAAATGATTTTTATACAAGTAAATTTGCTTTGAATGAACTCAATGATTGAAACTATTTTAACAAAGTCTTGGATTGAGATTTCAACTGAAAAAGTCAGTAAATACTCTTAGAAAAGTGTTAGAAGATTTTTGAACTGACTTAAAATCACAAAAGCTATAAACTTTGTAGCATGTTAAAGTGCAGGAGGGCTACTGGACAAAAGGGATCGATCCCTACTGTAGAGGGATCGATCCCCAATTGGCAGAATGAAATGGAAACACCCGGGAGAAAGCTTGGATAGCATTCTGGAGAAAAGGGATCGATCCCTACTGTTGGGGGATCGATCCCTTTGCCCCAGACCTGACAGTAACGGCTAGTTTCTGAGTTTTTCAACGGGAAGAATTACATTAAATGCTTCACCAACTGTTCTATCCGTTTGGTGGGTTATAAATAGTGACATTTATGAAGTTTGGAGGAAACAAGCATTCCAAAGTATTCAAGCTTCAAGAGAGAATCTGAAATCTGAAAATCTTATTGTAACTCCATTTTGTGAGAGTGTTTTCTGTATCCTTCACCCATCCACTGAAAAAATCAGATATTCAAAGGGGTGAGCTATCCTTGTAAGGTCTGATATTGTAGAGTGTGGGAATACTACAAGGGTAAGGATTAGAAGGAGACTTCTAAAGTCTCAAGAGAAATTGTAAGAGGTCTTGCCACACCTTCAAGTGGTTTGTAAGCTTTCTCAAGGAAGAGGTGAATCAAAACCTTGACAAGAAGTTCAAGGAGAGAGGATGTAGGCAAGAGATTGGCCGAACCTCTATAAACCTTGTGTTTGCTCCTCTTTCCCTTACTCTTATTTACTGCATTTATTTCATTATTGCTTATTTGACTTTGATTGTGCATTAAGAGTTAGGAAAAGTAGAAATAACTAGAAAAACCGATTCACCCCCCCTCTCGGTAGAGCCAACAGTTCGGATTGACTAATGCCCTTGCAACTTTCATGGTTCTGATGAATGAAGTGTTTAAGCCCTTCTTGGACAAATTTGTCATCATCTTTATTAACGACACATTGGTGTATTCCTGAACCTGGGAAGAACATGAACACCATCTTCGCACTGTTCATTAGATATTTTGTGAGAAAGAACTTTACGGAAACTTAGCAAATGTGAATTTTGGTTGGAATAGATTAGTTTTCTAGGGCATGTGGTATCTAGAGATGGGGTAGCTGTAGACCCAACTAAGATTGAAGCCATGGTTAATTAGGAAAGGCTTAAGATAGTGATCGAGATTCGCAGCTTTCTGGGGCTTGCAGAGTATTATAAGAGATTTGTTGAAGGGTTCTTCAAGCTAACAGGACCTCTGACCCGACTCACACACAAGGATGTCAAGTTTGAGTGGAATAATGCATGTGAGCATAGTTTTTTTAGAGTTGAAGCATCGACTTGCTACAGCACCAGCCCTTACCATTCCAAGTGGCTCCGGAGGATTTGCTATATACAGTGATGCATCACATCAAGGTTTGGGGTGTGTATTGATGCAGAATGGAAAGGTTGTCACTTATGGTTTCAGGCAACTAAAAGACCATGAGAGGAATTATTCCACTCATGATCTAGAGCTAGCTGCAGCAATGTTTGCTCTGAAGATATGTCGTTACTTGTATGGTGAAAGATTTAGATTTATATAGATCACAAGAGTCTGAAGTAACTATTCTCACAAAAAGAATTGAACATGAGACAGAAAGGGTGGATGGAGTTACTTAAGGACTATGACTGTGAGATTCTCTATCATCTAAGCGAGGCTAATAGGGTAGCTAATGCATTAAGAAGGAAAAGCATGGGCATGGTTAGCTACATGATGGTTAGAGAGTGGGATTTATTAGAGCGAATTTCAAAGTTGAATATGAGTTTAGAGCTGACAAGTGAATGTCTAATAGCTAGTTTAAGGATAGAACCTAGTATCATAGGGCAAATTAGATAGGCTCAAAGTGAAGACCCGAGGTTGATTGAGGTTACTAGTCGGATACAGCAAGCTTAGGAGTTGGAGTATGATATTAGTGGGGATGGGTTGTTGAGGTTCAAGGGAAAAATATGTGTTCCGGATAATGAGGCCTTAAAGAGATAGATCATGGAAGAGGCATACAGTTCTGAGTACAAAATGCAAGCGGGAAATATGAAGATGTATCAGAACTTGCGCAAAATATATTGGTGTGTAGGTAAGAAGAGAGATATTACAACTTCTGTGTCAGATGCTTAGTGTGCCAATAAGTCAAAGTTGAGCACCAGTAATCGACAAGGTTGCTTAATCCTTTGTCTTTGCCAACTTGGAAACGGGAGCACGTGACTATGGACTTCATCATGGGACATCCTAGGACTCGAAGAAGTCATGATGTAAGATGGGTGATAGTTGACAGATTGACAAAGTCAGCACATTTACTAACTATGAAAGCTATAGATTTGCTTAGTGCCCTTGTAGATTTATATGTCAAGGAGATAATAAGACTACATGGGGTCCTAGTGAAAATAGTTTTAGATAGACATTCTTAGTTTACTTCCTGTTTTTAGGAACACTTCCAAGATGTCTTGGGAAACTAAAATTAAGTTTTAGCACTGCCTTCCATCCTCAGATTGACGGGCAGTCTAAGAGAACAATATAGACCCTTGAGGCTATGTTGAGAGCATGTGTCATGGATTTTCAAGGCTCATGGGATGATTGCTTGGCACTAGCTGAATTTGCATATAATAATAGTTTTCACTCCAGCATTGAGATAGCATCATATAAGGCATTGTATGGATGAAGGTGTAGGTCTCCCATTGGTTGAGAAGAAGTAGGTGAAAGAAAGATTTTTTCTCCTGAATTAGTAGAGAAAGCTTCTGAGAAATTTAAAGTTGATATGTGATTGGTTAAGGACAGCTCAAAGTAGACAAAAGAGTTATGCCAATAATCCAAGGAGACATTTAGGGTTTCAAGTTGGGGATAGAGCATTTTTAAAGATTTCTCCATCTAAAGACATAATGAAATTTGATAAGAAAGGGAAGTTGAGCCCTTGATACATTGGGCTATTCAAGATACTTGAAAAAGTGGGCGACCTAGCATACCAATTAGTGCTACTTCCAGAGCTATCAAGTGTGCACAATGTCTTCCATGTATCCATGCTTAGGAAGTATCATCTAGATCTCTCCGATATGACAGAGTATAAGCTTTTAGAGATCAAGGAGTTCTTAAGCTATATTGAGAAACCGATACAGATTTTGGATTGGAAGGATAAGATACTAAGGTTTAAGATGATTCCTTTGGTAAAAGTGCTCTAGCAACATCACTCTTTAGAGGAGGGTACATGGGAGTTAGAGAGTTTTATGAAAGAGAAGTATCCTTATCTATTTTAGGATAAATTAGAGAAATTTGGAGGACTAAATTTTCTAAGATGGGGAGAATGTTGGAACTACAATTTTTCTTTAATCGATCATGTACCCCATGTGTAATTATAATTAAATGTAATGCAATAATGTAAATTTACAGATTTCACATATATGAATTATGGTTCATAATTATCAAAATGAAATCTTGAAGAATAGAAGTCGAAAATGACATGAAACGTACACATAAGCTCGATATATGATGTACGTTAAATTAATATAAATGGAATACGTGAATTATGCACACAAGATTACATAGATGTGTGAACCACATGAGGTGCATGCAATGTGCATACATGCCTGCGTACATATAAACATATACAAATAATTAAAAGGAATGAGAAAATAAATTAATATACATATACATATACATATACATATACATATACATATACATATACATATACATATACATATACATATACATATACATATACATATACATATACATATACATATACATATACATATACATATACATATATATAGAAATAATAGCTATATATATTATAATATATATAAGTTTTAAAAATATTTATATAATAAAAATAATAAAAATTATATTTTGAAACAAGGTCGGTGGGAAAAATCCCACCAATCGTACTATACTTTGCCATTGGCAGAGCACTTTACCTAATCAACTTTATCATTTTACATTTTTTTTGTTTCATTGTTTGGCTTTTGAAAATTCTCCACTCATTTCACTCTCCTCTCTCTCCGTTGTCCCACACCACCGAAACATCCCTCTTCATCTCACCTCTTGCATCTCATCTCTGTTAATCATCTTCTTCCTCACCTAGTTTCTTCTCACCATCATCTTACTCATCATCTATCTCATTTCCATCCCACTCTCCTTGTAGTTGCTGATTAGAGTGAAGAGTGAAGCTAAAATGTGAAATGGCAAGGCTAGTGAGGCGTAAGGGAAACCGGGACTAGTGGAGCTATTGCCATGGTTGTTCAGTGTAGAAAACAGGGATAAGGCAAGGATGTATTGAAAGTAGTGACAAACCACATAGAGGAGAGACAATTCAAGGCTAGGAACTGAGGGTTGATTCTTGCTACTTCAAAGCTTGGTTTAAGTAGGTTAAAGCGTGGTGTTTTGGTGAAGCAAAGAGGCTATAAAATGAGAGAGGAGACAGGGAAGAACAAGGCAGTGTAGGGGACCATTTGGAGCGGGTTCAAGGCTACCAAGGTAAGGGCTGTGTTCAGGGGTAGAATAGAGGCTATAAAAGGTTGTCCTAGGGCAAAGACTAAAGCTTCAAGTGGTTATGTCTAAGTTAATAAGGGGCTTGTTGTTTAGGCCTGGGTTTGTGTCTGAAGCAAAGGCTATATAGAAGCAATTGTTAAGATCATTTGGTGGCAGGAAATAGGCTTAGCTTTGGTACAAAATGGAGGCAGAATAGAGGTGGTTTAAAGGTGCAGATGAAATAAACCGATTGGGGTCTCTAAAAGCTATCCTAAAGCCGAAATAGGGAAGGGGTTTTCAAGCATGAACTGTGCATCTGGTAGAAAAGAAGAGCTTTGGGCTATCTAAGGGTGAGAAGGGTGAGACCAAGGGCGGCGTGGTGGTCAGCTATTGCACAGGTTAAGAGATAAGGTGAGAAAGAAAGAAAGAAAAGAAAAAAAAAAGAAAAGGAAAAAAGGAATATATATATTGCCACGACCCGTGACCACATTTCTCACCTTATTGTACACAACTTAACCAGTTGGGCTGTATGTGATACTTCACTTGTACTGACTGTTAAACAATTTTACATAACATTGTTTATATTATACACATCCCTCATCGTAATTAATCAGATAAGTAGTACTGTTGACATGTCTAAATACAGAAAATAAATGATCATACCTCAAATAACTCAGTCGGTCTATCACATTTTCCTTCATGTACAGCTGGGATCCACAATCCACTGAACTCACAATCATCAAAACTTGAAATGTTTAAAATTAAGGGGTGAGCAAAACCACGGCTCAGTAGGGGAATTATATGCCTCACTTGATACTCAGCTTCCAATATGCTGAAAATCTTTTTTCATTTTTCCTATGGGCTCTAGGCTCGCATGTAGGAAGGATATTACAGTCGGCTAGGGATCCGGATGGAGTAAGGTAGGTATTTTAGAATACCATACTTGTTCCGAAACCTAGAAGCAATTGTAGAGAGAAATTTTCATTTCGTTTTGAATTGATAAATCCTTTTTTTTTATTCCATAACCTTTTCATATTCTTTTCAAAATAATGTTTTTATGAAATAAAGCATTTAAATAAAATAATTAATATTCGTATATTCCTTGAAAAGAATATTAGTTAAATCATCATCTTATTTCTTTAAAACTCATTTCACGTTTTACTATACTCTCTTAATTAGTACAGTACTTTAAATAGCAAAATAAGCTATTAAAATCTATTCCATTTATCAAATTAGCAAAGCAATAAGCACTTCGATAGATTGGTCACTATACACGTTGATAAAGCGGTTACTATGTAAGTTAATAAATCAATCCATTCACAAAACGAAAATCCATAAACTTTAAGCGTATAGCTTAACTCATTGAAAACAGTTCCAATATAACCGAATTACTTAATCATTTTAGGCGTAAGCCCCAATTCACTGATTCAGTTACGACATCCATCCTAACTAGCAATGGAGTTAAGTGTCATATCGAGGAACTCGTGTAGCACGTAGGTCCTTCGGGATTCTAGAGGTGGCTCCCACGGTCCAACTGGTATCCGTGTAGCACGTAGGTCCCTTGGGATTCTAGAGGTGGCTCCCACGGTACAGAAATCGAGTCTTCACTCGGTTTGGCCTTTAGGACACAGACTTCTTACTAACACATCGGAACTCGTGTAGCACTTAGTGCTTAAAGGATTCTAGAGGTGGCTCCCCATAGTTCACTAAGAATCTATGTAGCACTTAGGTCCCTTGAGTCTTCTAGAGGTGGCTCACACGATGCAGAAACTTCTTACTAACACATCGGAACTCGTGTAGCACTTAGTGCTCAAAGGATTCTAGAGGTGGCTCCCTATAGTTCACTAAGAATCTATGTAGCACTTAGGTCCCTTGAGTCTTCTAGAGGTGGCTCACACGGTGTAGAAACTTCTTACTAACACATCGGAACTCGTGTAGCACTTAGTGCTCAAAGGATTCTAGAGGTGGCTCCCCATAGTTCACTAAGAATCTATGTAGCACTTAGGTCCCTTGAGTCTTCTAAAGGTGGCTCACACGGTGCAAAGATTGAGTTTTTCCTCGGGTTGGCCTTTATGCCATATATACCTTCCACTATCTTATCAGAACTCATGTAGTACTTATAATCTAATATTTCATTTAAGACCATAATAAATTATTAGATTTATCATTTCTTCCTTTTTGAAAACATATTACATGTTCGTATCACATGTCTTATGAAAATCATCTCACAGTACTATAACCAGTACCGAAATGAGCATTTTGTAAAAATGCTATAAATCAATTGATTTTCTTCTCATATCATATAAAACATGTTCTTTTCACATGTCACGCAATCATATATCACATTTTCCGTTTGACATATTCCATATCATGTAAAACACTTTCCTTTTTAACATATCACCTATCATTTATGGAGTCTAAGATAGACATCAATCTTATCATACTATAAACCCCGGAGGGTAAAGAAATAAACCGGTCAAATCTATGACCATAATCTGTATTGTCCTCGGTGGATCACGAATCAGGTGTCGACCGGGACTAAACATATCACATATCATGCATCAGCATAATAGGAATGCCAACCAATCTCAAAACCGTAGTTTTCATCATAAAATAAACCTTTATGGAATTTATATAAATATATAATTCCATAATTTAAAACCATAAGGGTTAAAATCCTTTAGTGAATATTTATAAAAATATTCATAAAAATATTCACTGTATTTCACTTCATCTTTCACCTCGTATTATGTGTAATTTATCTATTCCGAGAATTTTCGGTGGTTTCATTATCACCATTCTCGAATACATGAATATTTTAAAATTTCATCCCATTATATTCATGTTTTATGAAATTTAGTAATTTCCTCATGTTTCGTGATTTAATATCGATTTTCGGAAATAAAATTATTTAATATGATTTTATAAAGTTTTTCTAAAATTTTTGGCAGTATAACGGCTGCCGATTTACTAACCTCCGGCACAGAAAATACAGTTTTAAATTTCCAGCCAGTACTTCAACCCAAAATTTTCAGCCAATCATGCATCATAATAATTTTCATAAAATATTTGCATAAAATATTTCAAATTAAAATATGCAGACTGAATATCCTTACAGTGCTGCACATGCATCCCTTATCTTTTTCCGGGTGGGCGACTTCCTCTTATCGATCGTGCCCGCACTCCATCTCTCTTGATTCCTTATCCCGATCGCTGAAAATAATTTCTGGAAATAAAAATCCTAAATTTTAGAATTTTTCCATAATTTATTACATTTTTTTGAAATTTGATTTCCGGGAATTTCTTACCGAACTTCGGTAATTTTCAAGTTGTCGAATTTCAGAGAATCTCCGAATTCTCGAAATTCTCCTTTTTCCTCTTTTCTTTTTCTTCCTTTTTCCTCTTTTCCTTTTCTTTTTTTTTCTTTCTTTTCTTTTTCTTTTTCTTTTTCTTTTTCTTTTTCTTTTTCTTTTTCCTTTTCCTTTTTCCCATTTCTGGCCGGACCGGTTCAGTGCCTCCTCCGGCCGGTTCGACCAGTTCGACCACCGACGATCCTCCTTTCCATCGGTTCGCGCCTCCCACAGCTTGCCGGAGTTGCGGAGACACCAGATCTGGTCTCCGTTTCTCCCCATCACCGACGACGGCGCCAGATCTGGGTCCGTGGGTTTCGGTCCCTTTCCTTCTTCTCTTCTCCTTCCTTCGCCGGTGGCTCCTCTCACCTTCGTCGAGCTTCGCCGGTGTCGGGAGTGGTGGTGGCGGTGCCCAGATCGGCCGGTACTGCCGTATCTCCTCTTTTCTTTTCCTCCCGGCTCTTTCGATTTTCGCCCTCTGTTTCGATTTCATTCTTTCTCTCTCCGCCTCGAGCCACCGTCCTTCGCTTCCCTTCTCACCGGCGACGCCGTGGTCTCCTCCTTTCTCCCTCGGTCGGCCGGCATCGGGGTCGGCTCCCCTTCTTCGTTTGTTTCAATAGAAACGGGATCCCAGTTTCCCGTTTCTGTTTTCTTTTCTTTTCTTTTTTTTTATTCTATTTCCATCTTTAGTATATACTATACTACATACTATATACTCTACAATATTTTTTTTTATACATATATATACTATATATTATACATATATTATTTCATATATAATGTAATACAATATATATTATATATAAATTATATATATTGTATATTACAAAACATATATTATATATATATATATGTATATTTATATACTTTAAAATAAATAACATTTACATATACAAATTATATAAATGTTATAATACATTTTATATACATATAAACTTTAATATAAAATCACATTTATCTTTCTTCTATAGGTATTTACATATACTTAAAACATTATGTTTATATACATATATATTATTTGAATTTATGAAACAATATATATTTCTATGTATATAACAACGTATATTAAAATATACTATATAGTATTTTAAATACATACGCATTTGTATAAAATATATTTGTAAAATTTGTAATTATATAAACATACTTTATTTTCATTTCTCATTTTCCTTATTTAATTTGGATTTTAATTTATCCCAATTAATTTTTCCTTTGATTTATTTTCTTCAATATTTATTTTCAATATTTATAATTTCCAATAAATGAAAAATTTACGGTTATCACATCCTCCCCACCTTAAGAAATTCGGTCCTCCGAATTTAACTGAAGTCCAAAAAGGGGGTACATGCTGTATACTTACGGCTTCTGACCTCTAGTTCATCCTCTAAATAATACTGTCAGTACACTTTCAACATCAAGAGTACTTTAGACCACTACATGCTGTCTTTCATCATATATGTCTATACTCCCGTAAGTTCATTTCTCAAATCGGGAGTTATTCACTTTTACTCTTTTCATATAAGAGTCCATACACAATATTTTTCATATTACAGCTGATCTATGTTGTTCATCATCCATTCTTCTCACTTAGTGCCGAGTCGACATAATTTGGTACTATCATGTACTCATGTCGATCAATTATATGTAAGTGTCCCAGTAGCGTTCACATCTCATGCACACGCTCTCTCAATATCATGGAGCGTTTACATCTCACGCTCATATATATATACATATATATATATCAGTATGGAGTGGTGCTATCAACACACTTGGGATCTCAAAACCTTTTGCTATCTCTCATTAGCATATGGCAACTCAGAGACTCCCATCACATGTAAGGCTCACTGGAATTGTATATACAAATTCACACCATTTAACACTTATACTTCGACTAAGGCACTAGAGAATCTAGGAGTCTGATAGTGGAAAGTGATTCTATTTAGATCATCAGTCTTATATCACTTCCATATCATCATCTCTCTTTTGGACTCTTTATTGTCCACAATATTCATTTTCACATTTATTCCATCAAGGCTGCATCTCATTGCAAATTTTACTGTTAATCATCTCTTACAGTAATAAATCATGAGATAATCATTTTCTCTCCATGTCTCTTTTCATGTAGTATGGTCTTTAAATCTCTTTTCATAATTTAGATTCTCCAATTGAATCCTCCAATCATCATTTAGTCATCACATTATCTATACAGTTCCACCATTTCTATCATGACGAGGTGGTTATACGTACAAACATTTCCTATTTACATACTGGCAGTAAACATATCAATTATCTTACTCCTTTGAGTATCATTAATTGCGCTTATCAAAGTTGGCTTGATTTTACATCTTGCCACAGTTATGTGATAACCAACACAAATCACCCTCGTCTTACCTTCGGGAACTATTTCATATTGATGTTCCCTTCTCATCATGCAATTTATTTCCTTATTCCTCTTTCATTTTCATTTTCATATTTCCACTTTTATCTCTTCATATATATATATATATACATATACATATATATATATATATATATGCATATATATATTTTAATTGGTATGGTACTATACTGCTAAGATCTTTTAAAATCTTGCATACCATCTTTTTCTTTACACTTATCCATCTACCGACTTTAATTTCTTTAATTAGATCTCCTCTATAGAGCAGCTAGTCTCATCACTCTTTTATAGGCTGACAATAGTATTTAGCTAGACTCATTACTTTCGTATCTCAATCATTATCTTTATATCATAGACAGGTTCACTGTCATCCTGTCGTCTCAAGATTATATATCTCAAGAGGAGATACTATCTAGCCAAATTTCTTAGTTGCTAATCATAGCACAATTCCACAGACTTTAAGAGTTTAAGGATCATATCACAATGCTGCTCATGTTCCATTTATACTTTAGACTCTATCAATATTTCATCAATTTACTCATGTAAGGATGCCTCATTCTTTAGGCTTATATACTTTACAAGGCAACTCATTACCCTTGTAACTTCAATAGGAACTTGTAAAATTCACTCCGAGTTCAAATCATCATCTTATGGACACCAATCTTCAATCTTTTATCTAAGGACTCTTTATACTGAGGCTAGTCTTATTAACTCCTCACACATCTCCAATCAGATCAATAAAGCGTCTAGTTTCATGTAGATGAATACTTATTCTTCATAAGAACTTTACTATTTAGTAATGATAGGAAATCAATACATCCTTTTAATTTATCTACAACTCGGTATCATTTGTATTTCTCTCATTTACACTTATACAGATAATTTCATTATTCTCATTTTTTTTCCTGTATTTTCGTCATCCAGACCTTTACATGTGAATTTCATTATTCACACATTTTTTTTTGTTAAGCTTTTCAGATTTTTTATATCCTCCGATATAAGCTTAGAATTTAACTTCATATTCAAAATCGAGTCAATGTTATCTCGATTCCTCTAATTTATATAACTCTGGAAGTTCTATCGGAAATCAAATCTGATACTTTCTTTAATCATACATTTCTTATCATCTTGTGACCATCGTTCTTCAACTTTTCATCTGATGACGCCTTTTACAAAGATTGCTCTTATAAGCTCCTTATACATCTCCGATTAAATCATAATTAAGGCATCACTTCCATATAGATATTTATTTGTTCTTCATAAGAACTTTAGTGTATAATAAAAATTTTAATACATCATTTAATTCATCCTCAAATCATATCATTTGTATTTCCATCCTTTACATCGATACATGTGAATTTCATCATCCACAATCGAGTCAACATTAACCTGATTTCTCAATCTATGTTACTTTGGAATTAATCGGGATTCTCATCCGATAGTTTCTTTAACCGCACTTCTCTTATCATTTTGGACCTTCTTCTTTGTGTACCATCATTTCACAGTGTATTCTTAAGGCAGAGACATTCAATATTCAAATCATTTTGATACATACTCTACCTTGATTTCATTATCTAGTCATACTTTACAGCGCTACGAATCTCATTCTGGTAAGCTGTATCAAGTACAATGGTTCTCAACACACTTTACAGCTACCCGTTTCAATTCAGTTATTTACTTTAAAACCATTTCCATTTGTTGAATTCAGGCTTAATTTCCCTTGAGTATATTATCCACGAGGTTCGAACCTTGGCACCCTTACGTACCTAGTTCCTTACACTCGTGTTATCACTAAGCTTCTTGTAAGAGTCCCGCCCGTTCGAATCTACCGTCGGTGAGCATCCCCTAAGCAATCCTTTTACCCCAGGTTTACCCTTACTAGTGAGTCGACGATAGTATTGTTTGCCTGTATCTCACAACACATGATCAACCACGAGTTGCCCATCATTGGGTCGCCCATCACAGTTCTGTCTCAAGGGTCCTGAAGAACTTAGGTTAGCTGTGATCTTCTTTTTATCACTTCACTGTTCTTATAATTATTCTCTAATTCACAGTACTCCACACAGTACCTCATTCTGTAGCACATATTTCAAGATATGTCGGTTCTATATAAGATTATCTGTTTGATACCTCAAAGTAGTAAAAATGTATAGAACCATAAGTAACCATACTAGTATGTATTTCATTATCTGTACTATTCACCTCATCAGTCAATTCCTGTAATCATTTCACTTTTCATAGTATTCAACGATCCCGTTCAATACACTCTTAATTTTTTGACCCTTACAGTCAATAACCGGGCCAAACATCTGATGACATTCCACTACACTCTTTGGATCGCATCACATAAGGCCCCGGCCCATCTGCCGTCCGCTTGTACACATCTGTACTGTCCGCTTTGGGTTCTAGAGGTGGCCCCCGTCACACAGACGTGGCACTTAGCCCCTCACGGATTTCTTTCGCGTCCGTAATCTAAGTGTTAGTGGAATCAGTAATAAGGATCATTAGATTCATATGACATCTTCTATGCCATTAATAATTCCATTACTACCAATGGATTCCAATTCAGCTCGGTTTTAACACTATTCCGAACATCGCCAAATATAGGGGCATTTTCGTCATTTCGACATTTATTTCTATCTCCTCAATATACATTTAAATCAGTGAACTGATCATCTATATGTTGATAGTATCCTTTCTGATACTTATACCAGCAATTTAGATCTCATTCGATTTCGATAGAGAAGTTCACTAAAATCCACAATTGGATTATTTTGCTTGTAATTCAGCTTTATATCATGAATTTCTCTGTCAGATCAATCAATTCCAACCTCTGTTGGTTTATTTTAACTCCTTGTAAAATCTTAGAGTCAGGGGTATTTTGGTCATTTTTGGCCAAAAATTTTCTCTCTCCTCAAATTACCCTCAATCGGTGATCTTAAAGTCTATTTAATAATGATATTTCATCCCCCTCCTTTATACCATCACTTTCAGGTCTCAATTCGGTTCGGACAAAAAAGTACTGGTGGGGCCCTCACCGAGTCCATTTCTGTTCCTTACCGAACCGACCTTCATTTAGATCATAAGATCACTATTTCAGGTAACATTCCCGAGCCGTTTTCCCTTTTTAGCATTCCTTATTCCAAAATTGCTCACTCCCTTTTAAACACTTAAACTAATTTGCAATCATTTATTTTCTCTATGTATTCAGACTACACAGTACTACAGGGGATGTTTAACTCTTTTCCTTCCAAAAGTATCCATAGACATCAAGCCAACCATTGCTCTGATACCATTAAATCTGTCACAACCCGTGACCACATTTCTCACCTTATTGTACACAACTTAACCGGTTAGGCTGTTTGTGATACTTCACTTGTACTGACTGTTAAACAATTTTACATAACATTGTTTATATTATGCACATCCCTCATCGTAATTAATTAGATAAGTAGTACTGTTGACATGTCTAAATACAGAAAATAAATGATCATACCTCAAATAACTTAGTCAGTCTGTCACATTTTCCTTCGTGTACAGCTGGGATCCACAATCCACTGAACTCACAATCATCAAAACCTGAAATGTTTAAAATTAAGGGGTGAGCAAAACCACGGCTCAGTAGGGGAATTATATGCCTCACTTGATACTCAGCTTCCTATATGCTGAAAATCTTTTTTCGTTTTTCCTATGGGCTCTAAGCTCGCATATAGGAAGGATACTACAGTCGGCTAGGGATCCGGATGGAGTAAGGTAGGTATTTTACAATACCATACTTGTTCCGGAACCTAGAGGCAACTGTAGAGAGAAATTTTCATTTCGTTTTGAATTGATAAATCCTTTTTTTTTATTCCATAACCTTTTCATATTCTTTTCAAAATAATGTTTTTATGAAATAAAGCATTTAAATAAAATAATTAATATTCGTATATTCCTTGAAAAGAATATTAGTTAAATCATCATCTTATTTCTTTAAAACTCATTTCACGTTTTACTGTACTCTCTTAATTAGTATAGTACTTTAAATAGCAAAATAAGCTATTAAAATCTATTCCATTTATCAAATTAGCAAAGCAGTAAGCACTTCGATAGATTGGTCACTATACACGTTGATAAAGCGGTTACTATGTAAGTTAATAAATCAGTCTATTCATAAAACGAAAATCCATAAACTTTAAGCGTATAGCTTAACTCATTGAAAACAGTTCCAATATAACCGAATTACTTAATCATTTTAGGCGTAAGCCCCAATTCACTGATTCAGTTACGACATCCATCCTAACTAGCAATGGAGTTAAGTGTCATATCGAGGAACTCGTGTAGCACGTAGGTCCTTCGGGATTCTAGAGGTGGCTCCCACGGTCCAACTGGTATCCGTGTAGCACGTAGGTCCCTTGGGATTCTAGAGGTGGCTCCCACGGTACAGAAATCGAGTCTTCACTCGGTTTGGCCTTTAGGACACAGACTTCTTACTAACACATCGGAACTCGTGTAGCACTTAGTGCTTAAAGGATTCTAGAGGTGGCTCCCCATAGTTCACTAAGAATCTATGTAGCACTTAGGTCCCTTGAGTCTTCTAGAGGTGGCTCACACGATGCAGAAACTTCTTACTAACACATCGGAACTCGTGTAGCACTTAGTGCTCAAAGGATTCTAGAGGTGACTCCCCATAGTTCACTAAGAATCTATGTAGCACTTAGGTCCCTTGAGTCTTCTAGAGGTGGCTCACACGGTGCAAAAACTTCTTACTAACACATCGGAACTCGTGTAGCACTTAGTGCTCAAAGGATTCTAGAGGTGTCTCCCCACAGTTCACTAAGAATCTATGTAGCACTTAGGTCCCTTGAGTCTTCTAGAGGTGGCTCACACGGTGCAAAGATTGAGTCTTTACTCGGGTTGGCCGTTATGCCATATATACCTTCCACTATCTTATCAGAACTCATGTAGTACTTATAATCTAATATTTCATTTAAGACCATAATAAGAATATTAGATTTATCATTTCTTCCTTTTTGAAAACATATTACATGTTCGTATCACATATCTTATGAAAATCATCTCACAGTACTATAATCAGTACCGAAATGAGCATTTTGTAAAAATGCTATAAATCAATCTATTTTCTTCTCATATCATATAAAACTTGTTCTTTTCACATGTCACGCAATCATATATCACATTTTCCGTTTGACATATTCCATATCATGTAAAACACTTTCCTTTTTAACATATCACCTATCATTTATAGAGTCTAAGATAGACATCAATCTTATCATACTATAAACCCCGGAGGGTAAAGAAATAAACCGGTCGAATCTATGACCATAATCTATATTGTCCTCGGTGGATCACGAATCAGGTGTCGACCAGGACTAAACATATCACATATCATGCATCAGCATGATAGGAATGCCAACCAATCTCAAAATCGTAGTTTTCATCATAAAATAAACCTTTATGGAATTTATATATATAATTCCATAATTTAAAACCATAAGGGTTAAAATCCTTTAGTGAATATTTATAAAAATATTCATAAAAATATTCACTGTATTTCACTTCATCTTTCACCTCGTATTACGTGTAATTTATCTATTCCGAGAATTTTCGGTAGTTTCATTATCACCATTCTCGAATACATGAATATTTTAAAATTCCATCTCATTATATTCATGTTTTATGAAATTTAGTAATTTCCTCATGTTTCATGATTTAATATCGATTTTCGGAAATAAAATCATTTAATATGATTTTATAAAGTTTTTCTAAAATTTTCGGCACATAACAGCTACCAATTTACTAACCTCTTGCACAGAAAATACAGTTTTAAATTCCAGCCAGTACTTCAACCCAAAATTTTCAGCCAATCATGCATCATAATAATTTTCATAAAATATTTGCATAAAATATTTCAAATTAAAATATGCAGACTGAATATCCTTACAGTGCTGCACATGCATCCCTTACCTTTTTCCGGGTCGGCGACTTCCTCTTATCGATCGTGCCTGCACTCCATCTCTCTTGATTCCTTATCCCGATCGCTGAAAATAATTTCTGGAAATAAAAATTCTAAATTTTAAAATTTTTCAATAATTTATTACATTTTTCTGAAATTTAATTTCCGAGAATTTCTTACCGAATTTTCGTAATTTTCGGGTTGTCGAATTTTCGGGAATCTCCGAATTCCCGAAATTCTCCTTTTTCCTCTTTTCTTTTTCTTCCTTTTTCCTCTTTTCTTTTTCTTTTTCTTTTTTTTTCTTTCTTTTCTTTTTCTTTTTCTTTTTCCTTTTTCCCATTTCTGGCCGGACCGGTTCAATGCCTCCTCCGGCCGATTCGACCGCCGACGATCCTCCTTTCCACCGGTTCGCGCCTCCCACAGCTTGCCGGAGTTGCGGAGACACCAAATCTGGTCTCCGTTTCTCCCCATCACCGGTGACGGTGACGGTGCCGGATCTGGGTCCATGGGTTTCGGTCCCTTTCCTTCCTCTCTTCTCCTTCCTCCGCCAGATTCTCCTTCGTCGATGGCTCCTCTCACCTTCGTCGAGCTTCGCCGGTGTCGGGAGTGGCGGTCGCGGTGCCCGGATCGGCCGGCACCGCCGTATCTCCTCTTTTCTTTTCCTCCCGGCTCTTTCGGTTTTCGCCCTCTGTTTCGATTTCATACTTTCTCTCTCCGCCTCGAGCCACCGTCCTTCGCTTCCCTTCTCACCGACGACGCCACGGTCTCCTCCTTTCTCCCTCGGTCGGCCGGCATCGGGGTCGGCTCCCCTTCTTCGTTTGTTTCAACAGAAACGGGATCCCAGTTTCCCGTTTCTGTTTTCTTTTCTTTTCTTTTCTTTTTATTCTATTTCCATCTTTAGTATATACTATACTACATACTATATACTCTACAATATTTTTTTTTATACATATAATATATACTATATATTATACATATATTATTTCATATATAATGTAATACAATATATATTATATATAAATTATATATATTGTATATTACAAAACATATATCTAGTATATATATATATATATGTATATTTATATACTTTAAAATAAATAACATTTACATATACAAATTATATAAATGTTATAATACATTTTATATACATATAAACTTTAATATAAAATCACATTTATCTTTCTTCTATAGGTATTTACATAATTATATATACACATAAAACATTATGTTTATATACATATGTATTATTTGAATTTATGAAACAGTATATATTTCTATATATATATAACAACGTATATTAAAATATACTATATAGTATTTTAAATACATACGCATTTGTATAAAATACATTTGTAAAATTTGTAATTATATAAACATAATTTATTTTCATTTCTCATTTTCCTTATTTAATTTGGATTTTAATTTATCCCAATTAATTTTTCCTCTGATTTATTTTCTCCAATATTTATTTTCAATATTTATAATTTCCAATAAATGAAAAATTTACGGTTATCACATATATATATATATGCAAATATATATATATTTATACACACATATTTGTATAATATGATAAAATAAATAAGCATAGGCAAAAACAATATAATATATATATGAACCTTGGATTAGGTTTATATGTAAGGCAATATCGTTAAATATATATACATGTGTATATATATATATACATGTGTGTGTGTGTGTGTGTGTGTGTGTGTATATATATATATATTGGAATTTTATTAAATTTGTACTGAATGAATTACTGATGTTTGATGGTGTACACACGTCAAGCTAGGTGTACACATGAAATTCAAGGCACGTGTGTAAAGCTTAGAATTCATGCACGCTAAACTTTAAATCGGTAAGACAACTCCGTAGTGCCACATATTGTAAAATTAAGTTAGGATATAACACTTGTAAATTGGCACTAATTAGATATGATTGTGTTTAAATGTAACAAGGCACTAAGATGACAACTTAAGTTTGGGCTAGCTTTGACGCATAAGCCCCAAGCATAGGAGTTGATAAAATATTTATATAAGATTGTAGTAGATTTTTATTCTCTTAGGCATATAAAATTTGTTAAATCGAATGAGATTATAGTGTGAATAAATTTGAAATTGGTTTAGTGAATTTACGGTCGAACATTAAACCTTAAGGAACTATTGGAGGATTTAGTATATAATCATATCTTAAAGGATCAAAGATCTCGACTTTTAATATCGATGAGTTTTTGATTTATTATTTTTGATAATGTATTATTTCAATATTTAAATGATTAGTTCAGCTTTATAATATTGATATATTGGTGAGATACTAAGTATACCCATATTGGTGGTGTGGGTGTTAGTATCGATATTTTGATATGAACTGAACGACTGTGATACTAAGCTTAACGCATGGACAACTTGTATATACTTGAATTTGTGGATATAGAGGTTACTAGGGCAAGGTTAATTGTGAAGAGATATGTGATATTATTGATCTTGAATTCGACTGTATGATTGTAAGACTGCATCTACACTGTGCATATACATATTGTGGGATTTAGACTCATGTTTTTATCATGGTTTTGAACATGCATGAGTTGCTGAACGTGAGTTTTATTGAAATTGCATTGATTTGAGATGCATAAAGGAATATGTACGATTTCTTAAGTTCAACATGATTGAAAAAGAACATGATTATACCGATATGAGTTCAAATGATTTATCAATGAAACTGAAGAAGGTTTTCATGTTTTCTCAATTGATTGAATTAAAGATAGTTGCTAAATTGTTTTTAGATTTTGGCATGTGTATATTGACATCAATAAAGCATAAATGGATATGCCTGAGTGGACAGTGCTCCTAAACATACATGTGGACTTATGAAACGGTTCTGATAAGGTTTTTGGATGTGTTAGACAAGTTCTGGCATAAGTTTGGACCCTCATCTGATCAACGAGACCAGAGTTTACCATGGCTATAGGTACAACCCTTCTCTGTTAGGGCCTTTTCCAACCACTAATAGATATAGTGGAATTAAGCCTTTATTAATTGGTAATTGATGATTGATTATGCCATATCTCCACTACATTAACTTGATTGATTATTACTTATACTTTGATTCTAAAAACCATACTTGATATTGGTTTATGTATTTTAGACCATGAGCCTGAGCAACGTCTTGACTTTGATCATTGATTTTGATGGTTTTTACATGATTTGTCTAAGCTTAGGCATGACCAGTCTTAATATGTCTTTGGAAACCTATGACAAAATCGATGTTTCATATAATGGTTTCTTTATGCAATATTTTATATAACTAGTACATATGAATCTTGAATTCATGCTACATGTGCTGCATGGTTAAATTTATCAAGATAGATAAAGATAAACGTGGTTTAATGTTGAGTTCGGATGAATGACTTTTAAGTGATATGTTATTGATTGTCAATGGATAATTGATATACATATTGACATTGTGATTGGATTGCAAAATTAGAGTATTGTTGCCTTCGTACATAGGTATCAAGTTTGAATCCATTGAATCCATTATGGCATGATATCTATAAAAGTACACAACGATTATGATTGAAAAGTTATTTGAAGATCGCAAAAGTGAGAATTCATGCATTACTTTTAGGAGAATATAAAGCTACTTCTGCACTTATATAATTGACTTACTAAACCCTAACTCATTTAACTCCATTATAATCCTTTTCAGATTGAGCACAGAGTTAGGGAAGTATTTCGGATCTTTTCCAAAAGATACTAAGGCCTAAAATATCGTCCCAAGTCTTTGAGGAGATTTCATTGCTTAATTGGTATTGCATGATTCTTTTTGTACTAAACTACTATTTCATGCTGTTTTTTATTCAGTACTATAGGATTGAGATGTAAACTAAGATTGTGAAATGTTTTTATTATATTTTTATGCCTCCATCTTGGTGGAATTGGAATTCAATTAAATACTAGTGAAATTGTTAAGCATACATGACAATGATGTTGGTATGAATGCCATCTGGATGATATCTATGTTATTGAGTTAGTTGTAGATATCTAGCATTGCAAAAAAAAAAAAAATTTTGTGTCTTTACAGGTACTAAACTGGACCTTGAGTAATTAGCTCTAAATAAATAAGGGAGTTAACAACTTTATATTGACATGGCACACACACAGACAAGCCGTTGAGTTAGGAAAAAGCGAAAAAATTGCCCGAAATTTTTACGCATCTACAAGGTTAATTAACTAGTCGCGGCCTTTGGGTCGTGACATTTATCAATGAATAGTATCTAATTATTAAAATTTACTAGTTTGACACTAGCAATACCCAATCCTCATGGAGTTTTAATCTAACTTATCCTTTAAAACTGTTGGCAGTATAGGCTATACCGAGAGGGGGGGTGAATCGGTCTTTTGCTAACTTTAAGTTCGTTTTTCGGTTCCTCTAAATTCTCTAGCTTAGATTGATATTTTCTAAGTTCTCTAGGCTACTCAAGCATGCAATATAAGTTCAATTCAATAAGCACAATATAATTGCAAGTAAAGAGAGTCGGGAAAGAGAGATTTACACAAGCGATTTATAGAGGTTCGGCAACTTGCCTACGTCCTCTACCTTGAGACGCTCCTAAGGATTTTCTCCAAATCCACTATCTTGAATTTGTGATTACAATCCCTCTTTTTCTAGGCTCAAGAGAAACCTCCCTCTTTTTCTAAGGCTTAAGAGAAACCTCCCCTTTACAAGGAATGGTAGGTTACAAATAATGTAATCAAAGAAGGGCCTCTAGATAGGCAAGTGATTACAGAAATTAGGCACAAAGAAAAGCCTATACAATATTTTATGCTAAGCAATACAAGAGATATGTGAATGATGGAAGATGAAAACTTTGTAGCTCTTGATTTGTTGTTTGAGGCTTGAGGATTTGAGGAATATGTGTTTTGGAGTTGCTGAGTAGTTCCTCTTTCTTCCTTTAGCTTCTAAGCCTCTATTTATAGTCTCTTGGATGGTTTGTGGATGTTGGGTGGAGCTAAATTTGAATATGACAATTGTATCTCACAAAACTAGCCGTTACAGGCTATTTTCGGGCAAAGGGATCGATCCCTTTCCATAGGGGATCGATCCCTTCATTCCAGAATGCTTTATTCTGGGCTGAGGGACCTTTTCTTCCGCCAAAATGCCTACTGCCAAAAAGGGATCGATCCCTTCCCTTAGGGGATCGATCCCTTCCCTCTAGAGAGCTGTTTTCCTGCACTTTTGGGTTAGAAATGATATGACCTTTGATCCTAATCCAACCCAAAACATTTTGACATTTTTGTGGGAGTTTTTCTTGACTTTCTCTGATGAAAACATGGTCCTAAAATTCATTAAGTGATTTTCTAAAATATTCAAAACATTTACAAAGTATTAAGACCAATAAGAGTATGCATCATTGAATTATGGTCTTAATGTTTGATATGATCACTTGAAATGTATTTGAGAAAATCATGTGTGATCAGGCAAATTTACAATATGAATTAAAACATTAAAGCTTACTTAAGTTTTTGTCATTTCAAAATATATATGGCAATTTAAAGCTAACAATCTCCCCCTTTTCGATATGACAAAACTTAATGTAAATTTGCTTTGAAAATTCTTTCATAAAATACTCCCCCTCAAATAAAGCAGGATTTTATAAAGCTTCCCCTTAATATAAGCATGGTTTTGAAAATGAATTTTCAAACTATTTCTCCCCCATTATCTCTCCCCCTTAATAGCTCTCCCTTTTAATATCTATCTCTCCATCTTTTTGTCATAGCAAAAAGTAGGAAAAATAATAAAAAAAATATGCTCCCACTAAAATCATGGCAATGTGAGAAGAAATAAATATGCTACATCCAACAAGAAACATGTTAGTACATAGGACTTATAGCACAAATAAATAAGTCAATATCCATAAAGTGTATGAAATATTCATGCAAAGAATATGACTTAAGATCCTATACCAATTGTTTATAAATAATTTCGCAAGAAGTTTCCAATTGGTAAGAAAATTGGTAAGAAATTAAGCAAGCACCTAAGTATATCAATTGTTCTATAAGGTCCAACTAAGGTGCATGGTAATACATCATGATTATGAGCTGAACTTAGATGACATATCATATACATGAGCTCATAAATCATTTTCAAGCAAGAGTGTGCATAGAATCAAAACATATAGCAATTAACTTCAAATTCTAGCACACAAGAGTTTCATACAAAAATATCCTAAGAGAATTCTTCTCTAGTTGTCATTTCAAACTAAAGAGCATGAGAAGAATTGTCAATTTGAAGCTTATACCAATTGGCAATTTAGATTTGGCTTACCAATTATTGAAAATATGGTTGCCAATGATACTAATTGTTATTTCAATCTAAATACCAATTGTTACTAATGGTTGACTTAGGCATTTTGCATGAATCCAATATCTATGTGTAGTGTGTTCATGTCAAGAAAATAATCATTCTAAATATGCAAGAACACAATCACACATCATCAAATATGCATATGGATTAATTAAACATAAGCATACTATCATAAAGTATTAATCCATATTCATATTCACAAAGTTATACCATATGGAAGATTCAAACAATAAAGGTATTCAAGCAAACACATTTTCTTCCATGGTTTAAAGTACAAAAATCCTATGCTCATTTTCCAATTCAAGTCCTTAACCAATTATGAGCAAGGAAAGATTCATTAAAGCCCAAGTTCTTTAATAATTTAGCCATAAGAAAAATTTAAGTACATGGATGATAAAGTTTCATGCATTTGATCATTTAAGATCCATTTATCATCACAAATTATAGGCCAATGACCATTACCAATTATTGAATTTACATTTGAAATCAATCCACTAAATGTATAATTATCATGAAATCTAGTGTGGAATGATAAGTCAAGCTAAGAGACATAATCCTATAAGCATGCTTGACTAAGATGAACAAAAGGAATGAAGAAGAGTCATTATGCACTAGTTCATCAATTTCTCAAATATATCCATAAATTCTTGAAATATTTCTCAAAATTATGTTTAAGCATTCATTGAAAGTATATTTCAAGATTATTTCAAGATTTATGCAATTCATGAATGTTTTCAACAAGAAGAATGATTTTGCACTTGTGAGTTCAATGAAAATGATATTGATTGTTTAGAGTGATACCATTTGTTGGAAATAATACAAATTGATGGAGTTGAGGCATGATATCAATGAACAATGAATTTTCATAGTTTAAAGATCATCAAAAAGAAGTTAAAATACTGGATTTTAAGTTGAGAAGAAAGAAGATATCAAGAAAGTGAAAAATCCTTCTCAAATTCGGTTGAAAAAGTGCAGAAAAGCCCTTTTTGGCCTGGGGGGATTGATCCCTATGGGAGGGGGATCGATCCCTTAAGTCCAGAATGCAGATTTTCTGCATTCTGCTCAAGGGGGATTGATCCTGCTTTTTGAGGGATCGATCCCTCATCCTGTTTCTGCAGTTTTTGACAGAAAATTCAACCTTTGAGGTACCAAAACTTCGTTTTTTGAGTATTTTAAGTCCAAGTAAGGGTTTAAACATTTGTAAAACATGATTTTGGACTTGTATGAATGAAAAATATGAATGAAAAACCATTTTACAAAAGATTTTACAATTTTGGAAGAATTTTCACAATAAAATGCATTTTTGGCCTCAAAGGAGGTCATTTTGAGAGTTATGCATGTTTTAGCAAAACCAATGCATTGAATTACATATATATGTCAAAACAAACTTGTTTACATAGGTTTTAAGCACAAATATCATCAAATCATACATCTTGTGAACAACATGCCATGATTTCCAACATACAAGTTCTTCATTATTGCTCATAACATGACATTTTGCATATATGACATATTTGGTATTTTGAGACAAGTAAATACATTATCAACACATAGGAAACTTGCTCAAAATGCAGAAATCTAATAATCATTTCAAAATCATAAATCATGCTTTTCATTCAATGCATCAAGTACTATTCATCAAACATTCAAAGATCATTGTCATGCCTTTTTGTTCAATCATTCAACTCTCAGTGCATCAATAATCATCAACCAACATATCATCAAGGCATAAACAATAAGGAGGTTAAGGAGTAAGGAATTAAGCTTACAATACTTCTTTGCTAGAGAATGTTTTGCCTTGAATTGTTGAATCCACCTTGAGCCATTCTTTGAAGAATTGTTGTGACCTTGCCAAGGATGGATTCCCAAGCTCTTTCACTTTCTCGTTGGCACAAGCAAGCTCCATGAGGATGTGTTGAGCATTTAAACTCCATTGTTCCATTGTATTCCCATGCTCTAACACTCCTATAACAAACAAATTCAAGCATGCTTTGGTACCAAATTTTCTTGGGTCCATGAGAGTTAGTGCAAACAATTTTTGATCCTTTTGGGATCCATTTCAAGCATAATTCATCATCATTTACAGCATGCTTTGGCACCCATATTTTCCTAACAACTCTTTCTCTAAATGTAGTTTTTCTATATGTGCATGCTTGTGAAGAGTGTCATATTCTATTGCATAGTGAGCATTTGAGAGATGTATCATGCACATAATTTTTGCTCACTAGGAAATTCTTTAGATGAGTTTCTTTTTGTATTGCATTATAACCTAACCCATCTTTATCAAAGAAGGCTCTTTGGGTCTCTAACATATGATCTAACTTTTGTTGACCCATGTAGAACCTAGTAAATGAGTTGTGCAAATTTGTATTCTTTTCATTCAACTCATTTATTTTTAAGTTAGTCTCTTCTAATTTCTTTTGAAATTCTAACTTAGCATTCAATAGCTCATCGTTTTCCATTTTTAATTTTGTATTCATTTTCTTGTATTTTGAGTTCATGCATTCAAATTCACTAGCTAACTCATCAAAGGCATTTTGTAAATCGTCATAAGAATGGTCGTTACATTCACTAGAGCTAGGTTTCTCCTTTTCATCATCGATAGTCAAGGAGTTAGTATTTGCTAATTTATCTTTAATGTCTTCTAATTTCTTTTCTAGCTCTAATTTCACCTTGGTGAGTTCATCATTCTTTGAGCCTAGATCTTTTATTTTCTCTTCCAACTCAAACTTAGTATTTATCAAAATTTCATTCTCTTTTCTAAATTTATTTAACTTTGTGTTATATTTTGCATGCATCAATTTATATTCATCACTTAGCTCATTAAATGCATCTTGAAGCTCATCAAATGAATATTCTTCTAAAGTTTGTGAGCTAGTCTCAAAATCATCACCTAGAGCCATTTATGATCGTTTTGCTCGATAGAGGTTAGTCTAAATCAATCTCGAGCCCAAGCTCTGATATCAATTGTTGGCTCTATAGGCTATACCGAGAGGGGGGGTGAATCGGTTTTTCGCTAACTTTAAGTTTGTTTTTCGGTTCCTCTAAATTCTCTAGCTTAGATTGATATTTTCTAAGTTCTCTAGGCTACTCAAGCATGCAATATAAGTTCAATTCAATAAGCACAATATAATTGCAAGTAAAGAGAGTAGGGAAAGAGAGATCTACACAAGCGATTTATAGAGGTTCGGCAACTTGCCTACGTCCTCTACCTTGAGACGCTCCCAAGGATTTTCTCCAAATCTACTATCTTGAATTTGTGATTACAATCCCTCTTTTTCTTAGGCTCAAGAGTAACCTCCCTCTTTTTCTAGGCTCAAGAGAAACCTCCCTCTTTTTCTTGGCTCAAGAGAAACCTCCCCTTTACAAGGAATGGTGGGTTACAAATAATGTAATCAAAGAAGGGCCTCTAGATAGGCAAGTGATTACAGAAATTAGGCACAAAGAAAAGCCTATATAATATTTTGTGCTAAGCAATACAAGAGATATGTGAATGATGAAAGATGAAGACTTTGTAGCTCTTGATTTGTTGTTTGAGGCTTGAGGATTTGAGGAATATGTGTTTTGGAGTTGCTGAGTAGTTCCTCTTTCTTTCTTTAGCTTCTAAGCCTCTATTTATAGTCCTTTGGATGGTTTGTGGACGTTGGGTGGAGCCAAATTTGAATATGACCGTTGTATCTCACAAAATTAGCCGTTATCGGCTATTTTCGGGCAAAGGGATTGATCCCTTTCCATAGGGGATCGATCCCTTCATTCCAGAATGCTTTATTCTGGGCTGAGGGACTTTTTCTTCCGCCAAAATGCCTACTACCAAAAAGGGATCGATCCTTTCCCTTAAGGGATCGATCCCATGCCTCCAGAGAGCTATTTTCCTACACTTTTAGGTTAGAAATGATATGACGTTTGATCCTAATCCAACCCAAAACATTTTGACATTTTTGTGGGAGTTTTTCTTGACTTTCTCTGATGAAAACATGGTCCTAAAATTCATTAAATGATTTTCTAAAATATTCAAAACATTTACAAAGTATTAAGACCAATAAGAGTATGCATCATTGAATTATGGTCTTAATGTTTGATATGATCACTTGAAATGTATTTGAGAAAATTATGTGTGATCAGGCAAATTTATAATATGAATTAAAACATTAAAGCTTACTTAATTTTTTGTCATTTCAAAATATATATGGCAATTTAAAGCTAACAAAAACAATGTATGTTGCATTAGAACTTTGGGTCTTAACCTTAATAAAATCAATTCCTTACAAATTTAACTAGTTATTCACAAAACCATAGGATGAGAGTACGTAAATATTTTATTCATACTACGAAGAGTACATTCTGCCAATAAACTCACAGCATTGTCAAATATTTTATCATGTAATAAACTTTCAAAATACATGTGCATAATATATGATAATTACCAAAATAATCATAATAATTAAATACTAATATTTAAAATTCTCAAAAAATTAAATAAAAATAATAAAAAATTCAAAAATAAAATTTTGAGCATGTTAGAAAAAACGGAAGTTAGAACGGCCACCAGGTAGGCTTACACATGTCGCACTCTTCACATGCTGAGAGTGGGGCTTCATTATGCCTGCATTATTTCACCATCTTCAACTTTTGGCTGGCCAACCCAATCCAACAAAGTCAAACCCGGCCCATTTGGGTTTTTTTGTTAATGCAAAAAACAATTTTCTATGCTTTTTTCTTGGTGTTTTCATCAAATTAAAGTGTTAAAAGCTCAATTAAACCATTATTTTACAAAACCAATTTGATAAACATCAAAACAACACAAATTGTGATCAATTTGATCAAACAACTTTGATTAAAAACTTATGTTCAACTCGTTTTGAGCTTTCTTTAAATTGATCAACTAAAACCCAAAATTAATGCAATTAAAACCTTTATTTCATGTTAATAACACATAATGAACTATTATTGATGTTTAAATCAATCCAAAAAAACATAAAATTACAAGGTATTAATTTAATTTCGAATTAGTGTTAAAACATAATTTATTCTCAATTGCTTGTTTCACAAAATGAATTACCCAAAATTGATTCCATGTTTTTAAACTTGATTCATGGATAAGAAAAGCTCTAATGTTTAGTTCAAGAAATTCCATCCCATGATTTAAATTCAACTAGCACAAATTATATCTTGAATAACGTTTTTAATTCTTAAATTTGTTCAAAAATTTTTCTCTTGGATCCTAATTCACATAAGTCTAGTTCTGATGCTACATGTAAGATTAAATTTATAAATTCTTTAGGTAAAAATTCGAACACCAAAGTCGTACAAGCAATTGTTTATGCGAACTTGTTTGGCAAATATTGTCGAAAGCAAAAGCACAATTACTAGGATTATTATAAGATTAGTTTTCCTCTTTCTTCTTCCTTTTAAGGTGGTTCTCAATGAATAGATACCAAAATATATTGAGAAATAAAGAGGGAACCTAACATTATATTTGTTGTTAAACCTAATAGTCTCTCATAAAAGATTTTTAAGTTTCAGATCTACACAACCACCACATTACATGACCTAATAAAATGCATAAAAGCCTATATTTATTTGCATCAAAAAAAATAAAAGCCCATATTTACTTATCACAATTAACTAATTGGACTTATTTACATGTTTTTATATTAGATTTAAATTATCAGCCTGTTATTAAAACTCAAAACTACCCCTTATAAAAGGTCCACTAATTGAAAATTTCTAACATTTTTCCCTTCAAGCTTTGCTATTTAATTTCATCACTGGAATTTGAAGGGAAAAAACAATTCCTAAATCAAAACGGGGTTGTACATGTGGCAGTAAAGAAGATATAATGGAGTGCAGAATTAGTGAATTACTCGCTTCCCCACTGGCGGCACCCAAGCTATAACGCAACTTCTTACCCAACCGGCTTCCAAATCTATTAGCCTAATGCCTAATATGTAATCAAGGTAACAAAACCTCAAAAAAGAAAGATTTCATTACAAAACCTCCAATATTCAATCTTTAATGCTCCTATATCTAAGTCTTAATTCCTCCGTTCCTTAAAAACTAGAACAATTAAAATTTCTTCCGCCCCTTCGCCCGGGAAAATCTTACCCTATCCCCCAAACCAATCAAACCCAAAAAAAAAAAAAACAACCCCTCTCAGATATTTATATCCGAACCCAAGCTAACAGATATTATGGAATTATCAAAAACTACAATCAGAACATCAAACCCAAAACCATTTCTCTTTCTCTCTTTCTCCTCCTCTATCACACGCACACGCGCACCCATTCTTTGAATCGTCTTCTTTGCTTTGTAGTAGTAAATCAAGGATGGATATGGGGAGGGAATGAGAAAGAATCAACGGCTACGATTGCCGTCAACGTTGTCGTTAGTATCATCATCAAGACCTCTATCGATATGTCTGCATCTTGTTCCGATTGCTTCGCGGACTTGCTCTGCGGTGAGGATTCCGACGAGGTATGCTCCGGACAGTCGCCGGCATGTTCGTCGGAGCTGGACTCTCCGTCCTCTTGCATCGAGGAATCCTCCATCGCTGGCTTCATTGAAGATGAAAGGAACTTCGTCCCCGGCTTCGATTACCTAGCTCGGTTTCAGTCTCAGTCTCTCGACGCATCGGCTCGAGAGGAATCTGTTGCATGGATTCTCAGGGTAAACTGTAACTGACTGAATTGTACCTCACTATCTCCGTTTTTTGATATTATTACGACAATACCACTGGCCTACGTTAGCCGAACCTCTCATAGTTTTGCTAAAACGCGCTGGGTTAGTGATGCTTTCAAAATCAAAAAGTAAAGAGATCTAATAACAGCCGTTCGATTGACGGAGATGAATCATTGATTGGCGGCTGTGAAAACTTTTTCCATTCACTCTCTTTTTCCCAATAATGCTAATATTTCCTTTTTGTTTGTTTGCAGGTACAAGCATACTATAAATTCCAGCCTTTGACGGCGTATCTTTCCGTTAACTACCTTGACAGGTTTCTGTATTCCCGCCGCATGCCGGTGAGCTTTCGTCACCGTCACTGTTAAGTTTATAAAACTTAGTACTGAAGGATTATATTAGGGGGATAATAAAATAATGTTGATGAATTCGAGTGATTATAATTTTTTTGATGATTTGGTGTAATTACGCTTGACTTTTCAACGCCGATGAAACCTTGAAAAGGACTTCAGTACTTTACCACAGTAAGTCGGTAATAAAATATAGTTTTTTTATAGTAAAAGATTTTGTTTAGTAATTCTTTTTGGAATATTTTAAACACGTATTCTTTTACATATTTTTTTCAAAATTTAATTTACAAAATATTTTGAATTTACATTAACAAAAAAACCCTTGTTATGTATCAACTAATTTAACTAATAAACGATTAAATTTAATCTAATGATTGTTATTTTTATAAAAAAAATTATTCTTCACTTTTTTTTTTACATCCTACGAACAAAACAATAATTAAGCTAATTATTTTTTTGGTTGAATCAAACAGTGGCTTGCGTTATTGGAAGATAAAAAGGAAAGTGGCTTGCCTTTGCATTAACTATACTATGAGCTTTTTTTTTTTCTTTTATGTAGTACTATTTCCTATATGATGGTACTGCATCTACTTTCAATAAAGTTCCACAGTAGTGGTGTTATTGTTTTTCCAAATTCACCATAATAATTACCGCAAAAAGTTCCTGTGCTAGCTAGATTAGATATTCACTATTGATGATTACTACTGGATTATCATTTGTGGTGATTACAATGCGATGGTTTTTATTTATTTATTTATTTGTTTGCTGTTTCGCAATTCAGCAAGCTAGTGAGTGGCCATTGCAACTTTTATCTGTCGCTTGCTTGTCGTTAGCGGCCAAGATGGAGGAACCTCTAGTTCCGTCTCTTGTAGATCTTCAGGTATATTTCTTCTTTAATGAACTTTCCAGGGTTTAAATCATTACTACCATTCTTCCTTTTTCAATGAGCATTAGTGTAATTTCAACATAGTGCCTATATATGCAGGTAGAGGGTGCGAAATATATTTTTGAACCAAAAACAATTCGCAAAATGGAACTGCTTGCACTTACGGTTTTGGATTGGAGGCTGCGATCAGTAACGCCATTCAGTTTCATTAGTTTCTTTGCATGCAAGCTCGATCCCACAGGAACTTTTTCCGGGTTTCTTATTTCAAAGGCAACGGATATCATCTTATCTAATATCAAAGGTATTATTATTATTATTATTATTATTATTATTATTATTATTATTATTATTATTATCAATTGAATTTTATTCTCTTTCTGTCGGTTGATATAAATACATACATATATTAAACAACATTTGTATACGAAATTGTAAACGTAAACATAAATATTTACGCACATGAAGGGAAAAAAAGGCTTAAAAATATCATTAATTCAAATAAAAAATGTTTGCTAATGTCAGCAGAGGCCAGCTTTCTAGGGTATAGGCCGTCGAGCATTGCAGCTGCAGCGATACTTTTTGCAGCGAATGACATTCCAAACTTGTCCGTTGTTAATCCTGAGCATGCTGAGTCATGGTGTGATGGACTAAGCAAAGTAAGCTCAATTATTGTGCAAATGTAATTCTGGTTAAACTAGAAACTAGTATGCCAACTTGGAAAAAATCCAAATTTTTGCAGGAGAAAATCCTTAGCTGCTACCAGTTAATGCAAGAACTAGTGCTTGACAACGCCAGGAGGAAACCACCAAAGATATTACCACAGCTTCGAGTAACGATCCGGGCCGGAATGTCTAGTGACTCATCCTCATCGTCGTCGTCATCACCTTCTTATAAAAGGAGAAAATTAAACAACTGCCAGTGGGTGGTTGATGACAAAGGAAACTCCGAGTAGGGGGAGGAGAGAAATAATAAAGAAAAAGGCAGGGAAGAAAAAGAAAAGAGCAAAATGGTGGCCCAAGAACCCTCAATAATTTTTTGGAGGGTTTTGAGAATAAATTGACTTGAGTGATGTAGATTATTTAGTATACATATGTATGTATGGAGTCTGGTGAGTTTGGAGGTTTACAAATTCTTTGGTTGGTGGCCGTTGCCAGTCATTAAAGGCTTTGCAGATTTCCAAGGGAGTGGGGATTTGTTACATAAAGTATTTAATGTGTGAGAAAGTTAGGGAAAGACGGGTAAAATAAGCCATTTTTAATATGGTGGGAATCATGAGGTGTGAATTGAATTCAAAGCCTACATTGATTATTTGAATGAAAGGGGGTGGAGATGGCGGGTCCCCAGGCTAGGGGCTAAAGGAAAAGGAGGAGAGAAAATTCTGGGACGGTGGAGTTAGGATTGAACGTTGAAGTTTGAGCTGTGTTCATTGTAATTGCTTCAACTTCTGCTCCTCTCTAGATCAAGTATCGACAACGCACAAATACAAATTAAGATAAAAAAAAAGGAAAAATAAACATGGCTTCTTTGGGCTTTTTGAGTGGTTTGTGTGCACAAGCATTTGGCACGTGTGGCAAGCACGAGTGTATGTGTGCTTTTTTTTTGGCGGGAAATGCCTTGTCTTCTTCTTCATCTTCTTCTAATGGCCTTCACCTTGGGCTTAACCTTCACTGGACTATTTCCAATGGTGTTCATGCGTGTCATGGTGACACGTGCGCATGCCTTTTTTTTGGTCTTTATTTTTTTATTTTTTATTTACCTCAGAAGAGAGAGAAAAAACCTGTTTCATGGCCAGCGTTTGGTCTGACATATATGAAGGTCTTTGGGGCCTTTCAAGGGTGTTGTATTTGATTCGTGAATAAGTAAATAATCAAATTATTAGTTACATTTAGTGTTGTTTTCTCTCATTTCATATCTTCTTTTCTTTTTCTCTGTTGCAGCGCACGTAATTGACAACACATAACTTGTAGCTTTGCCATTGGTTTTATTGTTACTGTATCTAAAGAAAATTTGAATGGATCACAGTGGAATTTTGCGGGGGCATCGCTTGCTGAGGACACAGGGCCTTGGTCCCGCAGGCGATAAAGACCTTCGGCAAATGCCACTCGTGACCGCCCCATGTCAGCTGGTTTCCTCTCTTCCAACTGATCTCTGCCTCACATCCTATCGCACTCTCAAATCTCTACTCTCAACTGATCTGTCAATCAATTTAATTGGCCGGTTTCCAAGATTTTTTATCTCCTTCCATTGTGTCTTCGGTCATCTCTAAGCCACTAGTAAAACGTTTCTTGAATTTCTTAATTGGTTATCCCGTCGCAATTATATACTTTAAGTTTATAAGCTTCGGTACGTATATTAGCGATGAAAGAGGCCATTGCGTGGAGATTGGGGTACATTGTAAGAAAAAGGAAAGGATGGAAAAAGCAAGATCCTTTTCATCTACAATTGCATATATTGAAGGATTTTGTTATATATTTATTTATTTTGTAACATTACAAATAGAGAAAGCCTATAAAAGAAGTTGTCACTTTGCCCTAGATCCCCGACATAGGGTGTATTATCTTTGCATGTGGTAACATTACACAGTGGCCCTTTAAAAATGGTGCATAAAAGGTAACCATGCCACCAAACGTCATGCAAAGCTCATCACCTCCATTTGCAACACGTCACACGCGGTAACCACGCTCCGTCACATATTCACACCTCTCGCCCGGCCCCTCGGCGGCCTGTTCTTTCATTCGATTCATGACATGAAGAAGTTTTCTATGCCAGTTTCCTCCACGGACCACGGGGACAAATCTTCATCCGTACAAGTTTATCCAACTCTCTTGGATTTGTTCTTAATTATTAGCTTCCAACATTTCTTTTTTTGGTGTAATCACATATATCTTTATCTGTTTTATGATTTAAAATTAATTTTTTAAATTAAAAATGATAAACGATAAAATTTTTTAAACAACAAAAATTTTAAAATTCTAATCATGATCAAATATTTTTAAAAAAAATTACTTTTACTACCTATTGGTAACATCTCTATTCTTCTCCATTGATCAAGGGACGAAAGGATGTCAGGACAACTCATAAATTCAAGGTTTTTATTTTAATTAATATGACATTGATGTCTTTGTTTAAATGTTCTATAATATTAATAACTAGAATAAGAATCTTAGAAGAATGGTACCCTCCTCGTTAGCTAGCTAGCTAACTTTACGGAATGTTTTTTTAGTAGTTATTCCAACAGTCTGGATCCCATAATTAGACGTATCAGAATCCACTTGGGTAATTTGATTGAATCAAATCAATTAATAGGATGCAGCTTTTTATCATTGGTAGAGGTGGTCTGTGGGGCCATGAAGATTTTGGACTGTATCAACCCATAACAAAAGACACCCATATTAATCTTCCTTCCCCGCTAATAATGTAACATTAAAACTAAAAAAGATTTATATATATGATGTACTGACAGTATATAATTTTTATACACTGTCAATGTACTAAAGATTGACACCTCATTAATAAGTCTTTATATGCAAATATAAATAAATTTTTTTAATTTGCCCATAAGGGCCATTGATGAGGTGTTAACTTCTGATGCATTGACAGTGTATAGAAACTATATACTGTCAGTGCATCATATACAAACTCAAGCTAAAATGAAGGTATGGTTCGGTGATTTAACAATTGATAACTGTAGTTACACAAATGGAACAAACAAGAGGTGCCAAGGTGTTGGTATGCAATGGCGTAATTGTTAGCTAATTTTTTTAACCACAATTATCTTCATCTATTTTACATTCTAATATTAATTTTGTTCGGATAAAAAATGATAAACGATAAAGTTCTCTTAAATTTCAAAGTTCTCTTAAATTTCAAATTTAAATCATATTTAAATGTTTAAAGAAAAAATCCACTTTCACTTTTTCTAATTATTTATAGCTAATTATTAGCTAATTTTTTTTCATTTTTTAAATAATAATAATAATAATAATAATAATAATAATAATAATAATAATAATATAAATCATGTGTCTTCACATGACATACATTTAATACACCTTGGTGTAATGTAACAGTGACAATAATACATTAATCAATTGTATGCAAAGTAATTAAGTTTTAATTAAGTATTTTGTTAACTTGTTTCAATAACATATTTATAGGATTCAATGCATTTATTCAAAATACGAATTGAACTACAAGGAAAATGCTTCCCATTCTAATAGCTTTTAAGGATAATTATTCAATATATATATATATATATATATATAGGATAATTATTACATACACTGACAGTGGAGTTTTTTTACTCCACAAGCATCGTTAAGATCGTGACACATGTCCTGTTTTATTTATTTTAATATTTTTATAGGATACATGTCATGATCTTAGCGCTGCTTGTGGAGTAAAAAAACTCCACTGTCAGTGTATGTAATAATTATCCATATATATATATCGTTGGTGGAGTTTTTTTATTCCACAAGTAGTATTAGGATCATGACACATGTCTTATAAAAATATTAAAAATAAATAAATAAATAAAATAAGATGTGTGTCATAATTCTAACTATGTTTATGAAATAAAATAACTCCACTCACGGTATATGGAATAATTATCATAGTTATAAGTCCATCGTTACAATTTGATTCGGGACTAGTAAGATATTAATATCACAAAAACTAATTAACTTTTTCTCTGTTTTCTGCCAATCAGAAATTAATGATCAAAATATGATTCTTCTGAAAATTATTTTGAAAATAAGTATGAAATTAATTTTTTAAAAAATACATCCTTCAATTTGCTTGAAAAATGAATTATGCTTAAATAAAATCTAAAAGTACTTCTGATTATATTATAAAAACAAATCTCTAAAAGCTTAAGTTTCAACTCAAAAAGGTTGAGTTAAAAGGTAATTCCCGTGCTATAAATTTTCAATGTAGTTAGGCCTGTATCAAGGAATATCGTCTGCGAACATGAACATTTTTTTCCTAACAACGCATGATGGGAGCGGAGCGTATAAACGTAACCATCAAGTTGGGGCTCTGATGAGGACGTGACATTTTGGTGGAGGAAGGGCATAAAAAGGCGGTTTTAACGAACGGAAATAGAGGAGAGAGGATTTGGATTTTGTCAGCAAAAGGTTCCCCATCATGCATCATCAACACCATCATAGGGTTTGGGATATTTGCACAAGTTAATATCTAAATGTTTTCTAAATTTTGCGCGAAGTTTTAAATTATTTTTCAAATTTTTAAAAGTTTTATATTCACCTTCAAAATTGTAAATGCATCTCATTTAAGTTTTTTCATCAAGATTTTTGTCTATTTTAATGTTAAATGCCAGCTGTAGTGTCAGCTAGCATGCTAATGTGTATAATTTAGTAAAATATTACTTTTCGAGTTAATATCTTCAATGGTCCCCAAAGTTTACGTAATATTTTAAATTGTTCCTTGAACTTCAAAAAATAACATATTATTCCCAAAGTTGCAATATACCAAGAGAATTCGAATACCCTTAGCAATTCTACTCTTTCAAGAGATGTATATATCCTGATATTATATATATGTTGTAACATAATGTCATAATCCGAAGGCCGTGATTTGCACTTGATACTATACACTTTTTCCTTCTTTACAAATTTACAAACTAAATTTTTTCTTTTCAATTTAAAGTTTGTATTTGGTGCCAGTGTAGTCGCTAAACCTTTTCCATTCATTCTTTTAATTCAAAAGTGATTTGAATTATTCTCTAAGGTAGGCAAGGGTTGTTTTTAACCCTAACTTATTGATTCTTGAAAATAAGTTGAAAATATCTCCTTTATATTTTAAAACTTTCCCTACTTAATCACCTGCAAATTATCACAATGCAACACAACAGTATTTCTCAATTCAGCAGTCCTAATATCCACAACTTATCATATACATATCATGTAGCATAGAAATATTATATCGACCATTCTTTATCCTAGTTTATATCTCATCCTATAGTACTGTACAAAAATTGCTTGTAAATAAAAGCATATACAAAAGAAGTACTACAATACCAAAATATTCAATAGTGAGGAGCTTAGGCGTTAAGACAATATTCAATCAGCCGAAATATCCCAACGCATCCCTTAACTTGAATCAATCTGTAAAAAAATTAATTTCGTTTAATGAGCGAAGTCTCAATAAGTTACTAATATAACAATAAAATTAGAATTATATCATCACTAATGCAACACACGAATCACGCAAGTGTAGCTCCCAATATCATTTAGAAGTTAATATCCTTTGAGTATTTATTCAATCACGCCCTAATGACACTAAGTATCCTTGTATAATCGCATATCATACATCAATGCAGGATGTACTATCAAGACAAGGTTCAAAATGCAAAATATGAAAATTCTGCTATATAAAACATCCATTTCAAAACATGTCTTATGTAGTATATAATAATGTACGAAACTCATGTAGTTTCAGAATCATTTAACATATACTTTAAAACACATTTCAAAACATGAACAGTCTCAAATTAGATCATGTGTGGTATAAAACCATCTGTAAATCATATTCAGTCACAATCATATCACATATACTGTAAAACATATCATATCTAAAGTTTCATATACGATAAACCCTTCTCTAGACAACGTTTAACATTTATTGAGAGAGTAGGCATGGATCCCTATTATGGTATCATATCATCTCTAACCCATTGTAGCTATCAATAGGAAAGTTTCCCTCTAAGGGCATTTATCTATGATCATAGATCATCGCAGTCCCACTAATCAGTTGGAAACTGAGGAATATGTCCGCGACTATTGTCAGACAGCCTGGAATGGTCTCATCAGGCAATATCTACATGTACATATCACATATATATAAACGGGGTTCCATGCCACACAGGCAGAACCACACAATATATATATACTCTTTGCCACAAAGGCATATGCCACACAGACATTCAATAAGGTACCTGTCATCCCAATATCAAAATCTTTTATTATAACATTTTAAACCCATTTAGACAAATAAAACATTTAAAACTAAGTCTTTTCTCAAATCAATGCATAGTTAAATCTTATGCTCAATCTGTACATGTCATGAATGATGTCAAAACGAGTGTTAAACATCAAGGTTTGTGGGTGTTTAGTTATTTCAAACATTTACTTTTACTTAAAAGATTTTGATGCATCTCTTTTAAAACAATGCTTTCTCTTTTAAAACAACATGAGATAATATGCTACGCACAAATGAATTCCTAAGTACACCAAGATATAGCTCAATAATTATTCAATCCATTATTGTGCATATTAGGCAATTAGACTAAGGTATATTTATAGTAGCCTCGATTTCTCATTCACACATGATCATGACACAAATGTCATCTATCATTCATTATGCAATTACACAAGTCTATCAAACACCCAATGACATTAATAAGATTCACAATACATTTGTATAAATGTACATTCAGATCTATTCTAATAACATCTATAGGTTACTAAGATCACACTCCTCTTTTCGAGATCACACAATCATATAGATACACCTTTTCCTATCCAATATCATCCACACAATTCAAACATCAAATCACTTTCCAATTTTCTAACATTTGTTTCACAGACCATAAAATCACAATGAGTAGCTATACATGTTCACGTGTCTATTTAATTCCGATAATGTCACCAAATGTTAAAATCACATATCTCTTGTCAAAATAACAATATCACATCAATGCATAATTTCTACATTTTTACATGAGCCACAATATCCACATAATTCACTTTCCTTTTCTATCATCAATCTCATAGTTCATTCAAAACACAGTGTATATCAATGCATATATTACCGTATATTTATATATATATATATATATATATATATATATATCTATATATTTTTACCAATATTTCGTTGATATACTAACAAGATTCCATAATATCCCAAAACATCCTATTAACACTCTAGCAATATGTATATTAAATCAACTTATCAAGTCAACATTAAGTCATAATTAAACATTTCCTATTATAATTGTCAAATATATCTATTTGTAACTTTAACAAGACTCACGAAATACCCCAATATAGTTTCTTATTTCCATGTCGCATTAACACATTACTATAATGGTTACACACCACAATTATTTGATATTTTCGCCTAAGGCTTTATCAAGATTTATAAAATATCATAAGTAGAGGACTCTTATTCTCGTCTTCCATAATCATATTACTGAAAGATACCTTCTACCCATGCCCCATTTCAATGTCACACATATCAATTATTTATTCATCTTCGATGCCTTGTATTCACTAAATTTGCTTTCCAACGATTTCACAATAATTATTAAGATCGCCTTGTCATAGTCCGACATTATTTTCATGACCGCTAACCCAATCTTAATCACAACATATGTTACTTTTCAAGGCATTGATATTATATAATCCTTAGCCTACTTCAGCACATCGACTATCTACACCACCCAATCCACTTCTAACAAGTACTTTCATACAAATTTCAATCTTTAAAATCATTAAAATGAGTCTCAATAGGTTTTTTTTTACGAAAATATTTAACCACCATAACTCTTTAAATTTCCAAAATCTCTTCAATTATTTCGATAAAGTTAAACTTCAAACACTATACTTTAAATTCGGTTTAAACATATCATTCGATAATTCATTTTCAAAAGTTTTACTTATACAAGGAAACAATAACTTTTACATCAAGCATTTTTATATAAATTCTAGCAGCACAACCATTCAAAATGAAAACTTCCTGCAAACAGTTCCAATAGCCCACAATAGTACAAAGTAGTTTAAATCTACAATTCCACAAGCAGTTCAGTTCTTAAAACATAACCGGTTCATTACTTTAATTTCGAATCAATTCAATATTGTCTCCATTTTGTTCTATCAACATGTTCATGATGTGTCAACCCTTTTCAAATACTGGCCTAATACTATTGCAACACATTTGTCAATCATTTCTATCATTAGCAACCATAATCTTTATCTACATTATATAATTCTAAAGCTACTTTATAAAAGTATTTTACCCACTCCAAGTATAGAAGTTAAAGCTCCAAGCTTGGTTCGAGTCCCTCCAACTACACTTGATAATTCCTCTACAATCCCAAACAATACATCCACATTTAGCACTATAATAAAATCACAAGATAATTTATAAAGTGCCAGTGTGAGAACACTAATTTTCCCAATAACCAATATAAGTTAATCATTATGAAAATCGATAAGTGAAGGTTAATCGCTGTGATTTCTAAATAGTGATTATGCCGGAGGAAAATTGGAAGCAGGGCTATAAGGATTGCTAAGACTCGGAATGACCTCAAAAGAGTAGGTTATTGATACTTGGAGATTGATTTACCCATGGTATGAAACTCGTCTTGATTGGAGTTTAATTTGAAGTATCGAAGAGAGCTATTGTAAACAATATGCTTTGTAAGTATTGGGAAAAACTACGATATGGGTCCTCTTAGGATGTTTACACTCCGAATTTGGGTGAAACTCTAGAATACAAATATTTGGAGCAAAATAATGAGATGGTTAGAATCTGAACTCGAAATTCCTTCGTTTGTTCATGTTTTGGGAAATGTGCAACATATTTGACAATGACGATTGTGTCTATAAGTCGAAAAAATATTTGTGAATATCAGTCAGCGTAGTTTGACTTTTAACCCGTAGACTATCACAAATGAACCCTCATGTGATGTGATAACCGTGAATTTTCTAAAATTAATATTAAATATTTTTAAATTTAATATTAAAGCAAATAGAGAAGTTAAATAAATAAATAAAATTTATTTACGAGATGGGAATATTGTTAAAATTCTCGAAATTGATGAAGTGTTGAAGTTGAGGAAATTATTTTGGATATTAAGAAATCCAAAAATAACAGAAATAAAAATATGTATATTGTTATACATTTTGTATATATAAAAATATATATATATATGAAATATATAATATATTAATTGCAATTAAAGTGTAAAAATATAGTTATATATATATATATATATATATATATATATATGTAAATACATATATATGTATTTTGGTATGAAATGTGTATTTAAATAAATATTTTAAATAGTGTAATTATATATGTATATATTCAATTATAATTATATGTATAATTATATGTATAATTATAATATAATATATATAAAAAAAGAAAGGGAAATAGAAACGGGATCGAGACCCCGTTTCCTTTCTCTGTTACAAAACAGAGAAGGGAGCCGACCCCGTAGGCGGTACCGAAGAAAGGGAGAGAGAGAGGGGAAGTCGTCGCTGGCGAGGAAAGGAAGAGAAGGAAGCTGCCGACGACGGGAAAGGAAAAGGAAAGGAGAGAAGAAATCGGGGAAACCGAGAGGAAAAGAGAGAAAAAAGGAAAAAGGGGAAACGACGGTGCTGGCTAATCCGGACACCACCGTGCCATCCTCGACGTCGGCTGAGGGAAAGGGAAGGAAAAGGCACCGTCGGCAGTTGAGGAGGAAGAGGAAAGAGGAAGAAAAAGGAGGAGAAGGGACTGAAGCTGCTACCACCAGATCTGTCGCCATCATCCCTGATCTGGAGAAACGGAGGCCAGATCTAGCTTCGTCGCCACCTCCGCCAGCCGAGGAAGGGCTGAACCAGTGAAGAACTGACCACCAGAGGCTGAACCGACCAATGAGCGCCGACCCGACCAAATTGGTTTCGGCCAGAAAAAGGAAAAGGAAAAAGAAAAAGAAAAGAAAAAGGAAAAAGAAAGAGAAAAAGAAGAAAAAGGAAGAAAAAGAAAAAAAAAGAAGAAAAAGAAGAAGAAGAGGAAAATGGTAGGAAATTAAAAATAATTTTTTTATTATTAATTATTGAATAATTATGTAAAATTCTAAATTTAGTATGGGTTTGAAATTGTAGAATTTTGCAAGATGATTTGAAATGATGGAAATCGGGAGAGGTGAATATAGGCGCGACGGTAGCGAGAAAGTCGCCGACCCGAAACAAGTAAGGGAGGCATGTGTAACCTGTAAGGATATTCGGTATGCATGCTTTAAATATGCATCAATTTTATAAAAATGCTATGGAAAATAATTGGTTGGAAAATTGTGGTGATTGACTGGTTGTGGATATTAAACTGTATTTTCCGTGCAGGGACGCTAGTTAATCGACAACCGTTATGCTGCCGAAAAATTTTAGAAAATTATATAAAATCATTAAAATGATTTTATTTCATGAGAAACGGTTTCCAATCACGAAAATCGAGAAAATGATTATTTTTCATAAAACATGAATATACTGAATTTTATTTTTAAAATATTCGTGTTTTTGAGATAGGTGATAATGAGATCACCGAAAATTCTCTTGATATGTAAAGTACATGTAACATGAAAGAAAGATGAAAAGACATAAAGTGAATATTTTATACATATTTTCTTAAATATTCACTAAATGATTTATATAACCTTTATGGTTTTAATTATGAAATTAATTATTTTTATAAATTTCACAAAGGTTTATTGATGATGGAAAACACGGTTTTAAGACTAGTTGGCCTTCTATCATGCCTAGACATGATATGTGATATGTGATATGTTCAGTCCCAGTTGACACCTGATCAGTGATCCACCGAGGACGATTATAGACTATGGCCATAGATCTAACATGATTATTTTCTACCTTCGGGTACTATAGCATGATATGATTGATGATTGCCTCAGTTTCCATATATGAAAATATTTTATATGATATGTGACATGTTAAATGAAAATGTTTTACATGATATGTCATACGTTATATGAAAATGTTTATATGATACATGACATGTGAAAAGAGACATGTTTTATATGACATGAGAAAAATAAAATGATTTACAACATTTTATAAAATGCTCATTACAGTACTGATTATAGTACTAATTATAGTACTATGAGATCATTTTCATAAGACATGTGATATGAACATGTAATATGTTTTCAAAAGGAAAAGAGTTTATAAGTCTAATATTCTTACTATGATTTTAAATTGAATATTAAACTATATGTGACATGAATATGTAATATGTTTTTAAAAAGGAAAGAGGAGGAAAATAAATCTAATATTCTTATTATAATTTCTTAAATTGAATATTAGATTTAAATGATGTATATGTTATACAAAAAGGATTTAAATAGCTTATTTTGATATTTAAAGTACTGTACTAATTATAAATTGTACAGTAAAATACGAAAGGAATTCAAAAGAGAATGATGATAGTTTAAATTAATATTTATCTAAAAGAATAGATAAATATTAGATTATTTTATTTAAATGCTTTAAATTCATAAAAGCATAAGATGAAAATGATATGAAATGAAAGGAAAAGGATTTAAATTTCAAACGAAATTTATTACTCTCTACAGTTGCTTCTAGGCTCCGAGACAAGATAGGTATTTCAAAATACCTGCCTTACTCCATCCGGATCCCTGGTCAACTGTAGTATCCTTCCTTTATGTGAGCCTAGTATATTTCTAGGAAAACGAAAAAGTTTTTCAGCATATAGATAGCTAAATATCAAGAGTTGCATATAACTCTTTTATTGAGCCGTGAATTGCTCACTCCCTAATTTTAACATTTCAGATTTTCGAAGACTGAGAGTTTGACATCTAAGGATCTCGGTTGCGCATTTGGAGACATTGCGACAGCTTGATTTATTACATGAGGTACGATCATTTATTTTCTGTATTTAGACTTATCTCCGTACTACTTTCTTGTGAATTAAGATAAGGGATGTAAATGATATTATAATTTCATATGAAATTGTTTATATGTAAAAGAAAAGTAAAGTATCGCAGACAGCCTAACCAAATAAGATGTATAGAAAAACGTAAAAAATGTGGTCACGAACTGTGACAGATTTAATGGTATCAGAGCAAGGTTGGCCTGATGTCTGTTGATACTTTTGGAAAAGAAACGTGTTGAAAAATGTTAACATCCCCTGTAGTACTGTGTAGTCTGAATACATAAAGGAAATAAATGATGGTAAATTGAGTTAAATGACTTGAAGGGAGTGAGAATTTATGAAATAAGGAATGCTAAAGAGGAAAAAGCGACTCTAAAATTTTCTTGAAATAGGCGATCTTATAATCTTAAATGAAGGTCGGTTTGGTAAGGAATAGAAATGGACTCGATGAGGGTCCTACCAGTAGTCTTCTGTCCGGATCGAATTGAGACCTTACAATGATGATATAAAGGAGAGGAATGAGATATCATTAGTAAATAGATCTTAAGATCATCAGTTGAATGCATTTTGGTAGAGAGAGAAATTTTTGGCAAAATGACCAAAATACCCCTACATTGAAAAATTTTCTTCGGAGTCATAATAGACCAACGTGAGTTAGAATTGATAGATTTGACAGAATAATTGATGGTATAGGGATGCATTTCATGCAAAATGGTCCAACTATGAATCCCATCAAGAGTTTTCTGTCTAAATCGGATAAGATCTTAAACGATGATATTAGTATGAGGAGAGATATCATCAATATACAGATAATAAGATTATGGGTTTAAATGTATATTGAGGAGAAAGAAATAAATTTTGAAATGACGAAAACGTTCCTATGTTGGACTATGTCCTGAATAGTGATAAATCAAGTCGATCTTGAATTCTATGATAGTGACGAAGCCACTGATGACATAAGAAATGTAATATGAATATAACAGTTTTGATTATTAATCCCACCTACACTTAAATTACTAATATGACCCTAATGGTTATAGGAAAGTCGTAGGATGAGCAGCTCTATTATTGATTCTTAAGGGTCGGAGTTAAAAGTGTATTGATAGGATGTTGATGACGGGATTGTTGGATATGATGAAGAGTGAGATGATTACAGAAGATGATTGAGGAAGTGATCTGTATAGATAATAAAATCTATATCAATACTGTTAATTATGGTTCTAGATAGTTATTCTGTCTCCTATATATTAAACAGATATCTATAGAACCAAAATATGTTGAAATATGCTTTACGAAACGGTATACGGTATGAGGTATTATAAATGTGGAGAATATGCATAAGAATAGTAAGTGATGATAAGAGACGAGGAAGATAACAACTAACCTGAATTATTAAATGAAAATGATTTCGAAGTGAATTACAGTAATAAATCAGTTAGCAGTGAAATGTGTTAATTAAATGGTTACATTTGATACAGCATACAAATTAAGATGATGCTGTGAAAATGAATAAATAAGTGAATCAAGGTGGAGTATGTGTTAAAATGATTTGAATATTAAATGTCTCTGCCTTGAGGATGTACAATGAAATGATAAAACATAAAGATGAAACGTCCAAAATGATAAGAGATTAGTAATTAAAAAGTATCGGATGTTATTCCCGATAAATGTTCAGAGTAATATAGATTTGAGAGATTGGGTTAATATTGACTCGATTATGGATACAGAATCTATTTTAAGCTTATGTCAGAAAACATAGAAAGAGTCCGAAAGCTTAAGAAATAACTCTGAAAAAATTGTGAATAAATGAAATTCACTTGTATAAGGATAATTGATGGAATATCGATGAATATGATTTGATGATGTATTATAATTGTGAATTAAACTTCTATTAATTAATAGAGTTCTTACTAAGAACAAATAATCATCTGTATGAAATGGACGCTTTATTTGATTTAATCAAAGATATATAAAGAGTTCATACGACTAGTTTCTATACAAGGCGTCATCAGATGAAAAGTTGAAGACGATGGTCATAAGATGATAATGATTAGAACTCGATAAAATTCTTATGAGTTTCTAATGAGGTTTACAAGACTAATGAAATACCATGTGAGGTATGTAAACCTAGTGAATGAGGTATCTAATCCATACATGAATAAAATGATGATATACCGATATAGTCTAAGGCACTAATGGAACATGAGCAGCACTTAGTATGACCCTTCAGACTCTCATAGACCGTGAACCATATGTTAAGTTCGACAAATAAAAGATTTGGCTAGACTGTGTATCTCAGAGATAGATGATCTCGAATGACAGAGCGATGTGGATCTGTCTATAATGGAAAAATAGTGATTGAGATATGAAATGTACTGAGTCTAGCTAGATATTCTTGCCACTCTATAGAAGAGTTTATGGGATTACCTACTCTACAGATGTTACTTATAGTTAAATAAGTTTAAGTTGGTAAATGAATAAGTGTGAAGAAAAGATGGTATGCAAAATGTTAAAAGAGTTTAACAATGGAGTACTATACCACTGAAGAAAAGCCGACCGAAATGATGAGAATGAAAAGGTGAAAATGTAATAAGAAGATAAGTACATGATGATGAGGGAACACGAATATGAAGCAGTTCCCACATCTAAGACTAAAAGTGATTTTATCTTGGTTATCACATGATCATCGCTAGATGTAAGATCGAGTCAAACTCGACAAATGAAATATAATGATACTCAAAGGAGTAAATATATAAATTATATAATCTACTGCCAGCTATATAAATGGAAAAAATGATAAATATACACACACCTCGGAAGGGTGAAAACTGTGTGGATAACATGGTGACAAAATTGATGATTTTATTAGTCACCTATGGAATCTAAATTAAGAAAAGGTTTCATGTTAAGGTATATTCTAAAACCTAAGTGATATCGAGCATACCAAAAGAATAGGAGATGTAATAACAATACTACATGAAAAGATATATAAAGAGAAAATGATTGATAAATGTTGCATTTATAGAAAGAGATGATTAACAGTAAAGTCTTCAATGAGATGCAACCTTGATGAAATAAATGTGAAAATGAGTATTGAGGATAATAATGAAGAGTCTAAAAGAGATATGATGATATGGAAGTGATTAAAGACTGATGGTCTAAATAGAATCACTTTCCATTATAAGAATCCTAAATTCTTTAGTGCCATAATCGGAATATAATGATAAAATGATGAGAAAGTATGTGAAGTTCCAGTGAGCATACATGTGATGGGAATCTCAGATTTGCTATATGCTTATGGGAAATAGCAAAAGGCCTTGAGATTCGAAATTTATTGACAGCATCGCTCCATACTGATGTAAATATCTGAGTGTGGTATGGAAACACTCGAAGATATATTGAGAGAGCAGATGCATGAGATTTGAAAGCTACTGGGACAATTACATACTATTGACTTAAATCGAGTAAACGATAGTTACCAAACTATATGGACTTGGCACTAATTGAGAAAACGGATGATGAATAGTATGAATCATGTATGGTACGAAAAGGAGTGGAAATTGATAACTCCCAAATTGATAAAGTAATCCATAGGGAGTATAAATATATGATGAAAAAGGATATGTAATGATCTAAAAGTGATTATGATGTAAAAGTATGCTGGCAGTATTATTTGAAAGATGATCTAGAGGTCAGAAATGATGAGCATACAGAACGATACCACCTTTAACTTAAGTTAAATTCGGATGACCGAACTTCTTAAAGTGGGGAGAATGTGATAACCGTGAATTTTCTAAAATTAATATTAAATATTTGTAAATTTAATATTAAAGCAAATAGAGAAGTTAAATAAATAAATAAAATTTATTTACGAGATGGGAATATTGTTGAAATTCCCGAAATTGATGAAGTACTAAAGTTGAGGAAATTATTTTGGATATTAAGAAATCCAAAAATAACAAAAATAAAACTATGTATGCTGTTATGCATTTTGTATATATAAAAATATATATATATATATGAAATATATATTAATTGTAATTAAAGTGTAAAAATATATTTATATATATGTAAATACATATATATGTATTTTGGTATGAAATGTGTATTTAAATACATATTTTAAATAGTGTAATTATATATGTATATATTTAATTATAATTATATGTATAATTATAAAATAATATATATATATATATATAAAGAAAAAGAAAGGGAAACAGAAACGGGATTGGCACCCCGTTTCCTTTCTCTGTTACAAAACAGAAAAGGTGCCGAACCCGTCGACGGTACCAGAGAAATGGAGAGAGAGAGGGGAAGCCGTCGCCGATGAGGAAAGGAAGAGAAGGAAGCTGCTGGCAACGGGAAAGGAAGAGGAAAGGAGAGAAGAAATCGGGAAAACCGAGAGGAAAAGAGAGAAAAAAGGAAAAAGGGGAAACGGCGGTGCCGGTCGATCCGGACACCACCGTGCCATCCTCAACGTCGGCGGAAGGAAGGGGAAGGAAAAGGGACCACCGGTGGTGGAGGAGGAAGAGGAAAGAGGAAGAAAAAGGAGGAGAAGGGACCGAAGCTGCCATCGCCAGATCTGCCGCCGTCATCGCCGATCTGGAGAAACGGAGGCCAGATCCAGCTTCTCCACCACCTCCGCCAGCCGAGGAAGGGCTGAACCGGCCGAACCGGTTTTGGCCAGAAAAAGGAAAAGGAAAAAGAAAAGGAAAAGAAAAAGGAAAAAGAAAGAGAAAAAGAAGAAAAAGAAAAAGAAAAGAAGAAAAAGAAGAAGAAGAGGAAAATGGTAGGAAATTAATAATAATTTTTTTATTATTAATTATTGAATAATTATGTAAAATTCTAAATTTAGTATGGGTTTGAAATTGTAGAATTTTACAAGATGATTTGAAATGATGGAAATCGGGAGACGTAAATACGGGCGTGACGATAGCGAGGAAGTCGCCAACCAGGAACAGGTAAGGGAGGCATGTGTGGCCTGCAAGGATATTCGGCATGCATGCTTTAAATATGCATCAATTTTATAAAAATGCTATGGAAAATAATTGGTTGGAAAATTGTGGTGATTGACTGGCTGTGGATATTAAACTGTATTTTCTGTGCAAGGACGCTAGTCAATCGGCAGCCGTTATGTTGTCGAAAAATTTTAGAAAATTATATAAAATCATTTAAAATGATTTTATTTCATGAGAAACGGTTTCCAACCACAAAAATCGAGAAAATGATTATTTTTCATAAAACATGAATATACTGAATTTTATTTTTAAAATATTCATGTTTTTGAGATAGGTGATAATGAGATCACTGAAAATTCTCCTGATATGTAAAGTACATGTAACATGAAAAGGAAGATGAAAAGACATAAAGTGAATATTTTATACATATTTTTTTTAATATTCACTAAATGATTTATATAACCTTTATGGTTTTAATTATAAAATTAATTATTTTTATAAATTCCATAAAGGTTTATTGATGATGGAAAACACGGTTTTGAGACTAGTTGGCCTTCTATCATGCTCATACATGATATGTGATATGTGATATGTTCAGTCTCGGTCGACACCTGATCAGTGATCCACCGAGGACGATTATAGACTATGATCATAGATTTGACATGATTATTTTCTACCTTTAGGTACTATAGCATGATATGATTGATAATTGCCTCAGTCTCCATATATGAAAATGTTTTATATGATATGTGACACGTTAAATAAAAATGTTTTACATGATATGTGATACGTTATATGAAAATGTTTATATGATACGTGACATGTGAAAAGAGACATGTTTTATATGACATGAGAAAAATAAAATGATTTACAGCATTTTATATAATGCTTATTATAGTACTGATTATAGTACTACGAGATCATTTTCATCAGACATGTGATATGAACATGTAATATGTTTGCAAAAGGAAAAGAGTTTATAAGTCTAATATTCTTACTATGATTTTAAATTGAATATTAGACTATATGTGACATGAATATGTAATATGTTTTCAAAAAGGAAAGAGAAGGAAAATAAATCTAATATTCTTATTATAATTTCTTAAATTGAATATTAGATTTAAATGATGTATATGTTATACGAAAAGGATTTAAATAGCTTATTTTGATATTTAAAGTACTGTACTAATTATAAATTGTACAGTAAAATACGAAAGGAATTCAAAAGAGAATGATGATAGTTTAAATTAATATTTATCTAAAAGAATAGATAAATATTAGATTATTTTATTTAAATGCTTTAAATTCATAAAAGCATAAGATGAAAATGATATGAAATGAAAGGAAAAGGATTTAAATTTCAAACGAAATTTATTACTCTCTACAGTTGCTTCTAGGCTCCGGGACAAGACAGGTATTTCAAAATACCTACCTTACTCCATCCGGATCCCTAGCCGACTGTAGTATCCTTCCTACATGTGAGCCTAGTATATTTCTAGGAAAACGAAAAAGTTTTTCAGCATATAGATAGCTGAATATCAAGAGTTGCATATAACTCCTTTACTGAGTCGTGGATTGCTAACTCTCTAATTTTAACATTTCAGATTTTCAAAGACTGAGAGTCTGACATCTGAGGATTTCGACTGCGTATTTGGAGACATTGCGACAGCTTGTTTTATTACATGAGGTACGATCATTTATTTTCTATATTTAGACTTATCTACAGTACTACTTTCTTGTGAATTAAGATAGGGGATGTAAATGATATTATAATTTCATATGAAATTGTTTATATGTAAAAGAAAAGTAAAGTATCGCAGATAGCCCAACCAAATAAGATGTATAGAAAAACATGAAAAATGTAGTCACAGGCTGTGACATGTGAAGATGTCTCATGTAGTACCAACCTGTAGACTGAATCACACAAGAAGGCCAAAAACTACGTGAATGAACAATTAGGGCTATTTTGGTAATTTCACCAAAATGATCAGTCAAACCTTGATAAAAGTCAGTGTTTTAATTGAATTATGTCAAGTAGATATATTTGGCATTGGAATAAAAATAGTTTGAAGTTAAATTGAATATTTAAATGAAGATGAAAATAGTTGGGACATAAAAAGATTTAATGAAATTGTGTAATGGTAAAATGGTAATTTGTCATTAAAGATATTTATTTTATTTATAAGATATTTTAAAAGTGAAAAATCATCATCTTTCCCAAAGTGTTAGCTGGCCATGAGAGTTAGGAGAGAGAAAGTCTAAGCTTTTTCATGTTTTAGAGAGAGAAAGCTTATAAAACCCTAATGTAATTACTCCAAATCGAAAAGTGACCTAAAGGAAAGTTATTTAGCTCGATGAGTACTACAACATACTGTGATATGGCATGTTGGAGTGACCATTTGGAGGGTGAAAAGCAAGCTCAAATATTCGACCAAGAAAGGGTATGAAAGAGAAAATTCGATTTTGATCCAATCAGATATATGTGATAGTTTTGAGTCTCTAGAGCATGAATATGACGTGTAATCTAAAAAATTGTGTTTGAATTGATCTCTGCAGCTTTAAAATAAATTGAGCATCTAGGTTTACTCATTGAAGATTGGTGCTAAAGAGACCACAATCGTGTAATCGCAATTGTTTGGTAAGAGATATTTATAAAGGAACATAGGGATATCATATTTGCATTGAATTATGGTTGAATTGTGGTTTATTGAATTGTGATTGATTGTATAAGAGGTTTTAAAAATGGGTTTTTAACTCCTAGTAGCATTTTGTCTAGGAACAATCTTCAGCTTAGACACAGGATTTGGGCATTTTCATAGTAACTGACTTAGAATAGTCGACTGCCTTAAAGACCAATCGACTACCCATAATAAAAATTGATCAAAACTAGTTGACTGCCTTAATGACTAGTTGACTGCTTTTTACCTAGAATCATACTGTCTGAAAAATAGTTGACTGCATTTTACTTGGAAGCTTTTTGTCTGAAAACCAATCGACTGCCTAAGTAACTAGTTGACTGCTCATTACACGATCAGTTCTAAATATTGAAATTTTTAATTTAGAAAATTGAAGAAATGCATGGCAGCTGACTGCCCCAAACGAGTATTCAACTACACTAAGTTAGAATTGTTTTAGTTTAAGAAAGTGTTAGGTAAAGTAATGATATAAATAAGTTAACGTATTTTAAAAGGTTTTAATGTCTATTGATCATTCTAGAATCGTTAGATTTTGATAGTGAATGATGATTTTAGAATGAGACTTTGGATCGAAATGATTGGTATTGATTTAAAGGTATACGTTTTGAATGTACTGAATTATAATACATGATTGAAACTTTAGGAAAAGTACTGAAAGATTTTAAAATACAACATTTGAAAATAAGTTTATCGAAATGATAGAATAGATTTTAAAGTTTGAAAGATTGAAATGGTTAACTACTATTGAATGAAAGGAAATGTTTTGGGATTAGTTAATGATCATATAGGGTTAATGATTTGACATTATTGATTGTATTGAAAGTATTAGAATTGAAACTATAGAATCAAAAATGAAAGGTTATTATATACGCATGCGTTCAGTCATGCATAATTGCATTGTTCACATGCATAATAATTGTTTTTATGTTTTTCAATTGTTATGCATGATGATTTTAGAATGTTTTGTTAATGTTCAATGGTTTTGAAAGAATATATAGTTTTGAATGTTTTGAAGTTTGAATGGAATGAATATGAAATGTTTTGGCTTTATAGTAATGAAATGTTTTGAAGTTTGAATGAAATGTTTTGGCTTTATACATAATGAAATGTTTGATGAAAGATGGGTTATCGTAAATGTTTTAACATGGTATGCTACAGTTTGAGAGCTATATTACGGGAACCCACCTCTAGAGTCCTGAGGGACCTATGTGCTACACGAGTTCTTTTGAGATCGTGTAAGTACATCTAGGATTCCAAGGGAGTTAAGTGCTACATAGTGTACCTCACCGTTAGAATCCATGGAATGTAAAATGAAACTTGGTTCCCTAAAAGTTATATTTCGAATGTGATATTGTTTAATGTTTGGAAGCATAAAGTATTGTTTTATTATTTTCATGGGAATCAGGTAAATGTTTTGAGATTGTGAGCTCCCATAGTTACTTTCGGGTAATCATGCTAATGTAATGTAACGTAATGTTTGTTGTTAGATCTTGACCAAGTTTACAACCACCTTTGTATCACATGCTCTGTGGAGTTGTGGGGTGTAATGTTTGTTGTTGACCTTGAACAAGTCTTCAGTAGTCCGTAGGATGTCACTGGTTCCATGACATTGGATAGATACCATTATGACTATGGCCATATGTCTTAATGTTATTCCCATTCGACAACCTAGCGTTGCATGATTTTATTGGGATGTTGATTGTCTCCACCGAATGTTTTATTGAAATGAAATGAAATGAAATGTTTCTATCGAATATTTTATTGATATGAGCTGAAATGAAATGTTTCCATTGAATGTTTTATTAAAATGAAATGAAATGAAATGTTTGTATCAAATTTTATTTATTAAAATGAAATGCTTTACTGCAAAGAAATGTATTTGTGATATGGTTTTATTGAATCTCACTTATAGAAATGAAATGTTTTAGTGCAAATGTTTTAACGCAAATGAATGTACCAATAGTATGGTTTTATTGCTTGAAAGAAAGAGTTTTCTGAACTGTTATAGATATGATTTTATCATTTATTACTGCATAATGATTTAATGACTATCTCCAATGAATGGTTTTATACGATATAATCATCAATTTGAATGTACATTGTCTAATGAATGATATCATCGTAATTCTTGTCGATTGGGATTAAAACTATTTATCGGATTTTATCATTTTAACGGTTACTAATTTGAAAGTTAGAATTATAGATTTGAAATGAAATGTTTATCATTTGCACTGGCATGATATTTGAAAGTATTGTATTGGAATTCCATTGTTTCGAAAATGCATGAATTCAATTTCTGTAAGTTCACTTAAGACACCTATGGTCAAACCTAGGGATCGAGACAAGTGAGGTACTTCAAAGCGTCCTTCTTTACTCAACTTGTTATCCCTAACTAGTTATAGCAATCCTTCCTTCCGAGTCCCATGTTATGGTTATCGATAGTAAATGTAAAGGTAAGAAATATAGTTAGGATACATGCATGTTACTTGCATAATATCTATTCCTTTCGAGATCAGGTATGATGTTATTGATGGTAAACTATTATTGTAGGAACACGTGTAGGATACATGCATATAGTTAGCATTTATCTATTCTTTTACATATATTTCTTACAGGGCTTAAAGCTCACCCCTCTTCCACCTCACAGATAATTTGCAGTAACAGTTGCCTTGTTAAAAGGAAGATTTTAATCAAATTCCTTTAAGGCTTCTGTATTGTACTTTAGAGGTATAATTGTATAGTTACTTTATGTATTTAGACTTTAATGTACAGTACTTTAGTGTGTCAAATGGATGTAAACTAAAGAAGTTTAAACGTCAATGATAGCCTTTTGATATAGAAATGAATGTATACTGAGGTTAATAGTTTGACACAGGATATTTATATAGTTTGTGGTTGTTTATTTATGTATAATTAGGAAGTAATCTTACTTGACTTAAAGTAAATGAAATGAGAATGTGGAGAAAAGTAAATAGGTATTGTAAATAATTGTAGTGAGACCAATCTGAATAATTGATATTGATCTAGCTAGGTAAGTTTTAGCTTAACATTGAATTAAAGACAGTGAACACAAACCTACCAAATGAATGAAAAAGAAAAAGCTAGCCCTAAATTTGGGTGAAAAGTCTGTGACAGATAGAAATAAAGTTTTCTTACCCTCTCTTTTCTTTTTTTCTCCTCTTTTTTTCTTCATTTTTTATTTTTATACCGGTTTAAACTAATTCAGCCTGGTGTTTCTAGTTCGAGCCTTGCGGGACGAGAACTTCTAAATATACTCCACTTTTTACTCTTTATACCCCAAAATCCTCTTGTAATGAACAGTAACTCATGAAGAAAGTGGAGAATAAAGAGTAAAAAAGGGAGTTTGTTTAGAAGTTCTCTTGCGGGACCAACCTCTTTCACCTGCTTCCTCCATGCACCTTAGATGCACCGACTAAGCTTGGCATTGGCAGCAACGGTGGTGGTTTGACTTGACTTCCCTTTTCCCTTTTTTCCTTCTTTCCTTTCCTATTCTCCTCTTTCTCCACTGGATCTTCTCTCTTTTGGCTGGCTCCCTTCTCTTTTCTTTTTCTTGGCCTATAATAACTCCTCTCTCTCTCTCTCTCTCCATGCCGATGACTTCCCTTTTTCTTTTCCCTCTTCTTTCTTTTTTTTTCCTTCCCAATCAGCTCTCCGTTCTCTTTCCGACCACAGTGGCCTCAGACTTTCTTTCTCTCTTTCTCTCTCTCTCTCTCTCCCTCTCCCTCTCGCCGGTGGTTAGCCTCTTTGGTTTTTTTAGTTTAAGTCTCCTCGAGGCAGACATCCACTAACCTTTTTTTATTTTAATTAATTATTTTTTTAATATATTGGTCTGGTCAGAAGACATGATAAGTCTGCTGAGTAGACTTTTCAAAAGGGCAAGCTTCCTTGTGTAGCTTGTCCCTTTTTTTATATGGATTATAATAATATATAAATATATTTTTATATGGTAAATATTTATATGATAAATATATTTTATATTAGTAATATATACTTATAACATGTATTATATATTTTTTATAAAATCTATAATTACTAAATAGCCACTATATATAAAAATATATTCATATACAATACATATATTTTACAAATATATTTATTATAAATATATTTATACTTAATAAATAATTAAATATATATCATATTATATCTTATATTAATTCTATACATATATGTATATATAATTTATACTTACTAATTATTTCCACATATATTTATATCTTCATTTAATTTTCATATATATTTTACTCAATATATCTTATATATTTTTCTTTTAAATTTGAATCCTCAACTCTTTGATTTACTATTAATCCAAAATTTTAATCTTCATAATTGAATAGATTCCAGCAACTCTCAATTTTCTTTTTATTAGCTTACACGAGTCTAAGCTAATTCTGTTTATTAATTGGGGTCGAAAATCATGGTTATCATACATAATATACATATCTTATTCTTGCTTAGAACATATAGGTATTTGAATTACTTCTGAAGGTATTTGAATTATCATGAGAAATATTCAAACAGAAGCTTTTGTCCAAATAGAATTTGATTAGCTTAGATATAGTAATCGAATTACTTTCAAAATTGACATATTAGTTCCTGTTGAATCAAGAGGATTTGAATACCCTACTTCTTAATTTGTATACCCTTTACCATATCAAGAGAACAAAAAATAATATTAGACATTCAATACCAAAATTTATAATTCTATAGAAGGATATTTACATTTTGTGATAGAGATATGTACATCCCACATGAACATATATACAATTCTTCCAATCCAAAAATTAATCTAAGGAATTCAAATATCTTGAATTTAGCATTTGGATAACTATCTTGACAAAGCTTTATTAGAGAACAAAAATTAATTTAGGAATTTGAAAACCTATAAGTCCATAACGAATATGTACATTTTGTGGTAGTGATATGTACATCTTATATGTATATATGTATGTTTTTTCCAATTCAGAAACTAATGCAAAGAATTCGAATACCTTTTTTTCTTTTTTTGTATTCAAATACCTATATATGTACTAACATATATAAGGATATGTTTATGTCTTCCAATATTGAAACTGTTTTGTAGAAATCAAATACTTTTAGTCAGAGATTCGAATACCGTATTCTTCATGGGAAATGTGAAAATGGTTGCTTGCCTAGATTAATTTCCTCTATCCATAACCTTAAAACCCATTATTCAAATGATTTTCGTTTTTCCTAACCCACATACCTTTGACAACCTTGGTAATTCTTTCTATGGTGATATTGCTAATTCTTGGTTTTTATTTTTTTCACCCATACCTTGTTTTAAGCAAATTCCTTGTTTTTGTGAAAACTAGTATGTCAATTTTGAAAGTAATTTGATTACCATATCTAGGTTAATCGAATTCCATTTAGATAGATGCTTCTGTTTAAAGATTGCTTATAAGAATTCAAATACCTTTAGAAGAATTTCGAATACCTATATGTTCGAAGCAACAATGAGATATGTACATTGTGTTACAACTCACAATCATATGTGCGTATAATATTAAGTTGTTTACATCTCTTGAAAGGGCAAAATTGTTATAGGTACTCGAATTCCCTATTACGTGTATTCAAAATCTCTTTGTTTATTACGATCTTGGAGATCAATATATTATTTTTTGAAATTTGGGGATGAATTTAAAATATCATGCAAACTTTGAGGACCATTGAAAATATTAACTCAAAAAGTATTATTTTTCTAAATAATACATGTCAGCATGCTAACTGACAACATGTGTACTGACACGTTGTGCCAATAAGCATTAACGTCAAAATTAATGAAATCTTGACAAAAAGATTTAAATAGGACGCGTGTGTAATTTTGAGAACTGGTACCTTACTTTTGGAAGTCTTAAATACCAATTTAAGATATTAACTCATTTGCGCTGCAATTAACCAGTAATAATAATTCCGACCAAAGATAGGCAATTATCAGAAAATTGCTTAATACTCGCTCTACGCCAATTGGAAGTTGGCACGTGTCAGTCGCACTGTCAAGATTTTGCTTAAGAGGCACGGAGCTTTTTTTACTTGACCCAACATATGTTGGTAACGGATGCTGAATGTTATTAATCTTAATCAATTACATGAGATTTATTTTTTATATAAAGCTTAGCTTAGAGGACCAAAAGGGGTCATGCATTTCTTCCTTATCTTTGCACTAAAAAAATACACATGCCCCCACACTCTTTTTCTCCAAAAATGATCTTTAAAGTGAAGAATCCTATGTATAAGCCCAAAAGCCAAAATTTCTTTTCACCTCCCAATGAAAAGTGAGAAGTGGAGATTAAGGGGTGTGTGGGGTGCAGAATCTAGTCTCTTTTACCAACTATTTTTATTTTGCTTTGAGCAGTATTATTTTCGACTTTATATGGGAATAACAAAATTGGAGCGACTGGCCCCTCACTAAAGTTCAAGCTTTTGAGGATGACTTTTCGTTGTAAAAACAAGCTCGTGGGGTTCTCGTAAATGTTCATATCGGCCCATATGCTAAAGAGTTCAAAAGATTGAATGATAAGCTGAATTTATCAGATATGATTTTTCTGATTTTATACTGAATACAAGACAGTGCCATTTTTCTCCACTCCATTGGCTACTTCAAAAATATGTCCCCTCCTAAGCTCACAGTTTGTGAGCTAAAGAAAAGAAAAGCAAACAAAAGAGATGGAAAGTGTACGTATGATATCTCGATCATATCTATTCCTCCTCAGTCTCAGTATACCTGAGAGGAAATCCATGTTTTGTCTCTTTAATTTTTGAACATAGAGCGCCACATATATCCATTTTTCAGTTTCAGTCAGTACTTAACGCTATGAAACATGTGTAATGATTTCTGTAATAATTTTCTTTATTAATTTATAGCTGATAATATGGATTTGGCTAAAAGGTCAAAAAAATTCTAAAAAAATAAATTTAGCAATTGAGCTCCTAATTTTTTTCCCAATCAATTGAACCATTACATTTTAAATTTCACTCAATTGAATCCTTTCGTGGATAGAAACCATTAAATTTGTACAAAAATTGTTAAATTTGTACAATACACGTATCAAAAAATATAACAGATCTAACGGTTTACATCTACGAAAAAACTTAATTGAATAAAAATTGAAATATAAAAACTTAATTGATTATGAAAAAATTAAAAACTCAATTGCTAAAATCATTTTCTATTGAGTTTTTTTTTACCCTTTAGCCTATCGCATGGGCGGCTGGTACATTGTAGTATGTGAACTGTAGACTGTAGTGTAAAGCAAGAAAAGATTGTTCTTTTGGTAGGGAGAGGGCCTATTTTGGCTTTCCAACTCATAATTTTCTCTCTTTGGATGCCATTAAAAGAAAGCTGCAAGGGGACGGATGGCTGTCCTGTGGCAACTCTCGAGGGAGCGTGTGACGTCGTGTTGTTCTTTATTTTGCCTTTGTCATTAGTGGATGCCTGGACCTCCATTTGCAAGAGTGGAGACAAAAGGGTCTTCTATTTAATCATCAACACTCAACAACCTCTCCTCTCCTTGCCCTCCCCAATCATATCATCCTTAACTTTTTTTTTTTAACCGTGGATATTTTCATCCGTTTTACGATTTGAGACTAATCCGACATTAATCCTGTTCAGATCGAAAATAGTAAACGGTAAACCCTCTCAATAGTGATGATTCTGAAATTCGAATAATCTCCAAATATTTAAAGAAGAAATTCAATTCTATTTTTTTTCAACTACTTGTTAGTAGATCATCCTTAACTTTGCTCATAATTAACGCAGTTTTGCTCGATCAAAGAAAAAACGTGACAGCTGAGACTTGGATCAGATCAATTATGCCGAGTCTTGACCTTTTAAAACATTAGCTAGATGAAAGACGAAAAGAAAAAGGACGCGTCTTTTGGTCGGCAGGGATTTCGCAGAAGGCAACAGATGTTTAGCCGAAAACTTGCACCTGAATGGCTATATAAAAATGATGGTAATTGAAAAGTTTTAGGGTTTCTGAAAGTACAATAAAAATCTTAAGATTAGACTGATATTGGGGGGGCATGCATGGATTATCGGTTTAATATTTCAAACCCAAATCTTTCTTTAATCATACGATTATTCTTTCTTACCTAGCTAGCTGTCTGATCAGGTTAATTTCACCTTAATTTCTAAGATATGGATGACATACAAAACACACTCTCTCACACACACAAATATATGTATTGTAATTATGATTTAACAATTCTAAAGATCCTTTTGGTCTGACTACTCATCTGATCTAAGCAATGGCAGGCAGGTGCAAATGAGAAGATTGTAAAAGGAGAAAGAAAAGGTGTGCAAAATATCCATATTCTAGTGCATTCCAACTCAAAATCCAACCTCACAAAACATTTTCCAACTCCACGACAAGGGAAAAAAAGGGGGGCATGAAGCAGTCAGGAATTCATAGTCTGGGATCATATGCAGTAAACCATCTGATAAATAAGCTGGAGCATAGGAGGCACGATATATATCGGTCATGCCATGCCATTTGATCAATTACTGTAAAGAAAAGTAGTAAAGCATTTAGTTGATTGTAACATGGCTTTTGGATTTGTCATTTGCTACATGGAAACGTGCTCTGTGGAGCAAATATTAATAGCTGATGGGGCATAGCATCCCAACTTTTTCAACTTATTTTGGTATGGAGAAAGAAAGACGGCTTTGAAAACTAAAGCAATTAGCAAAAAGCTCCCTGTTTTATCATAGCAACGGCATTTCACATTGCCTTTTATAAGGAACGTATCAATTTACTAGACACCCTTTTCAACCAACTTTTGAAATTTGTTTAAAGGTTTCTTCCTTCTATTGGTTTTCAAATTGACTTGCTTTAATCAGCTGTCCCCTTAATGAGTAATTATATATGTGAGACAGATAAATTAATCTATATACATTGACAAATTAATAATCATATATGTTAGATCATAATTGGCTGTCTAGAACCATAGGTTATGCTTCTATTCTTTTTTCTTAGTTTTTTATATTCCATGTTTTCTTTATGTCTATAACTTTTCATTTTTAATTAATTTTACTTGACCAGAAAGAACATTCAGTTTCATTTCTCAGTATGAAAATGTTGATGGAGATTACAGCTTTCTGAACCATGTTTCTCGGCCAATTTTGAGAGATTGTTTAATACCTAAAAGGTGTATAGCTTGAAACTAGATATGTACACATTGCCTTTTGTCAGTTGATTACTTGGCTCCAATCTCACCAGCAAGAGTGCTACTAGCCACTTGGATCGGCTAGCTGTTACATTCTTTTTTCCGACAAGGAGGTCCAAAGTCTAAAGAGAATTGGATAAAAAACATTTGCAAGTATTACGAATCGAGAAAATTTTTTAGGTGTAACCACATATATTTTTATTCGTTTTATAATCTGAAATTAATTTTATTCGATCTGAGAGTGGTAAACAGTAAAATCCTCTCAACAGTGATAACTTCAAAATTCGATTTATATTCTAATGTATAGAAAAAAAGTTCACTTTTACTTTTTCAAATCACTTATTGATTTAAATCAAAAAAATTTACCTCTCGAAAAAATGGAGATTTAATTGAGTTAAACCTCATGTTTTGTTACTAATTTAAAATGATTTATTTTGTGCTCAATTGGGGCCTTATTCCAACTTCATTATCTTGAACTAAAAGGCAGAATTACATAAAATCCAGGCTGAAAACTGGACTGCTGTTTTTGAGGTTGGATTTCAACTTTCAAGATGGGCTCTTTGGGGTTCTATGCAGCACATCAAGCGATCTCTCTACACTTGTCTTCAAACTTAGGCACCAAGAGCAACTGTCCAATGGACTGAAATTGACTATAAATACAAATGGGGTTGAAACTTGATATATTGCAGAACAAAATCAGCCTGATTTTTTTTTTTTTCTGATCACAAAGGGAAATATACCTGAAGTTAATGCCTGTTTTACATGCCGAGACTGCTCCTCCTTCACCTTGAGGTACTACTATTTGAAATCTGTCAAAAGCCTTGAGTAAATCCTTATGAAGATGATTCTTTCCCTTCAAAATCAACCTAACTAAAATTTAGAAAAAAGTTCAATATACCCACATGGGCAGTGGACATTCTTTTTATAGTATGTATAACTTAAGTTGCCACCAAAATTATATCCTTATGCTATGCCTGATAAAAAATATAAAAAAATTGTCAATTTAATAGTAAAATTACAATCTAAAAATGTGATTATAAAATTTAATCATTATATTAGTAAATTTTTTTTTCACTTCTTTTCTTTCTTCTTACCAAACAAAGCCTTAATGTTTTGAACATATTGAAAGAGAAACAAAAATCAAACTAAGTTCCTTTTTTAGACAAGAGAAAGTAGAATAAATTATTAAAATTTTATATACATTATACATAGTTTGCACAAAAATTTTAAAGCCCTCTTAATCTTAATTTTTCAAATCAAAATTGAACTATAAGGCCTAATACCAACCCGAAAGCCCCAAACTAACAATTACTCACTCCAATCCCAATCAAAAACACAATCCATCACCACAAATATGTTATGGAATGGCTTACTATAACATTGGTTAAATGAACAAGAACAGAATAGAAGAAGACCAGAAGAAGAGAAGAAGGAAAATAGAGAGAAAATATGGTACTTTCATTTCATAACCAATCTTTTACATCAAATGAGTATATATATGTACTAATTCCCAATAGTTTGCTAATAAAAAATCTATAAGAGACTTGGAATATTCCAAAGAGCCTTGCATTGTTGCTATGTCCTGCCTTGCCAATAGCACACTCCCTTAAACAACCTGCAACTCCTTTCTGTCCTTTAGTTGCTTAGTGACATCAAGTGCTCTGTTGGGATTCCCTTTGCTGCTTGTCAGTACGCTAGCTATTGAAGTGGATGTGTAGTCAACTACCTTGTTGTCACCATTCAATTTTTTGTAATTCCATGACATTACCCCCTTTGCAACATATCCTTGTCCCAAGGATCAAACGAAGGAAACTATAAGGTGAGGCCTGAGTAATCCTCCTAGGTGGCATTTTCAGGTCCCAAATTCATCCATTTAATCAATAGTTGTGTTACAGACTGATTGTTGCGTTCCACCATTCTCTTATCCAACACAGCAGTAGGGTAAGCAAAGGGACGACCATAATCTGGAACTGTAGGTGGGTTAGTGCTGGGTACTACCTTAGAATCAATTTTTCTCTTCAAGAGGCTAACATGAAAAATAGGATGTATTTTAGCTGTAAGAGGCAGATGTAGTTTATAGGCAATTGTGCTAATTTTAGCCATGATAGGATAAGGGCCATAATACTTGAAAGAGAGCTTAAGGTTCCTTTTAAGAGCCAAGGTAGTTTGTTTTGAAAGGTTGGATTTTCAAGTAGACTTGACTTCCTACTTGGAATTCTATTTCACTCTTTTTCTTATCAGCATACTACTTTATCCTCTATTGAGCTTTCTGTAATTGATCTACTAACAACTTACTCAACTGTTCTTTCTCTTTTAACATCTCTGCTACAGTGGCAACCTTTTCTTGATCACTTGCATTCCATGAAAATCCAAGTGGAGGGTAATCATATAGTGCCTAGAAAGAAGACATACCCAAAGCTGTATGGTGTCGTGTATTATACCACTACTTTGTCATCGCTAACCACCTTCCCCAAGAGTTAGGCTACAAGAAACACATATAACGCAAGTATTATTCTAGGCATTGGTTCAACCTTTCAGATTGGTCATTTGTTTAAGGATGATTGGCTATACTCATTTGAACAATAGTGGCAATTAGCTTCTTTAGTTCCTGCTAAACTGCACTTGTGAAAACCTTATCTCTATCATATATTATGACCATAGGAGCACCATGGAGTTTATAGACTTGGCTTATATACACCTTAGCTACAACCAAGGTCATGTAAGGGTGAGTGAGAGGATTAAAATGTGCATATTTGGTAAATTTATCAATGATTACCAAAATGCAATTGAACTTCTGGGATCGAGGTAATCCTTCAATAAATCCATGGTTATCGCCTCCCAACCCTGTGTAGGAATTGGAATTGGTTGTAACAAACTTGGAGAAGCCACATTTTCACCCTTGTTCCTTTGACACACATCACATTGTTGTACATGCTCTTTAACCTGTTTCGTCATTCCAGGACAGTAAAAGTATAGTTTCAATCTATAGTGGGTGGCTTGAGTACCTGATTGACCATTTTGTGGAGAATCATGAAGTGCCTAAAGTAATTGTTGTCTCAACTGACCATTAGCAAATGAAAATTTAGCAATGACATTAAGTGGTACTGTTAAAATAGTAATCTTCTCCTTGGCAGACTGATCTTGTAGATAGTTATTCTCAACCTCTTTAACCCATGTTGGAACTATAGCTGTAGAGGTTAAACTCTGACATCTTTCCTCATTTTCATACTGTCTTGATAAAGCATCAGCCACTTTATTTGTTTGCCCTTTTTATACTGTATAGAGTAATTTAATCCCAACAGTTTGGTTAGCCCCTTTTTTTGTATTACTGTGGTCAACTTTTGTTCTAATAGATGTTTTAAAGCCTTATGATTTGTTTTGATAATGAATGGACCACCCTTTAGGTAATGCCTCCACTTAGCAACTACCATCAATATAGCCAGATACTACTTCTCATAGATTGATAAATCTGTATGTCTAGGCCCCAAAGCTTTACTAAGGTAAGCTATAGGTAGGCCATCTTGAGTCAATACGGTTCCAATCCTTACTATACTGGCATCAGTCTCTAAGTTGAAGGGTTTAGAAAAATCTGATAAAACCAACATTGGAGTAGTGTTCATGGCTTCTTTGAGATGGTTAAAAGCTGTTATTGCCTCTGGACTTTATAGAAACTTATTCTTTTTCAACACTCAGTCAAGGGTTTGTTAATAACCCCATAATCTTTTATGAATTTTCTGTAGTAGACTTTAAGGTTTTTGGTTGATACCAATGCCTCATAGCTTCCACCTTAGAGGGATCCGTGGCTACTCTTTTTGCTGAGATAATATGTCCTAGGTATTCAACCTGCTTTTGTCCAAAAAAACAGTTGCTCTTCCTTGCAAAGAGTTGATTAGTTCTTAGTGTATCAAAAACAGCTTGCAAATGTCCTACATGCTCCTTAAGATTAAAGCTGTAAGCAAGCATGTCATCAAAAAATACAAGCACAAATTTTCTCAAGTACTTAGGAAACACATCATTCATTATAGATTAGAATGTGGTTAGAGCATTAGTAAGTCTAATTGGCAATACCTTAAACTCATAGTGACCTTGATGAGTTCTAAAGGCTGTCTTTGGAATGTCTTCCTCCTTTACTCGAATTTGCCAAAATTCAAACCTTAGGTCGATTTTAAGAAGATGCTTGACCCCTTAAGCTCAGTCATTAGGTCCTCGGCCACTAGAATTGGAAATTTGTCCTCCATAGTCATGGCATTCAACTGCCTATAGTCAGTATAGAGTCTCCAACTTTCATCCTTTTTCTTAACCAAGATGCAAGGTGAGGCAAATGGACTTTTACTTGTCTGTATGATTGAGGCTAAAAGCATGTTAGAAATCTGCTTCTTCGCTTCAGTTTTCTTGTAATATGGGAATCGATAAGGCCTTTGATTAACAGGTTGAGCTGTTGTATCACGTCCCGATTTCTTAAAATTAGGACTAACTTTTTCTTTTTCATTCACTGGGTTGGGTTGTGATTAGTGTCATCAATTCAATGTTAAGCTAAAACTTACTTAGCTAGATCAATATTCAATTATTTAAACTGGTCTCAGTGCAATCATTTACAATACACATTTATTTACTTTTCTTTATATTCTCATTTCATTGACATCGAGTCTAGTAAGATTACTTCATAACTATACTTAACTAAACAACCTCAAATTGCATAAAAATCTTGTATCTAACTCTTAACCTTAGTATGTATTCATTTTTATATCAAATGACTATCATTGACATATAAATTCCTTTAGTTTACATCCCATTTGACACACTAAAGTACTGTACAGTAAAGTTTGAGCATATAACTAACTGTGCAAATATACCTCAAAAGTACAATACGAAAGCCTCAAAGGCATTTGATCAAAATCCTCCCTTTAACAAGGTAGCTATTATTGTAGATTATCAGTGGGTGGAAGAGAGGGAGAGCTTTATGCCTAATAAGATATACATATAAAAGAGCTGATACCATGCTAACTATATGCATGTATCTTATACATGTTCTTACGACGATAGTTTGCTATCAATAATATTAAATCTGATCTCATAAGGAATAAACACTATGCAACTAACATGAATGTATCCTAACAATACTAAAACATTTTTATTGACATTCACTAACAATGAAATTGTATGTAAAGAGAAGGAATTGCTATAATCTGTTAGGGATATCAGGCTGAATATGAAAGGATGCTTTAAAGCACCTCACTTGTCCTTATCCCTAGATCCGATTATAGGTGTCCTAAGTGGACTTACAGAAATTGAATTCATGCATTTTGAAACAATAGAATTTCAATACAATATTTTTGAATATCATGACATTGCAAATGATAAACATTTCATTTCAAATCCATAATGGTTCAGAAACCTATTTTCTTTCAAATGATAAACCATACTATTGATATATTCGTTTGCATTAAAACATTTCATTTTAATTACTGAGGTTCAATAAAATCATTCAATACAATCATTCGATCAAATCATTTGATAAAACCATATCAAATACAGTTTGATAAGTCATTACTATTTCAACAAAAAAGTCAAAACATCTATACTATTTTTGACAAACGAACGTTTCATGTCTTCAAGTAAAACGAACAAACATTCATTTCATTTTCATTTCAATTCAGCAGAGACAGTCAACATCCCAATAGAATTATGTGGATAAAGTTCTTGTGAGGGATATAAAATAAGACATATGGCTAAGACATATGGCCATATTAAAAAAATCCATAGTGCACTGATTAGATGACGATTGTGGGTGCCAAAGACTTAAGATCAATCAGCAAACAGTCGATTAGTCAGTCGGTAATACATTATTGCCAGAGGCAACTATGGGAGCTAATAATCTCAAAACATTCACTTGATTCCCATAAAAATAGTCAAATAATATTTTATCCTTTCCATGAAAATAATAAAACAATACTTTTTATTGTCAAGGATTGGAAGTGCCTGGGTTGGTCAGGGATTTACCACCCCAACGCCGCTGACTCAATAAAAGTATAAACATTTAGGGAACCAAGTTTCATTTACAATCCGTTCAAATCAAAACAGTCAATCATTAAATAAGCACTTCATTTTCAAGGTGCAAAAATTTCAACATGTGGATCATCATTTCAAAATAATTCAATACAATAAAACCCAAAACATTCCGTATTCGTTCGATCTTCAAAACATTCAAAATTATGCATTCTTTCAAAATAGTCAAACATTAACAATGGACTTTAAAATCATCATGCATAATGATTGAAAAGTATCAAACAATGATTATGCAAGTGAACAATGCAATTATGCATGACTAAATGCATGCTTATGCAATATCCTTTTTATTTTCGATTCTATAGTTTCCACCCCAAAACTTTCAGTATGATTGTTGCAACATGTCAAGTCCTAGAACCTAACTCTCTACACTTAAATTCAAGAGTCGCCACCAACCATTCTAATCTAAGGTGTGATTGGTCACCTATTATTGTCTAAAGATAAAGCATGGTCTACATTTAAAGAATTTGAAGTTCGGGAGTACGGTTACGTGTGGGGAAGGATTAGCACCCCCACAACGCTTATTCTAAAATGGTATCAACTAATTTTGTGATATCCTAAAGAATTTTTAACTAAATGGTCTTTATTTTTATTAAATTCAAATATTTAAATATTGGACAATTTCTAAGAAACTCTCCATCATTCTGACAGAATTCCTTAAATTTCATCCTCACCTCAAGAGTATCTAAGAAATCCCATTTGTCTTTCTCGGAGAGGCTCCGTCGTTGGATATATTAAATCTCTTATGAAATATCTTAATTTTGTTTTCTATCTCTTGTTCATATCTAATATTTTGTCTTTATTTTATAAAACATTATTTTCTATTTAATTATTTTTTTCTTTTATTTTATTTCCTAAGTTCTATTCTTATTTTATTTTAAGATTATTTATTTTTGAAAATAAATGTCGATTATTCTTATTGAAATATTTCTTTAAATCTTCCATCATGCTGGTGAAATTAAAAGAAAACATCTCACCTAAGAATTTTAAAATGTCAACTATTCGTAGCATCTTATAATTCCATCATCGAATAATCTCCACTTATTTTCAACTTATTATTTCTTTACTTTTAATTTCATTATAAATCATTATCTCTTAATTTATTATTATTATTATTATTATTTATTCTATATTATTATTTTTTAAATAGAGATTGATTATTAATATGTATTTATATTTTCATAAATAAATATCATTTATTAATATTGAACACTTACCTTAAATCTTTCATCATGCTAGCAAAATTCAAGGCAAATATTCTCACCAAGGAATTTCCAAAATGGTAGCCATTCCTGATACACAGAATTTCATCCTCGGAATAATCTCAACATATCTCCATATTTTATGATTTATTTATTTCTTCTAATTTCTATTCTATCTATCTTTATTTTATAATTCTTATCTAGCTTCCATTATTTATTTATCTTTATTCATTTTTATTATTGACTTTCAATAACCTAAAGGCTCTTTTAATATTTTCTTAAAGGGTTAATTTTCTAAATAAATTTCCTAAACTCTAGTACATAAATTACCCTAGACATACAAATTATTTAATTTAATCATAAGTATACATGCAACTAAGTAACATATCATATCATCATGCAAACAAATCACAAATATACAAATTACATACATAATTAACATTTTATACATCAAATTACTAATTTAATTATCATGCAAATTTGTATTAATTAAATATCATCCAAGTAATCATTAAATTAAATTAACACAAATCATTATCAAATTAACATGCAAATTTTCATTAAAATCAATTTTTTATTTATATTATACATTATCTTATAAAATTAAAATTGTTAATTAAGTTAGATATTATTATCAAATTACTTATATTTCAAATTATTAAATTATTTATTACCATGCAGTCAATAACTATACAAGTACTAATTTTATTTTTAACTATCTAATCATATTATTTACTAATTGATATGGCAAAGCCCATTCATATTGGGCTAGGGCCCAAACGTCAGAATACCCGCTACGTGGCAAGATCTTATTGGACTATGTGGCATTTGGTGAGAGACTAAAGCGGCAATAAGAAGATCACTCTTGCCTGCGACAGGACCTCTGTCGCAGGCGACAGAACCGTGAGTTTGTCACCGAATGCCTGTCATTCGAACACGTGGCGCATATCCAGCCTCTCGCATTAGACGACAGATTCCCCCGCCGTTATGTGTCGCACCTTCTATAGTCTCCCGCAGGTGACAGCTTCCCACTAGTCCCGATATTGAAGTAATTTGTGTTATACTTGGAAACAAACTCCTACTAAAAAGACGTGATCACCTCCAGGTAATTACCCTAGAATATTCGCCTATAAATAGCCTCAGTTACAATTCTATTCTCTAATTTTTGACTACTGGCTTTTAAGTTTCCCCATACTGAAGAATCTTTGGCTGACTTAAGCATCAGAGTGCCTACGTAGGGAACCACCCCCTGCGTTCCTCTGACTCTTCTTATTTTTACAGAAACTTTCTGGAGACACGTGGAGAGAAAAGGACAAACATCAACGTCAGCAAGCATTTATTGTTGTTTTGTGCAACAACAAATGGCGCCGTCTGTGTCAAACATATTAAAAGCCAATTAAGACTTTCAAGATGGTGAGAACAAGATCAACTAATGTGAGAACTGGAAGTGATGAGAACTCTATGAGTTCTCCTGAACAATCGATTCGCCAGAGAAACCTGGTGAATAGGGAAGAAGAGAGGATGACTGTGTCGGTGGCAGAATTCGAAGCTCTGAGGCGGCAGAGCGAAGAAACTACTCAAGCGTTGAAAGCCATGGTGGATCTGTTCAAGGGAGTCATCCTGACTTTGAGCCTACTGCAAGTCGTACAGAATTTGGTGGGGGAGACAAGTCAAGGGGTCCCGTCGCAGGCATTTGGGCAACAGGATGATGTGATAGCGGCAGACCCCTCTTAGCGACAGGAGGCTCCCCTTGTAGAAGAGGATAATGTTCAACAAGAGGCAGCAGGACAGGGTAGCAAAAGGCTTGTCACATAGACCCAGCGGGAGACTGGGGACGTGACAGAGTTGGGACCTGCGGTAGGGCTCAGACTACAGGTGTCTGGAGTTGGGCGACAGGCCTTAGGGCAATAGGATACTGAACTTGTGGCAGGGTCTTCTGCCTATCACCGTGATTTGTTGAATTTTGCTGCCACTCACTTAGAACATGGTGTTGGAGGTGCTGGAAAGAATGGGGTTGATAACGAGAGCACTTAGGGAGCCGGGTCAGAGTCACTCAGATGACGTAAGGAGATGCACATCGAAAGAGAGGTAAGGAAATAATGGTTGAGAACCTGTGAGATTCATCCCACGCTGAAAGGGATAGAAATCAACTTGCTCCCTCTGCGGATATGAAAAAGATGATAGAACGGGTGCTAGAGGAGAAGAAGTTGGTGTCTGCAGAAGAGAGCCAGAGGAGAAGAGTACCGTTTAGCACAGCCATTATGCAGAAACCGCTACCTGTAAAATTCAAAATGTAGCAGATGGCCGCATACACGAGAAAGACAAACCCCTAAGACCATATGCAAAATTATGAGGCCTTGATGTTATTACATGGATGGGAGGATCAGATAATGTACAGGGCCTTCTCACTCACTTTGACTGACCATGCGATGAAGTGGTTCAACAATTTGCCCGAGGGATTTATTGTCTCTTTTGACCAGCTACGAAGTGAATTCCTTAAGGCGTTTGCGATGAACAGTCAGAGAAAGAAAGAACCAACTTATTTGCTCACTCTTTAACAAGGAGTTAAGGTGTCGCTAAAGAGTTACGTGGATCGATTTAGAGACGCCACACTGGAGGTACGGGATTTGCAAGTTGGTATAGCTATGGCAGCCATGTTACAGGAACAAGGTCTGAGAAATTACAAGAGTCCCTATCGCTAGATCAGCCCACCACAGTCTCAGACCTACTTTCTCGAGCGAATAAGTATATCACTCAAGAAGAGGTGATGAAAATGGTGGCGAATGGAGAGCCCAAGGAGGGAAGGAAACGAGGAAGAGAAGCTGCTGAGACATCCTCTAGTCAACCGAGGAAATTTGATAAAGCCCCTACATTGAAATACACCACCTATACCCCATTCCCTGAATCTAGGGCTTCGATGTTGGTAGCTATTGAGGGGTCAGGTCTTATACGGCTTCCAAAGAAAGTGTCAGGGAATTTAGGCCGTGACTTGGATTCGTATTGTAACTACCACTCGGTGCAAGGGCATTCAATAGAAAAGTGTAGGGAGTTCATGAATCAGCTAGAAAGGCTAGCATGGGAAGGAAAGATAAATCAGTTTGTGTGAAGGAGTGACAGGAACAACTATCCAATGCGAAATCAGGGAAATTACCCAGTGGATAGAAGAGATGAGAACCGGAGGAATGTAAGGAGGAATGAAGGTGATAGAAAAAATAATGATAGGAGGACAGAAAGGAGGAATCATAAGAAAGATAATGAGCCCACAAGACCAGTAATCAACGTTATATCTGGTAGAGAATCGTTGGCTGGTACATCTTTCTCATCTTAAAAATCTTACGCCCTGCAAGCCCGCCAGGTTAACTCAGTGATGGAAGAAAGACAAGATTAGGAGCCCATCATTTTTACTCCAACCGATAGGGGAGATGTAGCGATTCCCCATGATGACCCTATGGTAATTTTGGCAGTGGTAGCGAAGCATCCAGTGAGTCGTATCCTCATTGATAATGGAAGTTCGGTGAACTTGATCTACTGGAACTACTTTGAGAAGATGAACATCTCAGAGGATAGGCTGAAGCCAGTGGCCACACCACTATATGGCTTCTCTGGAGAAAAGGTGAAGGTGGTGGGTGCAGTTCAGCTACCTGTCACATTGGGGGAGAGCCCGAGAAGTGTCATTCGCCAAGTACTGTTTACAGTGGTGAAGTCAACATCAGTAGCTTATAATATGATATTCGGGTGACTATTGTTGAATGACATAAGAGCGGTGGTGCATCCTTGTTACTTGTTAATGAAGTTCCCGACTCCCCAAGGTGTTGGACAAGTGAGGGAAACCAAAGGAAGGCTAGGACGTGTAATATCGCATCCACCACGTGTAAGGGAATTCAAGGAAGGAATCCCTTACGATCGAAGAACCGCCTAAGCCAAAACCTGATGAGGAGATGGAGGCAGTCCAATCAGATGAAGAAGATAAAGAAAGATTAGTGTATGTAGGAAGCCGGTTGCCTGAAAAAACTAAAGAGGAGATAATCCAATGCTTGAAGGAAAATGCTGATGTATTTGCATGGCTTCGGTCGATATGCTTGGGATTGACCCCGAAGTTGCTTGTCATTGGTTGAATGTAGTTTCTGGAGCAAAACCGATCAAGCAAAAGAAGAGAAATTTTGCTTCAGAAAGGCAGCAGGTTATAAACGAGGAGATCTCGAAGCTGTTGCAAGTAGGGTTCATCAGAGAAGTTAACTATCTTGAATGGTTAGCAAACATTGTGATGGTGAAGAAAGCCAACGAAAAATGGACAATGTGTGTGGAGTTCACAGATTTGAACAAAGCCTGCCCTAAGGATTCGTATCCACTACCTCGAATTGATAAGTTGGTGGATGAAACTTGTGGATACGAATTAATTAGCTTCTTAGATGATTTTTGGGGTACCACCAAATCATGAAGCATCCGGATGATGAGGAGAAGACCTCATTCATTACCGATAGCAGAGCATATTGCTATCGAGTAATGCCTTTTGGTTTGAAGAATGTAGGGGAAACATATCAGCGCATGGTGAACAAGGTGTTCAAAGACTTGTTGGGAAACACTATGGAGGCGTATGTGGATGACATGATCATTAAAAGCCAAAAAGAAGAGTCCCATGCTGAGAAAGTGTTGAAAGTATTTGAGGTATTACAGCAGTATAATATGAAGTTGAACCCTAACAAATGCTCGTTCGAAGTAAGGTCGGGAAAATTCTTGGGGTTCATTATCACTAATCGAGGAATAGAAGCTAATCTCGAAAAAGTCCAAGCCATTTTGGACATGAAACCACCCAACACTGTTAAAAAGTTCAAAGGCTAACAGGGAGGATAACAGTGTTGAACCGCTTTTCGTCTAAATCAGCAGAAAGGAGCTTGCCGTTCTTTAAGGTGGTAAAGGCAGGAAAGAACTTCAAATGGACAGAAGAGTGCAATGATGCTTTTGAGAAGTTGAAAGACTACTTGAAAGAGTTGCCACTATTGTCTCGGCCACAACTTGGAGACCAACTCCTCATGTATCTCGGTGTAGGAGAGAAGGTCGTAAGTGCAATCTTATTGAGGAACGAAGGGGACAAGGATTGTCCAATTTATTATGTGAGCAAAGTCTTGCTAGATGCCGAGACAAGGTATCCCTTTGTCGAGAAAATAGTTCTATCATTAGTGATGGCAACTCGAAAATTACGATCGTACTTTCATGCTCACTCGGTGACTATCTTAACAGATCAACCCTTGAGACAAATACTGCAGAAACTAGAGCACTCAGGGCATCTGACCAAATGGGCTATTGAATTGAGTGAATACGACATGCACTTTCAGTCCCGTCATGCGATAAAAGGGCAAGCTTTAGCAGATTTTATCGTCGAATGCATCAATCGGGAGGCCTAAGAAGAAATGGGGTTAGTCTGGTGGAAGTTATTTGTAGACAGGGCTCGTAGCATGGATGGTAGTGGAGCTGGAATTGTGCTGACTTCGCCTGAAGGGGAAACCTATGAGCATTCCTTACGCTTTGATTTCCCAAGCTCAAATAATATAGCCGAATATGAGGCCTTGATAGCTGGAATGAAACTTGCCAAGAAGTTGGAAGTTAGTAACTTGATGGCCCATAGCGATTCACAGTTTGTGGTAAATCAGTTCTTGGGCGAGTATGAAATGCGAGAACTAGCCCTAGTCCCTTATTTACAAAAGGTGCAATTATTAGCATTGTCGTTCAAGAATTTTCGATTGACCTAGATAAACCGGTTTGAGAATGATCATGCGGATGCTCTTTTGAAGCTGGCCTCCTCCAGAGAAATCAAAAGTGGTATGATAAAAGTAGAATCCCTTGCCAAGCCTAGTATCGAAGAAGAAAATGTCTGTGATGTCAAGATCAAAAGTGATTGGAGAAGCCCAATCAAAGACTACATATTGGGGGGTACACTCCCCTCCGACAGAGATGAAGCTTCGAAGGCTAAAATTGCAAAGTGCCAGGTTTACCGTGGTGAATGGAGAACTCTACAAGCGTGGGTTTACAATTCCCTTGCTAAAATGTCTAGGGCCTCAACAGGCCGAATACACCCTAGCTAAAGTTCCCGAGGGGATATGTGGTGAACACTTAGGGGCTCGAGTCTTAGTCACGAAAATATTGCATGCGGGGTTTTATTGGCCTACACTGAAGAAAGATGCCACTGAGAAGGTGCGAAGATGCGAAAAGTGCCAGACGTTTGCCCCTATAACTACTGCGCCAGTTTCGGCCCTCTAGAGCACTCTTCAACCAACACCCTTCGTGCAGTGGGGGCTGGACATCTTGGGACCTTTTCCCTTAGGCACAGGACAAAGAAAATATTTACTCGTAGCCACAGACTGCTTCACAAAGTGGATAGAGGCAGAGCTTTTGGCTACAATTTTTGAAAAAAAGATAGAAGCAATGGTATGGAAGGATATCATCTATCGTTTTGGGATCCCTCGTGTGCTAAATGTCGATCATGGGAAGCAATTCGACTGTGACACGTTCTGAGAATTCTATAAAGGCTTAAGCATTCAGTTAAGAATATCCTCTATATCTTACTCACAAGCTAATGGGCAGGCCGAGGTTAGTAACTGAACTATACTACATGGTTTGAAGACCATACTGGACAAGGCAAAAAGAGCATGGGTAGATGAGCTCCCAAGTGTCCTATGGGCCTACAGAACGACAAGTAAAGTATCGACAGGAGAAACACCATTCAACTTAGTGTATGGGACTGAGGCCTTCATCCCGGTTGAAATCGGAGCTAAATCACCTAGATTGGTCCCTTACATTGAAGAACTTAACTCTCAGGGTCTAAGGGAGAATTTGGACCTGATAGATGAGTTAAGGGACACGACAAAAGTGAGATTGGCTGCCTACCAATAGAGGGTAGCCGCTTATTACAATGCACGAGTTAAGAGCAGAGAAATGCAAGAAGAAAACCCGGTACTGAGAAAGTCGGCAATTACAAATGCCCATAGAGAGGATGGTAAACTCCGAACTAATTGGGAAGGACCTTACAGAAATAGAAAGATGATAAGACCCAGCACATGCGCTCTAGAGACCTTGCAAGGAAAGAAGATCTCGAAGACTTGGAACGCCAACCATCTTAAATTATACTGGCAGTGAAACATTATACTCTTTTATTATTCTTGTCTTTATTTTTCCATCTATTATTCCATTACTTTGTAGATGCCATTGTTCTTGATATCATTTGATTTATGAATAAAGCCAGTTATTCATACTCTATAGTTTCTAATGCAATATGTTAGATGGATTATGTGTTAAATGAATTGAAATGAGGCAAAAGCTGGCCAAAACATAAGTCCCTAAGCATAAAAGGGTGTGAGACAGGCAAAGATAAGTCCCTAAGCAAAAATTGCATGAGACGAGCAACTCTATAAAGTCCTTAAGCGAAAAATATGCGAGATGGGCAAATTGCGAAACCGTCAAGCAATAAAGTGACTGGATAAGTACAGTACCCAAGTAGCACACATAATACAAGTTGTGAAATACGTTACGAGGTACGTTACAATTTTATATGTACTGGACAAATCACATTTAACATTTTATGTTAGCATAAACAATGTTATAGTCTTATCAATTCTCACAAGTCCTTAAGCGAAAAAAGCGCGAGATAGGCACAACACTTGAGAAAAAGTTCATCTTTGAACAGGAACAACAACACTGTTTCAAAGAAGAACTTGGGGAGTAATATGACGTACAGGTACACCGAACAACGAACACTGTAAAAGTAAAAGGTACGCTTTATGCCGCAATTGAATTACTTTATCGCTATAAAAGTATATACGTATTTAATGCTGCTTTTAGAGCTTTGCGATGTAACAGTTGTACAAAATATTCAATTGAATTCAGACAAAATAAGAAAAAGCTACAAAAAAGAGATTGTACTTTTCATTAAGAACGAATTTGTACATCGTTTAGATGAATTACCAAATAAAAATGAAATAAAAAGACAAAAATGAAAATGAAAATATCCTAATCTATGGTGAGAACCAAGTCAGCCGGTGGAGAAGATGCTGCATCAACACTAGGATCTTGAGGAGCCGAAGGAGCCGTTTTTGAAATAGGAACGTCGCCTAAGTGCCTAGTCGCAGCCAGAGTGTCCGGCACGGGAACGACGACGGTAAAGTCAGAGAATTGGAGCTTGTCACCGTCTAACCCTTGTAATGTCTCAATAGGCTCGGGTTGATCGCCTGCCTCGACAGGTTCAAGCTCATTACGCACATTGACAGGCATAGACTGGTTACATGCCTCAGTAGACTCAAGTGGCTGTGTGGCTGTCGAGGAGGCCACAGACCTTCAAGATAATCCAGGTCATCTATTGCTCCCTCTTCTAAATAATCATCCGGACCTTTTAAGTCAGGTTCATACTTGGTCCAAGAAGGAGCCTCATAGTATTGGGCTTCTGAAGTGAAAAGCATCTCAAAGAAAGTCTCATCAGGCCTATGCTTCTCCAACCAAGCACAAGCCAAGTAGAAGCCGTACTTGATGAATCCCGCCACAAACTCTTCCTTCTTTTCATAGAAATGTTGAGATAGGCGGTACTCGCAAACGGCTTCGATTCGGACCTCCCTTTGTCGATCTAACGCATTGTTCAACTCCTTTACGGCCTCGTCCTGTTAAGACCTCGCAAGCTCATAGTCATGAGCCGCCTTATTGAAAGCTTCCTGAAATCCCTCGAGGGATACCACCTTTGCTTGTTCTTCTTGCAGCTTGTGCTCGAAGTTTGCATTTTGTTATCTCAAGGCTTCGTTTTCTTTCCTCAATTCCTCGACTCTGCTAGTATATGGGTGAAGCTGGGCAACCTCATTCTGAAGCTCCATGTTTTTATCTTGGAGCTCATGAATCTCTTTATCAGCTTGCTCCCTAAGAGCCCTGTGCCGTGCATTAACGGTAACCGTCTGTTGAGCCATCTGACAAAACAAAAGCAACACAATTCAAAAAACCTCACAAAAAGAGTATCATTACCAAATAAGGGCGATGCTCTCACCTTCATTATGAGGTAGTCAGAGTTGTTCTCAACATCATGAGGTTCATGAAGAGCCCCATCTCGTCGCAAGGAAGGATGGTACTCCAGGCTAGACGAAAAGCTACCCCGGGCTCCTCGATGCTATCATTATCATTGACACCGGGGTAGGTCTAAAAATCTTCTCCGTAAAAAAAGACCCCACCATCTATTGGATATCGCCTCAAGGTAGGATTGGTTATCTTAGGCAAATTGGCCTCGTAGGCATCAAGTTTTCGATAATTAACCTCTTCTAATATTTGCGACGAGGCCTACGAGGAGCCGACCTATTCTCGACAGTACTAGGGTCACCTTCTCGAAGGATGGACTCACTCCTCTACGACCCTGAACTCTCGTGATCATCCGAGCTACGATCACGGATAAGATACCTCTTCCGCTTGCCCCTTCTGGCCTTTTGAGTGGGGCGACTAGGCTCACGGATGACCGGAGGAGGAGGAGGAGGAGGGAGTTGGGGCGCGAGGATGTTCGAAGGAGGATGCCTCAACCCGAGGCCGCTCTTGAGATGAGGGAGTTGTTGAAATAGCCCTAGCAGTCGCAGTGGCCTCCTTTCTATGCATAGCTATCGCGAACTTCATATCTGCATAGCACGAAGAGAAGAAGTTAGTAAATAAAATTCAAAAGTACCGCGCACACATATGCCAGGAATAAAATGAATCGAAAACCTATAATATTACCAAAGTCTTCTAAGTTAGCCAAGTTCGCATCCGATGGAAAGTCATAGAAAGGACTCCCAAAGGCATCTCCTTGGTTCCATTCAAGTTCTTCGTCAGATGGGTCATCGGCACCCGCGACCCTGGATGTCTCGTCCCCTGGGTCAGGAGAAGGTTCATCTATGAGATGACCTATGGGAGTAGTTGATTCAACTATAGGGACTGAAGATGGGCAACTGGAACTAGAACCAGGAATAGACGAGGTTGTAGGAAGGATGGACGGAGCAGCAGTAGTCCCAGAAACAACTCTGCTTACTCCCTAGCTAGCGACTGTAACGTTCTCGGGAGTTAAAAGAGAAAATAAATTTTGCTCCCCAGTAGAACATATACACCTAATGGGCTCGCCAAAGTGGACCCTTAAGTTAGCTAAGTCAAATTTTTCTGAGCGCTTCGAGTGGTCGCTGGTATCATGGTTCCATCTAATGCGAATTCGTAAATCGCTTGGAATCTTAACAACGACCCACTCGCTCTCAAAATCGCGCAGTTTATTAGGAAGGTCCAAAAAAATTTTATTAGGAAACCCGTTGACCTTTAACCTCTGAAGAGAGACTGTTATCAGTCCTCTCAGCCCACAGACTCTGAAAAAGGTGCTCAAAAGAGGAACCGTTGGGACAATATCTAAATTACGACATATTATTGAAAATGCTACTAGTTGAGCCCATGCGTGGGAATGAAGTTGACACGGAACAATATCCTTATACCTAAGGAAAGCTTGAGCAAACTCAGGAAGAAGGAAACGAAAACCGAAGGATAAAGATGCTTTATGAATGGCTACACCGCTTCTAACTAGGTCGGGTATAACTTTCCCATCGGCTGGAAATCTATAACGATAACCAGAAGGAAGGGGAAAAAGAGTTTTGATCTCTTTTAAATTAGCACTTGTCAATGTGCATTCGCCACCACCCCTTCTCAGTGTTTTACCAGGGCATTGTGAAGACATGGTTGGTCGAGGATAGGATGTAAGCCGGCAGACTTTAAGGAATGGCAAAAGACCTATGTGCAAGAGACCTATGGGCGAAAGACCTATAAGCGATAAATCTGAGAAACGAGATGTGCAAGAGACCTACGGGCGAGAGACTTTAGAAATGAGAGACCCCTAAGCCCTATGCGGAAGACTAGACAACAACAAGAGGCTTAAAAGCAAGCGTAAGAGATATTAAATTAGGGCAAAAGGTGAATACTTACTGTGATAGTGCAAGCGAGAGACTTCTGTGAAAGGGCGAAAGACTATTTTGGTGATAGATCTTTTTGGCAAGAGAGCTAACGTGCGGTAGAGTGACGGCTCAGAGGTTTTTCATGCTTGATTTTGTCGAACTTCGACTGCTTTTATAGCCGCGACAGGGAATACCAAACGTCGAGCCTAACAACACCTCCCGTAGAGCTGAGGTTTTTTACTTACAAAAAATACCAAAAAAACCACAAAAAATCATGAAAAAACTACAATGTCCTATGCAAGAGTATTTATACTCTCTTGTTTCGAAAAATCCAACAAGAGAGTGGGGAACAATTGATATGGCAAAGCCCATTCATATTGAGCCAGTGACCAAACGTCAGAATACCCGCTACGTGGATCTTATTGGACCACGTGGCATTCGACGAGAGACTGACGTGGCAACAGGAAGATCACTCTCGCCAGCGACAGGACCTCTGTCGCAGGTGACCGAACAGTGAGTCTGTCACCTGAAGCCTTTCTTTCAAACACGTGGCGCATATCTGGCCTCTCGCATTAGACGACAGACTCCCTCGCCGATATGTGTCGCACCTTCTATAGTCTCCCACCGGCGACAGCCTCCTGCTAGTCCCGATATTGAAGGAATTTATGTTATACTTGGAAACAAACTCCTACTAAAAAGATATGATCACCCCCCATGTAATTACCCTAGAATATTTGCCTATAAATAGGCCTCAGGTACAATTCTATTCTTTAATTTTTGACTACTGGCTTTTATGTTTCCCCATACTGAAGAATCTTTGGCTGACTTAAGCATCGAAGTGCCTACGCAGGGAACCACCCCCTGCGTTCCTCTGACTCTTCTTATTTTTACAGAAACTTTCTGGAGACACGTGGAGAGAAAAGGACAAACATCAACGTCAACAAGCATTTATTGTTGTTTTGTGCAACAACACTAATAGAAAAAACAAACCTAGACTTGATTTACCTCCTCCTTTCTTTGTTAGTTTAACAAATGATGAAGACCAGATCAAGGGACAACAGTGCAGCAAAGACACACAAGGAAGCGACGCCAGGCAACAGGGATAGGGCGACTCGGCTTGCAGGTAGCAATGTAAACGAGGACAGCAAGTGTAGCAGCAGTAATTCGATTATGTTTCCATAGCAGTAGTAGCTGGTGGTCATGAGCAGCGGCTGAGCAATGCAGTGGCTTGGAAATTTGGACGGTAAGGGTGTAGAATAGGGGACTGTGTTCAGTCGCTGGTATCACAAGGAAGGCGACAATGACGACGCGATGGTGCAAGCCGAGAGCTTAGCAGCCGGGATAACATGAGAGACTTGGTAACGGAGCAGGAAGCAAGCGCAAGGGTTTTGGCAACAAAACAAGGCAGATAACTAGCAAGGTAGGGCTCGTTATGTAGGAGAACTCAGCAGCTTAGGTGATTCGGTGGCAACGTGAAAGTGAAGATGGTGACGGAGGCAAGGAGAGGGCTCGTGTGTGTTTGGATGATGATGGAAATAGCAAAGCACATTGGATCTGTTTTTCTAAGTTCCCCCTTTAGAAGCCGAGTGTCTCCCCTTTTATAGTCAAGAATATTAGAATTTAAATACAATTACACTACTTTAGTTTTTATCTTTTTTTTTATCTTTTAATTTATTTTAATCCTAATTATCTATCAAATTCATATTCTAATCTAACTTTACTATTCTAAATTTAATCTAATAATAACTCTCCTAATTAATTAATAAATAAATCCTAATTTAAATAATTATCCTAAAAAAAATCTAATAAGCTAAGTATCCTATCCTAAAATTAATCTTATTTTTTTATTATTATTTTATTATTTATTCCTAACTTTAATGTTAATTCTAATTAAAAAAAATCCTAATTTAGTTCTAGCTTAATCCTAATGTTTAACTTAATATCTAATTAAAATAATTGTCCTAACCTAGTGTTAATTACAAGACCACTTAATTAATCAAGTTAGCTTTTTTATTTTTACAAATTAATACCGGACAAAATAAGTTGTCGACAACGATCAATAACATTCAATCGATTCCAATGCTTTCAATATGATCAATAACATCAAATCAGTAACTCTTTGCGATCATTAATCAATCCCAAAATGTTTCCTTTCGTTCGATAACAATTAATCATTTCAATCCTTCAAACTCTACAATGTATTCAATCATTTCGATAAAAATCCATTTTCAACAACTGCACTTTAAAATCTTTTAGTACATTTCATAAACTTTCAACCGTATAACACAAAGCAATACATTCAAACACATATTTTTGAATCAGTACTAATCATTTACAATCTAAAAATTCTTTCTAAAAACCATAATTTACTTTCAAAATCTAACGATTTCAAAATGATCGATAAACATTAAAATCTTTCAAAATACATTAATTTTATGTAAACCCATGCTTTATCGAACATTCTCTCAAACCAACAATTCAAACTTATGGTAGTCAATTGCTATTTTGGGGTAGTTGGTTGCCTTACATTTCCTGAATTTTCTAAATTAAAAATTTAAAATATTTAAAAACTGACTTTAAAAGGGGTAGTCGACTGGTTACTAGGGTAGTCGATTGGTTTTTAGATAGAAAGCTTTTGGGTAAAATACAGTCAACTGGCCTTTATGGTAGTTGTTTTTTTAGACAGTATGATTTTGGGTAAAAAGCAATCGACTGGTCTTTAAGGGAGTCGGCTGGTTTTGATCAATTTTAGTTATGGGCAATCAACTGATCTAAGTCGATTATAATGAAAATATCCAAATTCTGTGTCTAGGCAGTCAACTGCTCTCCTTGTGTGGTCGGTTGCTCTTAGACAGAATGCTACTAGGAGTTAAAAAAAAATTTTCAAAACCCCCTATACAATCAGATGCAGATCAATATACTACAATTCAATCATAATTCAATGCAAATACGATATCTTTTCATTCCTTTATACATATCCCTTACCAAATAATTGCGATTACATAACAATAGTCTGCTTTAATCCAATTTCCAATGAGCAAGCCCAATGTCCAATTTGTTTCATAGAGTAGAGATTAATTTCAAACACAATTTTCATATCAGATTTCATTTTCATGCTCTATAAACTAAGAATTATCACATATCTGATCTAAACAAAATTGAATTTTCTCTCTCTTACCTTCTCTTGGCTGAATCTTTGAGCTTGCTTTTCACCCTACAAAATGGTCACTCGAACATGCCATACCATAGTATGTTTTAGAGCTCGTCGAGCTGAATAACTTTCTTTTAGGTCACTTTTTGGTTTAGAATGGTTACATTAGGGTTTTATAAACTTTCTCTCTCTAAAATCATGAAAATCTCCATGGCTTTCTCTGTTCTCAAGTGTAGCCTACAAGATGATGAAGAAGATGACTATTTTTTTTTTACTTTTAAAATATCTTTAATGGCAAATTACCGTTTTGCCCTTACACAATTTCATTAATTTCCATTATATCCTAACTATTTTAATATTCATTTAAAGATTCAATTTAACTTCAAAACTGTTTTTATTTCAATGTCAATTATATCAATTTGGCATGATTCAGTCAAAATATTAACTTTTATCGAGGTTTAATAGGTCATTTTGGTAAAATTACCAAAATATCCCTGATTGTTCGTTCACGTTATTTCCAACGTTTTTCGTGTGATTCAATTTACGAGTTGGAATCACGTAAGACATCTTCACATGAGGGTTCGACTTTCACAGTCTATTAGTCTAAAGTCAAACTATGTTGACTAATATTCACAAATGTTTTTTAGGCCTATGGATACAACTGTCATTATCGAATTTGTTGCATGTTTCTCAAAACATGCACAAACGGAGGAATTTTAAGATGTAGATTCTTACCATCTCATTATTTTGCTCTAAATATTCGTACCCTTGAGTTTCGTCTCAATTCAGATGATAAAAATCCTACTGGGGCTTACATCATGGTTTTCCACAATCCTTACAAAGCATAACATCCACAATAACCCTATTCGATACTTTAAATTAAACTCTAATTTAGACGAGTTTCATATTTTGGGTAAATCAATCCCCAAGTATCAATAACCTACTCTTTCGAGGTCATTTCAAGTCTTAGCAAATCCCGTGGACCCCACATCTAATTTCCTACAACACTTTCATTATTTTAGAAATTTTAGCGATTAACTTTCGCTTTTTAATTTCAATAATGAATAACTTATATTGGTTATTAGGAAAATTGGGGTTCTCACATTCTTCCCTCCTTAATGAATTTGGACCTCCAAATTCGACACAAGTACTTCGATAGTTTAACGCTTGTATCCATTCATATCATTGCTATACTTCATCACTTTTTGATCGATATAATTCTTAACAATCAATCCTTCCATTCATTCCTATCAATGATTCTATACACTGTCTATATTGTTCATTAACAATGCTCTTACATTTGTTAATTATTTTTAGTTTTCATATCAATCAACTATATTAGCTATAATCATTCTATCACTTCAAAGCAACATATCTCTATCAATCTTTCTAGTCATTCGATACCTATTTCCATAATACTTTTAATATGATAACAGTCTTAGTCACTAAAAATCCATCATATATTCTAATTAGTCATCAATTTCTTATACAAAACAATCATCTCACTACATTTTTTAGACTTTATTCACAATTTATATTCAGACAAGTACAATACTTAAGGGATGTAAACCATTCCTAACCTACAGACATCGACTCATAGCAGACCAACCTTGCTCTGATAACTGTTTATCACATCCTGATTTCTTAAAATTAGGACTAACTTTTTCTTTTTCATTCACTGGGTTGGGTTGTGATCAGTGTCATTAATTCAATATTAAGCTAAAACTTACTTAGCTAGATCAATGTCCAACTATTTAAATTGGTCCCAATGTGATCATTTACAATACACGTTTACTTTTTTTGTATTCTTATTTCACTGACAACAAGTAAGATTACTTCATAACTGTACTTAACTAAACAACATCAAATTACATAAATATCATGTATCTAACTCTTAATCGCAGTATGCATTCATTTCTATATCAAATGACTATAATTGACATAGAAACTCCTTTAATTTACATCACTTTGACACATTAAAGTACTGTACAGTAAAGTCTGAGCATATAATGTAACTCTGTGAATATACCTTAAAAGTGCAAAACAAAAGCCTTAAATACATTCGATCAGAATCCTCCTTTTAACAAGGCAGCTACTATTGTAGATTATCTGTGAGGTGGAAGAGGGGGTAAGCTTTATGCCCAGTAAGAAATACGTATAAAAGCGCTGATACCATGCTAACTATATGCTTGTATCCTATACATGTTCTTACGACAACATTTTCCTATCAATAATATTAAATCTGATCTCGTAAGGAATAGATATTATGCAACTAATATGCATGTATCCTAACAATCGTAAAAAATTTTTTTGACATTCTTTAATAGTGACATAGTACGTAAAGAGAAAGAATAGCTATAATCGGTTAAGGATACCAAGCCAAGTATAGAATGATGCTTTAAAGCATATCACTTGTCCTAATCCCTAGATCTGATTATAGGTGTCCTAAGTGAACTTACAAAAATTGAATTCATGCATTTTCAAACAATAGAATTTCAATATAATATTTTCAAATATCATAACAATGCAAACGATAAACATTTCATTTCAAATCCATAACGGTTCAGAAATTTTCTTTTAATCTATAAACCATACTATTGATACATTCATTTACATTAAAACATTTCATTTTGATCAGTAAGACTCAATAAAATCATTCAATAAAATCATTTTATGCAATCATTTGATTAAATTATTCGATACAATCATTTGATAAAATCATATCAAAAACGGTTTGATAAGTCATTTCTCTTTTAACAAAAAAGTCAAACCATCTATACTATTTTTGACAAACGAACATTTCATTTCTTCAAGTAAAACGAACAAACATTCATTTCATTTTCATTTCAATAAAACATTCGACGGAGACAGTCAACATCCCAATAGAATTTTGCGAGTAAAGTTCCTGTGAGGGATATAAAATAAGACATATGGCTATAGTCAAAAGATTCACAGTGTACTGATCAAGCGACGATTGTGGGTGCTAAAAACATGATCAAGGTCAATCAACAAACAGTTAGTCGGTCAGTTAGTAATGCATGATTGCCAGAGGCAACTATGGGAGTTAACAATCTCAAAACATTTACTTGATTCCCATAAAAATAGTCAAATAATACTTTATCCTTTCCATGAAAATAATAAAACAATACTTTTATTACCAAGGACTGGGAGTGCTGGGTGAGCCAGGGATTTACCACCCCAATGCCATTGACTCAATCAAACTATAAACTTTTGGGGAACTAAGTTTCATTTGCAATCCATTCAAATCAAAATTGTCAATCATTAAATAAGCACTTCATTTTTAGAGTACAAAAATTTCAACATGTTTGTCATCATTTCAAAACATTTTAATACAATCAAACCCAAAACATTCCGTTTTCATTCAATCTTCAAAACATTCAAAACGGTGCATTTTTTCAAAACAGTCAAATGTTAACAATGGACTTTAAAATCATCATGTATAATGATTGAAAACTATCAAACAATGATTATGCATGTGAACAATGCAATTATGCATGACTAAACGCATGCTTATGCAATACCCTTTTTATTTTCGATTCTATAGTTTCCACTCCAATACTTTCAGTATAGTCAATATCATTCTATCAATTCCAATGCTTTCAATTACGATCAATAACGTCAAATCAATAACTTTGTGCAATCATTAACCAATCCCAAAATGTTTCCTTTCGCTCAATATCAATTAATCATTTCAATCCTTCCTTCAAACTCTACAATCTATTGAATCATTTTGATAAAAACCTTTTTTCAGCCACTGCAATTTAAAATCTTTCAGTACATTTCATAAACTTTCAACCATATAACACAAAGCAATACTTTCAAATGTATACCTTTGAATCAGTACTAATCATTTATGATTTAAAAATTCATTCTAAAAATCATAATTCACTATCAAAATCCAGTGATTTCAAAATGATCGATAAACATTAAAATATTTCAAAATACATTAATTTCATCTAAACCCTTGCTTTATCGAACATTCTCTCAAACCAACAAGTCAAACTTATGATAGTCAACTGCTATTTTGGGGCAATTGGCTGCCATTCATTTCCTTAATTTTCTAAATTAAAAACTTTCAATACTTAAAAACGGACTTTAAAAAGGGCAGTCGACTAGTTACTTTAGCAGTTGACTGGCTTTCTGATAGAAAGCTTCTAGGTAAAATACAGTCAACTGGCCTTCATGGTAGTTGACTATTTTTCAAACAGTATGAATTTGGGTAAAAAGTAATTGACTGGTCTTTAAGGCAGTCAGCTGGTTTTGTTGATTTTAGTTATGTGCAGTCAGCTGGTTTAAGGTAGTCAACTGTTCTAAATTGATTGCTGTGAAAATATCCAAATCTTATGTCTAGGCAGTCAACTGCTCCCCTTGGGCAGTCAATTGCTTCTAAACAAAATGCTACCTAGGAGTTAAAAAACCATTTTCAAAGACTCTTATACAATTAGACATAGTCTAATGTACCACAATTCAATCATAATTCAATGCTAAGATGATATCCCTAAGTTCCTTAATACATATCCCTTACCAAATAATCACAATTACGCGATAGCAGTCTCTTTCGCTTCAATGAGCAAGCCTAATGTCCAATTTGTTCCATAGTAGTAAAGATCAATTTCAAACACAGTTTTTAGATTAGATTTCATTTTCATGCTCTATAAACTCAAAACTATCACATATATTCGATCTAATCAAAACTAAATTTTCTCTTTTTTACCTTCTCTTGGCTGAAATTTTGAGCTTGCTTTTTGCCTTGCAAATGGTCACTCCAACTAGGGTTTTACAAGCTTTCTCTCTCTAAAACCATGAAATCACCATAGCTTTCTCTCTCCTCAAGTGTGGCCAACAAGAGGATGAAGCAGATGAGATTTTTTTTTACTTTTATAATATCTTTAATGGCAAATTGCCATTTTGCCCTTACACAATTTCATTAATTTCCATTATGTCCTTACTATTTTAATATTCATTTAAATATTCAATTTAACTTCAAACTATTTTTATTTCAATGCCAATTATATCTATGTGACATAATTCAATCAAAACATCAACTTTTATCAAGGTTAAGTCAGTCATTTTGGTGAAATTACCAAAATACCTCTGACTGTCGCATTATTTCCAACATTTTTCGTGTGATTCAATCTACGATTTGGAATCATGTAAGACATCTTCACACGAGGGTTCGACTTTCACAGTTTGTTTGTCAAAAATCAAACTATGTTGACCAACATTCACAAATTTTTTCGGCCAATAGACACAACCGTCATTATCGAATTTGTTACACGTTTCTCAAAACATGCATAAACGAAGGAATTTTGATATGCAAGTTCTTACCATCTCATTATTTAGCTCCAAATTTCTGTACTCTGGAGTTTCATCTCAATCAGGATGATAAAAATCTTAATGGGGCCTGCATCGCGATTTTCCCTAATCCTTACAAAGCGTAACATCCACAATTGCTTTATTCAATACTTCAAATTAAACTCCAATTTAGATGAGTTTCATACCATGGATAAATCAATCCCCAAGTATCAATAACTACTCTTTCGAGGTCATTTTAGGTCTTAACAAATCCCATTCACCTTACAACCAATTTCCTCCAACACTTCCATTATTTTAGAAATTTAGTGATTAACTTTTGTTTTTTAATTTCCATAATGAATAACTTATACTGGTTATTAGGAAAATTGGGGTTCTCACATCCTGCCTTCAATGGTGTACCCTGATCATGAGCTCTCTTTGGTGGTATTCCTTTAGGCTCTTCAAAAATGTCAGAATACCTTTCTGGTAAACTTTGCAACTCTATAGGTACCTCTATAGCTTCACCTTCTATGTTTAACATATACAACTCCCCTATTAACTTAGGATTTTTGTCTAATATTTTTTGCAGTTTTTCACTAGTAATGATCTTTAAGGTAGCTTGTTGTTGGTCAGCCTTAAGAATGATTTATTTCCCATCTTTCTAAAAAGAGAGTGACAGATTGTTGAAATAAAAAATGAATGGACTATATCTCTTTATCCAATCTACTCCCAAAACCACGTCGCTTCCTCGCATGGCTAACACCCTCAAATCATGAGAAAAACTCTGCCCTTGCATGCACCAGTCTAAATGTTTACACATAGATGTAGTATATTGCTTTTCTCCATTAGCTACAGTGATTGCCAAGGGAGAAGGATGCACTAGCTCCACTCCATCTTTAGCCCACCTAGGAGTAATAAAGCTGTGTACTTCCACTATCTATCAATACATGAATTGGCCTTCTTTTAATGCTTCCTTGTATCCTTAGTGTGCTAAGCCCCATATTTGCCATTAGAGCATTAATAGATATCTCTAATTTATCCTCTAAGTTGCCTTTGTTTTCCTTAACTCCTTATTCCTCATTTGCTTCCTCAAATTCAGCCTTTTTTACTATTTCTTCCACTGTCTCCACTATTAGAGCATTTAGCTGCTTGTTCTTACAAGCATGGCTAGGCAAGAATCTTTCACCACATCTAAACTAGAGGTTTTGGGCTCTTCTTTGCTTTATAAGTGATGGTTTAGTCAAGGTTAGGTTCTAGTTAGTGGTGTTTTTGAGTGACTGGTAAGGTAGGGTATAAGTGTTCTTGGTATAAGTGTTCTTGGTATAAGGACTAGAGTTAGTTGCGAAAGGGTTTTTGGCATTTGGTTTGTGTTTTCTGTTTTCAATTTCTATAGATGATTCATGTAATCTGGCCCGTCTATTGGTAGATGGGAGATTTTGGGGTTCACTTGCTTTGACTTTGGGTTTTAAATCTTCTCTTAAGCAACTAATGAAGCTTAAACAAAATAGCCTTCAAATAAGTGAGGATTATACTGTAGCAGTTAGGGTTTTAGTTCTTTAAACCTCTCCTGGTACTCTTCCATGGTGCTTTTCTAAGATAATTTGTTAAACTCCTTAATAACATCAAAGCAGTTTTTATCACAAAATCTTTGACACAAATCCTCAAAAAATTCATGCTAAGTGACCTTAGTGTTCTGCATTATATACCAATCAAACCTAGTCTCATCTTTTCCAGTCAAATACATGGAGACTATTTCTAGTTTTTAGTGATCCTCAATGGCCAAAATAGCAAAATACTTCTGACATTTCTTAAGCCATCCACTAACATTGCTACCTTTGAAAATTGGTAGTTCAATCTTAGGTCTAGGTGTGAATGCATTCAAGGAGATGCCAGAGTTGTGACCATTGACACTATCATTGTTTTTTAACATTCCATTATGATCCTAAAATAAACTGCTACCAGTTTATTGTTGATTTTTAGAAATCAAACTAGTTCATTATACTTATACATGTATTTTCCAACATCATCTATAATAATAACTTTAATATGAGCCTTCCTTTCTCTCCTAAGCTGTGATACAAGGGTTGGATGACCACTAGTGACATGAAAAGCTCCACTATATTTTGAGTGAGTTGGTATTCCTCCCTTTTGAATTAATAAGGCTAATACTTGACTAATATAGCCTTGGTTCTATGCCAATTTAGCTTCGAGGCCCTTTTTCTGTTCCTTCCACCATTTTGGAATTTTCGCATCATCATTTTTCATAGTCTCTAGTTGGTTCTACAAGGCTTAAACCTATTCATGGGGAGAATTCAACCTCATTCCCTTAGCCATTGGTTTGTTTTTCCTGTGGTTTCCTAGAGTGTGGTTAGATCGTAGGGCTCTTGATACCAATTTTGTTATGGAATGGCTTCTTGTAACACTAGTTAAATGAACAAGAACAGAGTAAAAGAATACCAAAAGAAGAGAAATAGGAAAATAGAGAGAAAAGATGGTAGTTTAATTTCATAACCAGTCTTTTACATTAAATAAGTATATATATATATATGTACTAATTCCCAATAGTTTGCTAATTACAAAAATTGTAAAAGACCTAGATTATTCCCGACAACCTTGCAATGTTGTGCTACATGTCCTACCCTACAAGTAGCACACTCCCTCAAATGACTTGCAGCTCTTTTTTGTCCTTTAGTAGCTTAGTGACATCAGGTGCTTTATTGGTATTCCCCTTGCCACTTGTCAGTATGCTACTTACTGAAGTGATTTGCAATCAGTTGCCTTGTTGTCACCATTCAATTTTTGCAATTCCATGACAAAATGGCATCTAATCAAGCTCCCGCCAAAACCCCAACCTCCACCTACACCCTTCCTATCCTTTTCTCTTTCTCAATCCTATCTTAGAAACCCATTTCCACAAACCCTTCCTAAGTTCGTTGAAGTCGTAAGTACATACACCCTTATATGTGCAAAAAGGAATTTCCAAGATGAGGTTTTCAATGAGTTATCAAAAGACAAACAAATTTAGTAATGATCTTGATGTTTCCATTGAGGTTTACATTAAGCTAAGGTTCTTCTCTTTTTCTTTTAAATATCACCGCTTATTTAGTGGCTAATTTCTTGGTTTATTTTAATGACTATTGATTGATGGGGCATTACTATTGTTGAACTTCCTCTGATTAATTGTTAATATATTAGGAATTATTTTTGTTTCTATAGTTTTTTTTTACTCAATGGGGTTTGAAGTTCCTATTAATTGTTGTTAAATGTAAATGTTAAACCTATAATGCTTTTACTAGTGGATCAGTGATGATGTATCCATTAGTGAGCTTAAGAGAAAATAGTATTTCTTTTTTTATTTGTATTTATCGTAAGTTGTAAATGTTAGATTTTTTTTTTGCTAACTCGGCATTGCAGTTAAATTGTTGCTTAGTTATGTTAACACCTATACCACTAGTCAGGTAGTTAGATTTAGTCTGTTAGTCAATTAACCTTCCAAAGTAGATATATATAACAAGAATTTTTTTTGGTGTAACTAAGGGTATCCTTATCCATTTTATGGTCTGAGATTAATCCTATTAGGGCAGGGAATAGTAAACAGTAAAGCCTTTCCAATAAATGACAACTTCAGGATTCGAACCATGTTCAAATGCCTAGAGAAACTTCCACTTCTTCCAATCATTTGTTGGTAGATATATACAACAAGAATTTCAACATGGTATCAAAGTTTAAAGAATTCTCTTTTTCGAAGCTTTCTTGAATTTTCTTCCTTTCCAAACACCTTCTTTCTCCTCACATTATTTTCTATTTTCATAATAAGACCTTAAGAATCTTCTTCAAATCCTTTTTTCCTTCACTCGAATGAAAAATCTTGCATTGATCTTAGTTTCTTCAATTTGAACGGGATCAAACTACCATTCATGGTGTTGAGCAATGATAATGGCATTGTTCTCAATGAATAAACTCCAATTTGGATGGCTCAATTCCAGTTTCTTCAAAGGAAGATCTTTCGTTTTTAGCTTGGGAGAGAAGCAACACTATAATTCTTTCACGGATCTTTCATTCTCTTTCACCTTCTGTTGGTCAAAGTGTGATTTAGCTAGATAATGGAGTTCATGTGTGGAAGGATTTGAAAGAGATTTTCCCAAGATTAGTTTAAAATCTTTGAACTACAAGAAGAGATTTACTCTTTTTAACAATATTCCTCATTTGTGATAGATTATTTCCAAGATTAAAAGAGCTTTGGGATGATATTATGAATATGAGATCTATCCCTAATTGTACATGTAATCCATGTTACAAATGTGATGCTTTGGAAACAATAAGAAAATACCAAGAGAATAACTATTTAATGAGGTTTGTTAAGGGTCTTAATGACAATTTTTCCACTATGAGATCACAAATCATGTTAATGGAATCTTTGCCAACTATTAAAGAAGTCTTTGCTTTAGTGTGTTGGCTCTATAGGATAAACGAGAGGAGGGTGAATCGGTTTTGTGGTACTCTTAGGTTCGTTTTTCGATTCTTCTAAATTCTCTAGCCTATGTTGAAGTTTTCTAAGTGTTCTAGGTTACTAAAGTATGCAATATAAATTCAATTCAACAATCACAATATAAATGCAAATAAGAGAGTAGGGAAAGAGAGATGTACACAATTGATTTATAGAGGTTCAGCAACTTTGCCTACGTCCTCTACCTTGAGGCGCTCCTAAGGATTCTTCCCAAATCCACTAACTTGAATTTGTATTACAATTCCTCTTTTTGCAGGCTCAAGAGTAACCTCCCTCTTTTTCTAAGACTAAAGAGAAACCTCCCCTTTACAAGGTGTGAACGAGTTTACAAGGAATGTAATAAAAGAAAGGTCTCTAGTTAGGCAAGTGAATACAATGGTTAAGCACAAAAGAAATCCTACACAATATTTGTGCTATGCTATACAAAGATGATGAGTATGATAGAATATGAAGACTTTGTAGCACTTGTGATTTTGATAGGCTTGAGGAAGATGGAGAAGATGAATAAAAATGTTGCCCAGCTATTCCTCTTGCTTCCTTGAGCTTCCAAGCCTTTATTTATAGTCCACTAGATGGTTTCTAAACGTTGGTAGGAGCCAAAACTGAATGTAACCGTTATATCTCACAAAAACTAGCCGTTGGAGTGCATTTTCGAGCTAAGGGATAGATCCTTTGACCTAGGGGATCGATCCTATGCTTCTTTGCAAGCTTCCAAGGCATTCTTCCATGAAGGGATCGATCCCATGCTTCCTTTTTGCTTGATTTTGTTTCTTGGGAGCATTCTGCCATTCGTGGTTTGATCCCTCAGCATGGGGGATCGAACCCTCATGCTTTTCTTGCACTTTTCTGGGCTAATTTGGGTTAGAAATGATGTGGACTTTGATTTTAATTCATCCCAAAACATTTTAGAATTTTGTGGGTGTTTTTCTTAAGTTTCTCAACTAAAGACTTAGTGTAAAAAACTTGTTAAATAATTTTCTAAAGTTGTGTTCAATATGTTCTTGAGAAAATTACTTAATGAAGATATTCAAAATCATTTTGTAAAATGTTAAGACCAATAAGAATATGCAATTAAATCATGATCTTAAACTTTGATATGTAGACTTAAAGTGGTTTGAGAAAATCATATGATTAGTATAGCAAATTTACATTATAGAGTCAAACACTTAATATTACTTAAGTTTTTGTCATTTCAAAATACATATGTCAATTTAAAGCTAACATAGTGATCCAGTAAGAGAGGTAGTTGAATTTTGTTATTTCTGGATCTTCTCAGATGATTGAATCTAATGTCTTTGTAGGCAAGGTTGTTACATGTTCAACATCTGGAAATCCTTCAACAAAGTTTGGTTTAAATGGAAAGAAAGTAGTATGCACTTATTTTGGCTATACAAGACATGCCATTGATAACTGTTACAAAAAGCATGGACATCTACTAGGCTTCAAACCAGGATTCAAGACTGGTATAGTGAATCATGTTGAAGTAAATGTGACTCACATGGAGAATTGCAAAGATGAACCAGAAACTTAGAAAACTGAAAAAGAATGTGCACCTTTCTCAATGACTTTTACAAAAGATCTGTATAAAAGGTTGCTAGAATTCCTTCAATCATCTGACGTGTTCTTTACTTCAATATCTTATGCTTAACTGAGATCAATCATTCTTTCCTCTAAAATCAAATCAGGTAACTTTGTTGCATCTTGTACCATTGAACATTATCCTTTTCCTTCAAAGTAAATTTTTGATACTAGAGCTATTAACCACATTGTTTGGTCTCTTAAATTTTTTATTCCTATAAACCAATTCTCAATTCTTTTGTCAAATTACCTAATAGTCAATATATGTCTGTAACACATATTGGAGATGCCAAACTATCTTTTCAATTGTTCTTAAAAATGCTTTATTTGTACTAACTTTTTCTTTTAATCTGATCTTGGTTAGCAAACTTACCAAGACTTTTAATTATTTCTTGATTTTTCAATATGATATTTGTATTGCTCAGATATCAAGAACTGGAGGATGATTGGATTACCTAGACAAGTACAAGGTCTTTGACTGTTGGATTATGCCCTTAGAACCATTCATTAGATGATTGACTTTGGCATTTTTTTTATGTATCATGACATTTTTATTTATTGTAGTTCATTATTACATTTGTCTTATAACTGCGTAATGTAATCTTATATGATAATGTCCTTAGAATAGCAATAACACACTATTCTTAAAATATCCCTAGTCAAGTATTATTGTAAACAAGGATAACAATGATACGATAAGACTAGTATGTGGTTGACTGATGACCATTGTCATGGATATAGGATATCAAGTCATCACATAGGTACATGTTAGAGAACTATGTACTGGATCGACCCTCAATGAGAACGCTACATGGATTGTTATATGAGTGTCATAAGCGATTCTCATAGTGATGATGGTGTATGTGATCCTTTGACTTGAGATCATCAGAGATCCCAACATAAAGAATCGCATACTTTAATGTTGCTAGATGTCATTCGTAACAGGATGGACTATAAAGGTAGTAATTGGGTATGCCTTGATCTATGTAGAGGGATGTTGAGTGATCAAGATAGGATTTATCCCTTTTATATAATAAGAGTGATGTCTTGGGCCCTTTGATAGAGTGAGACTAAGAAATGCATGGCCGTGCTCGAATAAGTCAATATGAGATATTGATTTTATTTGTTTAATTAGTCTACTCAGGAATCAAGAAACGCTGATTAGACTATACAAATGTGACACATTCCATGACTTGTGTCTAAGCAAGACATCAAAGAATAAAGGGATTAGACTACACAGTAACATCTATCACGAGTAAGGTTATGTCGAGTCATTGACATTCTCGTTACATGGGTAGCAATGATGTGTTGCTAGATACCGCTCATTGCCTGTGACAATTTTGTCATTGCCATTGTTTTGAGAACCTATCGGGTCGCACACTCAGAACGGATCAATGAGGAGCTTAATTAATCCTATTCTGAATTGGATTAAGGATATAACTAATCCTATTCTGAATTGGATTAAGGATATAACTAATCCTATTCTGAATTGGATTAAGGATATAACTAATCCTATTCTAAGTAGGATTAGAGTTCTGTTTGACAGTAAATTTTAGGGTAAAATTTACTGCCTATAAAAGGATGTTTTGTGTTTTCTAAAACACAGCTGCACAATAAAACAAAAGAGAAACCTGTTCTCTGTTTTTTTAGAGCTTCTTTCAAACAGAACAAAATATTCTTTTAATCAAAGCTAGCACTTCGGTTAAAATAAAAAAAATGCTCTTTAAGGCTTCTGATCGTGAGACGTTCAAGAGTCGTGAGATCTATTCGTGTGGATACCATAGAGGCAGGAATGAAAAGTTGTTGCTTGTGACTCGACCAACGACAGAAAATCGGATAAAAGGTTAGGTAAAATCTTGAAACCCTAATCAGGCAACTCTCTGAATCAATCCTGGTGGAGGCCGAATGATTTAAATTCCGCTACGTGTTTGTTTCGGTTTCCTTCATTGACAACTTGAAAATTTTCCTTCATCTGATCATTTACAATTGAAATTAGCAACTACTTGACATTCTATGTCTGTGGGCCAAGTATGGCACAATTGTTTAAGGTATATTTCAAGTGTTAGAATGAAGTTGTTAAATAATGTTTATCCTTCAATTTGTACTAACAACAAGTTCCATGTGATATTTATCATTTTGCTAAGCAAAAAAGAATTCCTTTTCCAATTAGGAATTCTCTATCTAACATTGCTTTGACCTTATTCATGTTGACATTTAGGGATCATATCACATTGCATTCTTATTTGGTCATCACTATTTTTTAATAATTGTTACTGATTATAGTAGAAACACTTCGTTATATCTCATAAATTCAATAAGAAGCTAGGCTTTTATAGCAGAATTTCTATTCTTTCATTGAAACATAGTTTACCACAAAGATCAAGGTCATTAGGACTGGTAATGGCTAAGAGTTTAATATGAGTTCTTTCTACTCTTCTAAAGGCATCATTCACACCGTTCAACAAAACAATATAATGGAAAGGAACATCAACACATTTTAAATGTAGCTAGGTTTTTAAATATTCAAGCTAATTTACTTGAAGAATTTTGAGCGGACTACGTTAGTCATGCAATCCTTATTATAAACAGAATACTTTCACTAGTCATACACAACAAAACACCATTTGAGTTGCTATGTAATAAACTTCCTGATTTGTCTCACCTTTGAGTGTTTGGTTGTCTTGCTATGCATCAACATTGGCTCGTCCAAGGTCAAAAGTTTGATTCAAGGGCTGTTAAATGTGCTTTTATAGTTATTAATAATGGTACAAAAGGTTATAAGTTGTACAATTTGAAAAACAATATTGTTTTCATCTCAAGAGTTGTTATCTTCTATAGACATCTCTTTCCCCTCTTCTCTATTATAGAGTCTACTCATGAGCAAAATGCTTACTATGATAATAATCTGTCACTTCTCTTTTTACTAATCAATAGATTTTAGAATATGATATTTCCACTTCACCAAGGACATTTAATGATTCTCTTATTCTTGTCACTATATCAAGTCAGTTCCCAAATTCTTTAACTAAGAATAATTCAGATAAGTTAACAAGTCTTAGAAAATCAATGAGAATTAGACATTCTTTTATTTACTTGCAAGATTATCGTTAATTTACCTAAGCTACATTATTCCCAAGCTTTATATTCTGTAATAATAGCTTTAGGTACTCCTCACATATTATATTCTATTCTTGATTATACTAAATGTTCATCCTAACATAATGCCTTTTCTTTCTATATCACTGCTATGATTGAACCGAACATTTATAGCCAAGCTTTAAAGCAAGAGTGTTGGAGAAAGGCCATGGTAGTTGAATTGAAAGCCTTGCAAGCAAACAATACTTGGGAAATTACTAACCTATGTCCTTTCAAAAAGGTAGTAGGATGCAAGTGGGTTTATAAAATAAAGTATAAGGAAGATGGTCAAATTGAAAAGTTTTAGACTAGGCTGGTAGCAAAATGATATACCCAATAGGCTATTATTGACTACATAAACACCTTTTCTCTAATGGCTAAAATGAGCGTAATCAAAACTTTGTTGGAGTGTCAGAAGTCAAGCAATGACACTTGGATAAGTCAGACATTAATAATGCTTTCTTGCATGGAAACCTTTTATGGAATTTCCACTAAGATTTCCAAATGCCAAACCAGGTAATTTTGTTGGCTACTGAAGTCTCTTATGGTCTAAAGTAGGCAGTGGGCAATGGTATTCCAAGCTCATAATGTAATGACCACATTTTCTGCATTTTCTCGAAGGACTTTATAAGTTAAAGATTAAAGAAATGGAAAGATAAAGGCAAATCATTAAGGAATTGAATAGTTGAAGTGTAAAAGTGAAGATTGGATGTGGGGCCCATAGGATTTGTTAAGACCTGAAATGATGCCGAAAGGGAAAATTATTGATTTTTGAAGTCCAATTATGTAACAGTCTAAATGTACAGTAAGTAACACTTTTTATACATAAATTACGGATGGGCTGTCTGTGATGCCTTTAACACTTGAACAGTAACAGTAATAAATGGTAAACATTTATTTAATTAATAAATTTGGAATATAAAATTTTTCAATATTCCTTTACACTTTACATCCCTTGTTCCTACTTTACAATTTAAGTAGTACTGTACAGTTTATCTAAAAGTATAAAAGAAAGGACAAATACCTCCCAGTCCGACACAAGTAGTCTCGGTAACCAGATTTCAGTTGATCCTCTAATGAATACCCCTTTTTATTCTCTTTTAATAGCCTGTGAAGTTGGAAAATAAAGGGGTGAGTGAAATGTGCTCAGTAAAGGAATCGTATGCAAGATTGATACAATGAAATCTATATGCTGGAAAACAGTATTTTTCCTAACAGTTCACTAGGCACAATAAATGGAAGGATACTATAGTCGATCAGGTAATCCAAATAGAGCATTGAAGGTATTTTGAAATACCCTTCTCGTCTCAAAAACCCAAAGCGACTACAGGGAGTAATCCTTAAATTGTTGTTATAAAACAATTTAATGAAATTTTTTCATGGATAAATGGTAAATAAACCATTTAAATTCATCACTTCAGTAACACTTTAAAACATGTGATAGTGACAGTAGTAAAACAGTATAGTAATCAGTTGAGTTTGGAACAATGGTACAGTATATAAATCGATTCAGTAGTAGTGCGATAAAACTCTTCAGTAAACAGTGAAGAGAAAGTTTAGTTCAGTAAACAATTCAATTCCACATCACTGTAACAGTTCAGTAATTTTTTTTTTTCAAAAAATAGTAATAATGTCATAATTATTTTCACTTCACAATATATCTCAGTATGGTTCAGTAACCAGTTGACAGTAAATCACGTTTTCGTAATAGTTTGACAGCAAATCACAGTTCAGAATCCGGTAGTGATTTTAGTAAACCATATAGGTTTAGAGATAATAAAGTGTTCATTTTTAAACATTAACAGTTCTGTAAAACACTTCAGTAGCAGTTCGATACAGTTCTCTTTGCAGTAACAGTAAACAGTAGTTCAGTAAAACGATTAACAGTAATTCTCAATTTAGTAACAGTAAACACTGATTCAGTAAAATAGTAAACTGTAGTTCTCAGTTCGATAAAACACTTAACAGTGAATCACAGTTCAGTAACAGTAAACAGTAGTTCACAGTTTTCAGTAAAATAGTAATCAGTGATTCACAGTTCAATATCAGTAAACAGTAGGTGGAGACTAGGCATCACCTTAGATATATCATGCTATAATCCTCGTAGGGAACAGTAACAGTAAACAGTAAGATCTATGGCCATAGTCTATAGGTATCCTCATAGTACACTTGCCAGGTGTCCTAGGATTGTTATGACTTGGCGGGTCTATCAACCACAATAACAGTACAGTACAATAATACACATGAGCATGAAATGGGGCCTAACAGTTTCAAAACATTTCATTTACAGTGAAAATACTTTTAAGGAATTTAAACAAATATCATTTAAAATTTAATAAAATTTCAAAAGGTATTTAAATTCACCTTTAACAGTACAGTAAAAACAATCGATAAAATATTTATGTCTTAGTGAGAAAATTTATAAACATTCTCAATAATTGTGAAATAATTCAAAGAACGTATTTGACATCTCACTTTAATAAAATTTAATTACATGAATATTTAAATAATAATTTTCAGTAAAATTCCAATTTATGGAAAATATTGGCAATAAGCTGCAAAACACCCAATCTCACTCATTTCATACTCATAAAATATTTCATAATATTTTAAAAATTTTGGAGGAATTTTCGGCAGCATAATAGCTGCTATTACACTAACCCCTGCACTTAAACATAGTATTTTTGCCGGCCGTAAACCACAGATTTGCATGATTTTCAAAGGCAATTCAATACCAAATAATTTCATAAAATTATATTCATCAAAATCATGCATTCAATGTATCCCTACGGCCTACACACTCATCCTTTACCTGTCCCGTATTACTAATCTTTTCGGTAGCACCGATCATAATCTGTCAACCCCGGTTGCAAAACAATTTCACCAAAAATTACCATTAATTTTCCTCTTATTTTTAAGCTATCAACTTTCACTAAATGCAGCCATGTAGGATGCAGTCTATGCCTAACCAGTGTAAATTACACCGGTAGTAAACCTTAACTTTCCCGTTTTAGCTCCGATTTCATATCAATTCTCACCATTCTTCTTCTCATAATTTCTACAGTCATTTAGCATATTCAAACCATAAATTGCAGCATCTTAGGCTATCCAAACTCTCTTGGCCAAATGCTCCCATGTAGGTGCTCTTATGGTTTCTCTTAAATCTAAGCTTGCCATGTTGTTTATCTTAATCTTTATGCATTTTGGTACCAATTTGATGTAAGTTTCACCATGTTTTCCTTATACCCTTGTCCTAGTAGAAACCCCATGGTGCCCTTTCCTCTTGATTCAATCAGTTTTAAACAAAACAATTGGTAGATCTAGACTTAGCATTAAGGAAAACATAGAAATCTAACATTAGTTTTTAAAGAAATGAAAAATCACCATAAAACTCACCTTTGCCGCCACCTTCTTCTTCACTTTTCTTCTTGTTTCTTCTTTGTTTGATAAGCTAATGGCGTAAATGGAGAGGGAATTATATAGAATATTTTTCTAGAAATGGGTTTAGTGTGAAAAGCTAGGTTTTAGTTGTTTTTTTCTTTTTTTTTTTACTTTTCTTTCTCTTCTTTTCTTTGTGCCATGCAAGCCAAATGAAGATGGAAGTCTATAATGGCTGGCCATCCCTCTTTTTTGACTTATGGAACTTTCTAGAGAGGGCAAAATTACTTTTTTGCCTTTGGTTATGCAAATTTTGGATAATTTCACCATTAACTTCCGTAGTTGTAAAAATTATGTAACTGGACTCAAAAATTTCAAATTCCAGTACCAATCAATCACATTTAATGTCTCTTGATGATTGGAAGTGATTTCGTTGACGCGCGGTGCACAGATAGTGAGAAATTACGATTTTTACCCCTGTGTACTGCCAGCAAAATTTCTCTCACTTCACCACTGTTTCGATAAATCTCTTGACACTATGTTATTCTCCTTTTTATGTAGAATATCATGGTATTTTTGCTTTGTCCCAACTCTTTTTAGTGTAGGCGTAATTTACGAAAATGCGCTCGGGGCGTATTCGTCATTTTTCAATTTGTTTTCCACCTTCACGAAAATTTCAGAAAAATTCATAATAATATAATTTAATGATTTTAAACCTCAAAATCATCACATTATATTTTATTACACCACTGTACACAGCATTTTCAGTCTCGAGCTCATTTGAACACAATAAAATTAAGTGGGGCCTACATCACACTTTCACCTATAATTACTTAACATATAAATTTTTATTCAATAATTAATGACATATTCCATGTACAGTACAGTAGAATCGGGTCTCACAAATTAATCTATGGTTTGAATTTCAACTTAATTGGAGTTCAATTGGGCATACCTAAAAACAAGAGCTAACATATTCAAAAATGACGATTAAGTCCATAACCAAAATTAAAATAGTTAAATACTGGCCAATGTAGTTTGACTTTTGACCATTGAATGTTATAGTTAAGTCTCCAGTGATGACATCAAATCATGTTCCAACACGATTAATAGATTCACTCGAAAAGTCAAAAAACAATGAAAATGAATGTTAAGGGTATTTTGGTAATTTCACCACTCTTAACCAACCACTACCCATGGAAAGTCAAAAGTTTGACTCTTCCATGTTTGGATAACTGAGAATTAATTAATTAATGCCTTACTAAGTTTAGTTGCCAACCAAACAAAGCCTTAGGACATAAAGGAAATATTTAAAGATGTGAAGGTCAAAATGGTAATTTGCCATGAAAGATATTTAATATATATAAAAGATATTTTAAAAGAATTTTGTCATCTTCTCCAAATGAGTGGCTGGCCATGAGAGAGTTAGAAAGAGAAAATCTTAAGCGTTTTCATGTTTTAGAGAGAGAACGCTTGTAAAACACCTACCTACAAGTTCCAAACCGAAAAACACTCTAAATGAAAGTTGTTCACCTCGATAAACTCTACCACATACTATGAAATGGGCAGTTGAGGAAGTCATTTGGAGGGTGAAATCCACCCCAAAGATTCGGTCACATTGAAGGTAAGAGAGAAATTTTGGTGGTTGTTTTATTGGATATATGTGGTAAATCTCATTCAACCAACAGCTTTAACACTTTGTTGACAAAACTTGGTGTTCAAAACTTTACACTTCAGCTTGGAGGAGGCTAATAGAGAACTATACTTAGCCTCAGAAAAGAATTTTTCTTTTATTATTTGTATTTATCATAAGCTGTAAATGTGACGTCCCAGTCACCATACATTTACAATTCACCTTTTTCCCTTTTTCACTTAACTTGATTAGATTTGCTTGTCAATGTCAATCATACTTTTCTTTCTTAAGCTTAATATCTAACAGCTCAATATGAATAATTTAATTTCAATAAAATAGACTAATGATACATGTATATATGTATCATCCGTTTCCACAGGATCTCATGCATCATTTTAACTTAAATCCCCGACATCTTATATTCAATAATGTTAGTTGTACTGTACCATAGCTGAATTACAATTTACTTTGCATAATTACATAAGTATACCTTCTATACTACTTGGGAAGCATCTCTCGGAGGTAAACTTTCAAAATCCACTCGGTGGCTCTTCTATCGAGAGCGAGGGATTACTTCAGATAGTCTGTATGAAAAATGTTCGTAAAACGAGTGAGTTTACGCTCAGTAAGAAAAATATGTAAAAGAGCGTGCTATGCCTCTATATGCAGTTTTTCCTACTTGGCTCTATAATGTCATGTAAAGCATTATAAAGCATGCATACATTGTATACTCCTTTCATGCATTATTTGCAACCATGCATATTTCTTTCAATGGTTTAAGCAAACATACTTTCTTTAAAAACATGCATCATCTTCTATCTTTAAAACATACTTTACATGCTTTTATAGCATAGCATGTTTCGTATACTTCTTCAAAACATATTTCAAATACTTTTTTTGAAATATCATTGTCATATATACTTACTTTTCTTAAAACATCTTATACTTTCTTGAAATCGTACATCATATACTTCTTTTAAAACTTCTTGTACAAGTAAACCAAGTACTTTCGATTTCTTTATTCTTTGAAATCGCATATATATATAGTTTTTGATAACATAAAAACTATTTGTACTTTTATGGAGTTATGCACTGCATCATCATCATCATCATCATCATCATCATCATCATCATCATGTGGCGTACCCCGTAGGGCCAGGAATCCTCCCTTAGCCGAACATATAATGTAGACAGATTGGCCAACTGTTGGTGGCTACAGTTAACACTAGTCAGGTGTCCTTCTGTAGCGACTGAGGCTTGACTTATGGTTCCTCAGCCCATAACATGCATCATTTCAGGACTTGATCAGAGCCCCTACTAGAAACATGAAAGTGCATAATCTCAAAACATATGCTATATAGTTTCTTGCCATGACATTTCATATTTTCTGAAAATAGGTTTGAAAACCTCTTTTCAAAACAGGGCAGTCGACTAGCTTAATAGGGCAGTTGGCTGCTGCTTCATACTTTCATTTATCGAAATTATTTTCATTTAAAATTTCAATATTTTTCATTTTGAAAACGCATGAGGACAGTCGAATGGTCCATATAGCAGTCGACTGGTTTTCAAACAGAATGCTTCTTAAGAAATAGCAGTCGACTGGTACATATAGCAGTCGACTGTTTTTGAAACAGAATGCATTTTGGTAAATAGCAGTCGACTGTCCCATATAGCAGTCGACTGGTTTGAAACAGAATGCTTCTGGGTAAATAGCAGTCGACTGGCTTACATAGCAGTCGACTGGTTTGAGTCGATTTTCGAAAAAAGGCGTTTTGGTTGTTCTAGGCAGTCGGCTGCTCCTAACCTAATTGGTACTAGGAGACAAGTCCGAAAATGTCATTTTTCCTGCACAAAACAGCTAGTACATCTCTCCAAACCATATCAAAACATCATAAAACATGCGGACATAGCCGCCTTATGTCCGTTACATGAATTTCTTACCTCGATTACTTCAAGAACACGAAATCGCTTGGTTCACCAACCCTAGCCTTATACTTCTTCAAATCTGAAATCATCATATCAAAGCAAACCTTTAAAAATTCATCATATACATATTATACCAACTCAGTACAACTCCATACCACAAACAAAATTGAAAGAATCATCTTCTTCTCTTACCTTTTGCTAGTGACCAAATTTTCAGCTTTTGAGATCTCTTCCAATACTTGGATTCAATCCACTAAACTTCAGATATAGCCTCGTCTAGTGACTATGATCGTTTTTTTGTCTAACAAACTTAACGATTTCGTTACTAAACAAGGGTGTTTGTCAAGGTGGATATGGGATGGAACTTATGGAAACTTGGAGAAGGAACGAGAGTGAGGGAAAGGGAGTGTTGCTACCGTGAGGGTGATGGGAGATGAAGATGACTCATGCACTTTTCATTAAATGCATCTTAATCCCTTTTTATCTCAGCCCTTAGCCTTTTGACCCTCTTATTTGACCCATTCAATTATCTTCTTCCATTCTCATATCAGCCACACATAATCATTTAATTATGAAAATCTGATATCTATTTTATCATCATCCAATTAAATCATTTCATCTTAACCTTTGACCATCATTATTTGACCATTCACTTAATTGGTCTTCTTTCTTCCACATAACACTTGTCTTTACTTACACTTAATTTTCTGATATTAATTCTTTGCTCATACCTCAATTATTCTTATAACATCAATTTAATTTCCTTGACTATTAAATCTTCCATCTCATTACTTCTCCTATGTTCCATGCATCATTTTCCTTTCATAATTCTCATATCTATTTACTTCATTTAAGCCGAGTTACTTTACAGTCATAGAGAATTCACATGAAATTGGGGGATTTCACATTCTCCCCACCGTAGAGAATTTGGTCCTCCAAATTCAAATCAGGTTACGTCTTAAACAGTTCCGGATACTTCTCTTTCATCAAGTTATTTAGCTTCATGTATCTTTTTCCATGATGTGGTATTGTCAATAATCTTTAACTAGTGGGATCATCATAGACTTCTATACCTTATCTTTTCTGTCCAAAATCCCAAATGGCTTTTTCACATGACTTTGTCTTTCTGAACTTCTAAGGTTTCATCTTTTATAACATAAGATGAATTCTGGATTATACCTTCGAAGCATTGACATATACAACTATTACGTATTCTCAATAGCTCTGGAGGTAATATCAATTTATTGGTGATATCTCCAATTTGATCTAAGACTTCAATTGAATCGATATAACGAGGGCTCAACTTACCTCGTCGACCAAATCTTATAATTCCTTTGGATGGAGAACTTTCAATTTACCGAGTCTCCAACCAAAACATCAATTAGTCTTTGTCAAGCATTTGTATAACCTTTTTGTCTATTCTGAGCTATCTTATGTCTTGGACCACTCACTTAACCTCTTTAGATGCTTGCTCAACTAAATCAAAAACTAATAACTTTCACTCGCCTACTTCTTCCCACCACTTCGGAGATTGACACTTTCTATTCTTATAACATTTCATACAGTGTCATCTAGATACTTGTATAATAGCTATTATCATAAATAAACTCAGTCAATGGCAGATGGTCGTCCCATGAGCCTTTAAAATACATAGCACCAGCTTTTTACATGTCCTCGGACTACTCATCAGTCTGCGGAGGAAAAGCTGTGCAAAATTTTCAACTGAGATCCCATGGTTCCTTGCTAATCTCCTTAAAGTGAGAATTGAACCTGAAATCTCTATCACATGAAATTGCTTATTGGAACTCCACTTAGTCTAACGACATTCTTTCACCTACATCTACCAAAGCGCTAAGTGCGTCTATAGACTTCTTAGGTAGGAAGTGGGCTACTTAGCAGATCCGTTCATCAATTCTGGCTTAATCATTATACTAGTCATCATTCCCAATTTACTTTGAAGGCATAACATTTAGCTTAAGGCTTGGAAATTTCTTAAGTACTTCATACTTTCTTATTATAATATAAACCATTATTACTTCATGCTTTCGGTTCAGAGCATTTAACACCACAATGGCTTTCCCTAGGTATATAATCTCACCTTCACAATCTTTTGAAAACTTGAGTCATCTCTTCTATCTTAATCAGAATTATAGCTATGATTTATTCACAATAGCTATCCATAATTTCTTCCTTTTTGCTCTCTTAATACCCATATACTGATCAAACTTTAAACTATTAGCATAGTTCCTTTAACTCGTATCCAAAATATTTTCTTCCCGTAGCATCAAACATGTCAATTGAATGAATGTCCTCATTTCCCTATGGTACTCTAGGGATCAACCAGGAAGAATACTATAGTCGGCTAGGGATTCGGATGGAGTAAGGAAGGTACTTTAAAATACCTGTCTTGTTCCGAAACCTAGAAGCGACTATAGGGAATAATTACCGTCGTTGAGACAATCCATCTCTCATATTAATTCATATTCTTTTCAGAGTAATGCTTTTATAGCATAAAACATTTAAGTAAAATCGACTAATAAAAGTCAATCATCATTCTCGTTTAAACTCGTTTTTCACATATCACTATATACATCATAAAACTTTATACCACTGAGTACTTCCAAATTCCAACTATCGTTTCTCGTCAATTATTATATTCATTAAGTTCAGGACTTTTCTTTGCTATTCTACAATGTAAGCTAGAAATCCTTTACCTAATCATACATACTTTCTACTAACTTCATTTACAATGAATCAGATAATACCACATACTTTTACATTAGACATCTTCAACATTTACATCATAATTAATAGGTGTCTTTCCCTTCTCTTTAGCAGTGGCCTTGCGCTGTGGTTGAGGGTCTTCTCTGATTCCTCGGGTGTCCTCAAGTCCATCTTGGGACAATCCCTGATCATATGTCCCTGTTCACCACATCTAAAACATGCGCCACTTACCAACTGGCATGGCTGTGATTTGTGGAATTTTCTGCAATGTTCACACCTTTGTCTTGTACTCTTAGGTGAGCTAACGGTATTACTAGCTGAATGTTGGGATCTCTCATCATTAACTTGATCCCGGTAGCTCTCGGAATCCCTATACCATAATCATCATAATACTCCCAATTTAATATATTTCCATATAACCATTTAATTAAAACAATCATCATTTTCTTATACTTTACTTGCTTACCTATTGAGGCTCTTTCATATGGCCTACTTCTTCCATATGGATATCTGTCACAGGAGGTTTTCCCTTTTGACTTTCGCTTCATCGGTCCTTTGCCTTTTCTTTGGGCTCGGAAATCTTCATGACGAAACTCATAGTCCTGCTCACACAACTGAGCCTTACGGACTGTCTCATTATAAGTAGTGATACCCATAGTATACAACTTGGATTTGATAGGAGACTTCAGTCCTTCTATAAATCTGTATATCTTATACCCTTCACTCCTGAGGGTCTCTCGGTCGAATCCGCTTAGAGAAATAAACTTCGACTCATATTGATTAACTGACATTGTCCCTTGAGTCAATTTCAAAATTCAATCTTCAATCTAGTTTGATCGGTGCGTGGGATGTACTGCTCAGTAAAGGCCTCTAAAAATCTATCCCACGTAACCTCAACATGTTGGGCTTCCAAAATGGCCCAAGTAGACTGCCACCAATACTCTGCATCATCCACTAACAGATACGCAGCCAAACCCACCTTTTCCTTTTTGGAACATAGCATATACTCGAAAATCTAGTGACCGCCTTCACCTAATTCACTGCGGCCAACGTGTCCTTATCCCCATTAAACTTAGGCGGATCCAGCTTCTTATATTCCTTAATTAAGGTCATACTGCAATATGCTGTGAGATCCCGCCTTTCAATAACTGGGACTGGTGGGGGTAACTCTGTCTGTACTGGTGGTGGCTGTACTATAGGAATAGCGAATGGTACACTTGTGACCACGTTTGGAAAGTTCGCCATAAACTGCGTAAACATAGTGGTCATATTCTCCACATGCTTCTCCATCTTCGCTAACCTAGTGTTCGGGCTATGCGGTGGAGATGGGAAAGGAGACTGTGTTGGTGACTGTTCTACATAATCCCTTCCTCTTCCTTCACCAACACCCCTTCTATCTGAGCTCATTCTGTCGATAAAATCACAAAATTGAGCTATTTAGTATAACTTCAAACAGTTATACATCGTATATGTATTCAGACAAGTACAGTACAATTGGGGATATACTCTACTTCTAACTCATCGACACTGACAAACCTCAATCTAATTGCTCTGACACCACTCTGTGACGTCCCAGTCACCATACATTTACAATTCACCTTTTTCCCTTTTTCACTTAACTTGATTAGATTTGCTTGTCAATGTCAATCATACTTTTCTTTCTTAAGCTTAATATCTAACAGCTTAATATGAATAATTCAATTTCAATAAAACAGACTAATGATACATGTATATATGTATCATCCGTTTCCACAAGATCTCATGTATCATTTTAACTTAAATCCCCGACATCTTATATTCAATAATGTTAGTTGTACTGTACCATAGCTGAATTACAATTTACTTTGCATAATTACATAAGTATACCTTCTATACTACTTGGGAAGCGTCTCTCGAAGGTAAACTTTCAAAATCCACTCGGTGGCTCTTCTATCGAGAGCGAGGGATTACTTCAGATAGTCTGTATGAAAAATGTTCGTAAAAAGGGTGAGTTTACGCTCAGTAAGAAAAATATGTAAAAGAGCGTGCTATGCCTCTATATGCAGTTTTTCCTACATGGCTCTATAATGTCATGTAAAGCATTATAAAGCATGCATACATTGTATACTCTTTTCATGCATTGTTTGCAACCATGCATATTTCTTTCAATGGTTTAAGCAAACATACTTTCTTTAAAAACATGCATCATCTTCTATCTTTAAAACATACTTTACATGCTTTTATAGCATAGCATGTTTCGTATACTTCTTCAAAACATATTTCAAATACTTTTTTTGAAATATCATTGTCATATATAATTACTTTTCTTAAAACATCTTATACTTTCTTGAAATCGTACATCATATACTTCTTTTAAAACTTCTTGCACAAGTAAACCAAGTACTTTCGATTTCTTTGTTCTTTGAAATCGCATATACATATAGTTTTGATAACATAAAAACTATTTGTACTTTTATGGAGTTATGCACTACATCATCATCATCATCATCATGTGGCGTACCCCGTAGGGCCAGGAATCCTCCCTTAGCCGAACATATAATGTAGATAGATTGGCCAACTGTTGGTGGCTACAGTTATCACTAGTCAGGTGTCCTTCTGTAGCGACTGAGGCCTGACTTATGGTTCCTCAGCCCATAACATGCATCATTTCAGGACTTGATCAGAGCCCCTACTAGAAACATGAAAGTGCATAATCTCAAAATATATGCCATATAGTTTCTTGCCATGACATTTCATATTTTCTGAAAATAGGTTTGAAAACCTCTTTTCAAAACAGGGCAGTCGACTAGCTTAATAGGGCAGTCGGCTGCTGCTTCATACTTTCATTTATCGAAATTATTTTCATTTAAAATTCCGATATTTTTCATTTTGAAAATGCATGAGGGCAGTCGACTGGTCCATATAGCAGTCGACTGGTTTTCAAACAGAATGCTTCTTAAGAAATAGCAGTCGACTGGTACATATAGCAGTCGACTGGTACATATAGCAGTCGACTGTTTTTGAAACAGAATGCATTTTGGCAAATAGCAGTCGACTGTCCCATATAGCAGTCGACTGGTTTGAAACAGAATGCTTCTGGGTAAATAGCAGTCGACTGGCTTACATAGCAGTCGACTGGTTTGAGTCGGTTTTCGAAAAAACGGCGTTTTGGTTGTCTCTAGGCAGTCGGCTGCTCCTAACCTAATTGGTACTAGGAGACAAGTCCGAAAATGTCATTTTTCCTGCACAAAACAGCTAGTACATCTCTCCAAACCACATCAAAACATCATAAAACATGCGGACATAGCCGCCTTACGTCCGTTACATGAATTTCTTACCTCGATTACTTCGAGAACAAGAAATCGCTTGGTTCACCAACCCTAGCCTTATACTTCTTCAAATCTGAAATCATCATATCAAAGCAAACCTTTAAAAATTCATCATATACATATTATACCAACTCAGTACAACTCCATACCACAAACAAAATTGAAAGAATCATCTTCTTCTCTTACCTTTTGCTAGTGACCAAATTTTCAGCTTTGAGATCTCTTCCAATACTTGGATTCAATCCACTAAACTTCAGATATAGCCTCGTCTAGTGACTATGATCGTTTTTTTGTCTAACAAACTTAACGATTTCGTTACTAAACAAGGGTGTTTGTCAAGGTGGATATGGGATGGAACTTATGGAAACTTGGAGAAGGAACGAGAGTGAGGGAAAGGGAGTGTTGCTGCCGTGAGGGTGATGGGAGATGAAGATGACTCATGCACTTTTCATTAAATGCATCTTAATCTCTTTTTATATCAGCCCTTAGCCTTTTGACCCTCTTATTTGACCCATTCAATTCTCTTCTTCCATTTTCATATCAGCCACACATAATCATTTAATTATGAAAATCTGATATCTATTTTATCATCATCCAATTAAATCATTTCATCTTAACCTTTGACCATCATTATTTGACCATTCACTTAATTGGTCTTCTTTCTTCCATATAACACTTGTTTTACTTACACTTAATTTTCTGATATTAATTCTTTGCTCATACCTTAATTATTCTTATAACATCAATTTAATTTCCTTGACTATTAAATCTTCCATCTCATTACTTCTCCTATGTTCCATGCATCATTTTCCTTTCATAATTCTCATATCTATTTACTTCATTTAAGCCGAGTTACTTTACAATCATAGAGAATTCACATGAAATTGGGGGATTTCACAGTAAATGTTAGTTCTTTTGCTGACTCAGCATTGCAGCTAAGTAGTTATTTAGTTTTGCTAGCTCCTGTACCAGTAGTCAGTTAGTTAGCTTCAGTCAGTTGGTCAATTAAGCTTCCAAGGTAGAAGCTCTTATTTATATATATACAGAGCAGCTCTGTACATTTAATTAATGAGATATACAACAAGAATTTCAAAAACGTACTTGAAAGAATTTGCCACTGACAACTCAATTTCCTTCAACTAATTTAGCTTAACAAATTTCAAAATAAACTTACTTAAAGAAATTGAAAATTCTTAATCCAAATCCTAATTAACTTCTTGACATGTAAAATCTGATTCGGTAATGCAATAACTATTTGCTCCATTTTTTTTTTTGTGCTCTTGTCTGGACAAAGGATGACTTACTGACTTCTTGATTTTCAATGGAGTAATAAGGTGTTTGGGTTATTAGAGAAAACCTTGTTTCTGAGAGTTGAAGGAATCAGATTTTTTTTCATTTTCAACGTAGTTTCTTTCTCAAGAGTCAGAACCATATACTCTGCTTCATTGCTCGTAGAAGCAGTATTCTTCATCTCATCCTGTTTCTGTCTCATTCATAATACTACAGATCTATAGATTTAGGTACCAATACCAATTGATTAGACTCGTTGCACAATGCATGCTAAAATTATAACTTCTACAAGTATCTTGAAACTTAAACATGCTCTTGAATGCTCAAGGCTCTTTTCTTAGCCGAAGGAATCACAGAAAGGTTGTTCGAGATGTGTCTTACATCAAATCATAAGAAAGACATGCAACAGCTTGGAAAAATGATGTGAACTGAAAACTTCTTGACCAGAAATATGTACTTAGACCAACTGAAGAAGGGATGTATCATCATAGTTATTTTTTCCGATTGCTTTACCAACAAATTTATGAATCAGAATTGGGTCATTTTCATGAGATAACTACTGTCTTGTTGAATTATGATCTCAACGGACATCCGAGATTTGAAGAAAACCTTGCGTTCACGGATGTATAACCAACTATGATCATTAACAATAATGCATAATGCAGATGGTTTCAGATGCCAGCATTCATTCTGAGTTCAATAAACCCAAAGATGATCTGAGGATCTTGCAACGAAATAGGACAACATGCTTTTATATTGGTGATAATAGCCTTATTCATTAGTATATTTAAAAAGCGAAGTATCTCCAGGGAATATTCATGGCTAACATGTTACACTAATATATTATGCAAATATGACAACTTAATGAAATCTCCTGAATTCTATAGCAAAGGATATCGGTAGAGCATAAGCACACAAGTGGCTTTAGCATGCTTGATATGCAAGTGGCTTCATCATGCTTGAAAGGTGTCATGATTCTGTTGGTAAGTGCGGGTGTGACATGTGGTCCTAGAATTAACACTATTTTGTGAACTGAGCTATTTCTGGCTTATTTTAAACATTGTTTGAGTTGAGTATGTCATTGTTCGTTATTGATCCACCTAGGTGAGTAGGTTAATTTCCTATATAGAAGAGCTGGGGAAAATGAAAAGGAATGGAGCTTAGTCTGAAAAGCTAAGGCATAGCTGCTGCTTTTGTTTTTACTGTTCTTTTTTGTTGTAGAAAGGGGGGTTGAGAGGGGGTTGTTGAGAAGGTTGATACGATTTTCTAGCAAATGAAGTGGTAAAAATGCACTTGAAGCATGTAATTCTGATAAAATCGTATCATTGATTTCTTTTGTTAGGAAAGCTTGAAACAGTTGGCACAGGTATTTTTTTTTTCTTGTAAACCGAGTATTTTTTGTATCATTGTATGCAGTGTTCTTACTGTGGAAAAGACACAACAAGCTTTGTAACCAGAATACAAGAATCTCTATTATTACTCACAATAACTTTATTTCTTTTGGCTTCCTTGTCATCGCATTCAAATGGATTATTCCATTCAAATGTGCATGTTGGAATTTGATTGGGAAAAGGAACATGGTGGTTAATGGTGATCATGATCACTAATTAAAACTTGCCCTTTAATCCCTATAATCATAGGATCATATAATATAACAGGTTGAGAATGGTGGTTCACATCCTCTTATTCAAATCTTTCAATCCAGACAAAATCCTTAATTTTAATTGCCTACTTTTGATTGTCTATAGCCTTTACCAACAATGACTCTTCTAAATCAAACATTTGTTCGTCTTCTTTAAGAGGCTTGGTTTTTGCTTGACCTGGAAACAGTTCAATAATTGACCCAAAAAGAAATGACTGGCATGACAATAACTAGTCTTCTTTCCCTGACAGCTACTGTCACGTTCTTCTTTCTGTGAATGTTTGGCCCAATGTTCAGATTTTTCTAAATTAGCCTCTGCCTATATGTGATTGTTAGTTTTGAAGGTTACTTCTACCTGTATCATGCTCTATCTACAAAAGATTCAAGTTTTGATATGAGAGTTCAAAATTTTGTGAAGCTTACTATTTTATAATGTTGAAAACAGGTATTTAACAATTTCTTGCACAATGAGCATGAAGGACCTGGGACACTGTTGATGGAGCCTTCGTGGATAGGTTTTATCCTCTAAAGGAGAAGAAATTGCCTGGAGGAACCTGTAGCTGCACAGGCATCCTTGTTATTGGTCCAAAACAACGTTGATCATGAATGGGGAGGTTTGGAACTCAAACTCACCCAACTAATTTCCTCAACATAATTCCTATCAAATTTTCACATTATCATCATATTGCATTTTAGTAACTGATCAAGTTTGGAATTTGTATAAAATATTGAGTGAAAGACTTAATTACACATCAGAATATTACTAGTAAAACAATATAGGATCCAGTGCTCTTCCAAATTCTGAAGCTATACAGACGTTTTATTTCTTGAAACAGATTTCAAAATGGGAGCCGTGATTGCAATTAGAAATCTTGGTTATCACCTTCATTCATTTGGTGCATTTCTCTTTTCCATAATTTGGGGTTTTCATCATGAGCATCATTAAATGAAAGAGGCAGTTAATTGCCATTCTTAAAAACCCAATCTGCACCTTACAAATGAAGCCTGAAAACAACACTATTAGCTTCCAGCCTCAGAGATGCTTTGTAATGATGGCTGCCATGATTTTGACCTCATTGCAGCAGCATTCACAGGTGTTTTCCTTGAGCTTCGTCTTTCATGCTTTATCTCCTGGAAATTTCACAACATTAAGCTCCTAAGTATCTAGGAATGATATGAGAATAAAAGATCCAAACGAAACATGAAAACTGTTTCTATTGATATTTGTTAGTGTTCTGTTTCTACTCTAATGCAGTCGGAAACTTTATCAAATATTATGTTATTCTTTTCATATCATATTTTGCTTACAGTACCACAGGGCACAGAGAGTAAATGGTATCTGAGGAGCCTAATTCACCGATTGCTTATCTGGGAAGAACATATATGAAAGATGAGTGACCCAGTTATTCTCTGCATTCTATTTTTTTTTAATATAAACAGTGATATTTGGAATAGAACTTCCAGAATATCTCGTTAATGGCTTGAGTTTCATGCTATGCCGAGATGATTAGAACTTTATATATTCTTTGAAAACATGTGCATCAAGTCGCACAAGCAACCTGTTTTCCATATCATAGAACTTAGGCTTTCTTGTGAAATAAAATCTACTAAAAATTCTATTGATAAGGGCGCAGCGAGGCATACTTGGTAGATGTTCTCCGTGTCAGACTCTCCTGGCTGCCGAGATGAACTTTGGTTCTCTTGTCCATGTGAATCCAGCTGCTGCCTTCTTGTCTTTGCATATTTCTTTGCTCTCAAGACCTTCATGACCTCTGCAGTCCCAGGAAAGAAAAGAAGAATAAGGCTTGGGGTGAACCATCGTGTGAAAAATAAAGTGAATAACATGGTACCTTGAGAAGTGACAAGGCGATAAGCATGGCCAAGGGCAAGTGTATCGCTCGGCCGGAGAAGCTTAACGCGGGTGAAACGTACTGTTTTCCGATCTTGATTTTCTTCCTCAGATTCCGGCAATGGAACGATGAGAGAAACGTAATGACCTGGATTCAGTCTCATCACTTCACTCACCGGAATAGGCCAATACAGCCTCTCTATCCTCCCACATGGATGCTGTATCACCAGCGCCGCGGCATCAATGGCTTGACAGTTCCCCATCTCTCTCTCTTTGCGGAAAGAAGATTGAAAGATAAGAAAGAAGAAGGAAGGAGGTTATGTAAGCAGCAGTCTCTTTCCAGACAGCTCCCCACCACCCCACGGATATGGTAATAAGACTCTCAATCAAGCAGGCCGTCCCTCATTTCCCAAGTAACTTATTCTACATTCGGTCACTTCACATCAAATTGACATTCGAAAATAATAATAAGAAAAACACATTAATTAAAAGGATAGTGGTAGTTCTTTGATTATGGTATAGTATTAATTAAGTAATTTATGTCACAATATCGTTAACCACCTTAAGGCCTGCCCAATGGGCGCCGGCGAAGGCCTCGGAAGGTGGCGGGAGCTCCACGTGGAGAAATGCCAGGAGTTGGCGTGGCTCGGCGGTGTCGACCGGGTCAAGGGTTGAACTCTTTTTTTTTTATTTTTGGTTCAGGTCAAGGGTTACTTATTTGAGGGCGCAGATCATTCACAGGATTCTAATCTTACTTAGCACGCGTGTGAGAGGATTCCTTTGGCTGGACATTGACACCCCACCACCTTATCCGCTTTATGCTTATGCCAAGCCCCTTTGCCCTTTAGAAAGCCTTTCATCCAAACTCAACTTCATAAAAGTTGATCATAAAACATCAACAAGTAATTGGAAAAAAAATTAAAATTGACTTCTTTTTCAGATATTTGGACATAGTTCGAATATTGGAGATAGATTTTTTTCTTATACATTTGGACATAATTCGAATCTGGAATCGTCATTATTGAAAAAATTTTACTATTTATCATTCTCAGTTCAAATAGAATTAATCTCAGATAGTAAAATAGATGATAATAACTGTGATTTTCAAAAAAAAAAATTGACCATAAGACAAGGAAAACTTTGGATCTTCTCACAGCAACTTTCGTTCTTATCCGGTTGTGTGATCTGCCTCATTCTTTTCCAATGAGTAGGATTTTTCTGTAAAAGCATTTTTCAAAAATAAATTAAAATTTGGCACACTGATTAATATTTGATTGCAAGCGATCCTCTGTTTTGAAAATATAATTTTCGGTAAGAGAACAAGTGGATGGGCCAACTAAAGCACCCCTGTGTTTTTGGTATGGTGGTATGGGTTTTTTTATTACGAGAAAAATATTTATGATTAGCAATGAGAGTGGGATACTTTGAATTCAAATTCAAGAGTTGCAGTATACCATAATTTTTTTAACTACTTGATTAAGAAGATTTTGGTGTATGGAATATTATTGAAACATTAAGCACAACATTTTGTAAAGTTCCAAATTCCGACGTGAATTCAAATGAACCCAAAGTGACATAATCAAGATTTCCATTTAGATGCAAGTTAGTGTAAAATATGAGCAAAACACTAGCAATGCAATGCAAGCCAGCGTTCCTTTGAAAGAAATACTAGGGGTTTTGGTTTTGGTGGATGGAGGATGTTGAGAGTGAACGCGAAGAAATTCATCAGAATCCCTTCAGAATAAAATAAGTGAAGAACATGGCAGAACCAATACTTACCAAAATATGTGTAATTTCTCCTTTTGGTACAACAAAACAAATGTAATATACGTTAACAATTAATCACCTAATCATTTGTCTCATTTGGACAATGTTGAACCTCTTTACCTATTTCGTTTTATCACTCCCATCGTTTTACTTACACTGCTAAAGTTATTCTACTAAGGATTAAAAGAAAACAAAGGAGGTAACAATTACATATATTAGTATAAAATCAATGTATATCCATGTAGCTTTTGGAGATTTGGAGACAAATTCTGAGCTGTAGAAAGACCAAGAGCAGGTAAAGTGCCAAATCCTAAACATGTATAAAATTGAAGTAAATGCCCAAGTGTTTCTTTTCTTCCTATCATTTAGCTTTAATTTAATAAATTTTTTGTTGTTGGATTATGAGCAAAGACCGGCTTAAGGAAATATTCCCGAGGATCTTTGACTATTGTAAATCTGGCTTAGCTTAAACTATTTGAATCCTAAGTTTGACATGTATATTTTGCTTTTCAACTATACACATACCAACAGTGAACTTTTTTAACTCCACAGTTGATGTCAGGATAATGACGCATGTCTTTTAAAAATATTAAGAAAATAAAAAACAAATAAATAAGACGTGTCATTATCTTAACTCTGCTTGTGAAGTCAAAAAACTTCACTACTGATATATTGAATATTAATCTTATATATAATATATATTTTTATTTATATTCACATGAATCACATGTACGTGTAAACATCTTGGATTAATGTCAGTCAATATATGCCATGTGAGGTGTTGGGAATATCTGGTTTACATATTAAATGATGAAATGGACTAGTTTTTGTTCAAACATGGCTCTTGTAGGGGGGACTACACCCCCACTAATTTAAAACTTGAAAGCCCCCTAGTTATGTGGCTTTGGGGAGAGCCTAACCCTTCAATTATAAAAAATTGCAGGCAGGCTTTCTTCTTTTCCTATTGTTAAGAAAAGAAATGGCAGTGGATTGAGTTCAGCCTCTACAATGTGGGAGCAGCAAATTTAGGAATTCTTTGTCTGTACTCTCCCTCTTAAAACATTCTAATTTCTAATAAAAGTTTTCTTCTACCAAATATTTTTTGCTGAATGGTCTAGCTATGGTGGGGTTATTGTGTGTGTGTGTGGTTTTTTTTTTTTTTTAGTTATGTTGGACATTATTTTTTGAAGTTGCTTTCTCTACATTCTTCTTCCACCCTTATAATTACAAAGCAAGTAGCAACAACAATCAGTTTAAGACCAGTCTGGTCTAAAAGAATGTCTTGTATGGGAAGATTATTGCAGTAGTGTTCAAGATCTAAACGACAACATGGAAATAAAAAATGAAAGAAAAGATGAATTTAATTAAGTCATTAATTCAAGGAAGGACGTTCATTTAGTGTACAATGTATTCAATTTAAACCTTAAAAAACATGTGCTCAAACTCGATTTACCACAAGAGTAAAGCCAAACACAAAACCATGAAGGTTGTTGATAAATGGTCGTCAAAAATCCGTTACATTAATTTTGGAAGAAAAAGAGTGAGCAGAGAATATTCACGTCAGCTCCCTTCTTTTCCTTTTTTTTTTATTTAATCTTTTTTCATGTTTATTTTTTTCTTTTTTTTTTTTACTTTTATTTTTTACCTATTTATTTTTTAACTTTGCATTTTGCCCCACCGACCTTCCTCTTTTCGATTCACACATTTACTCCTATATTTTACCCTTGTCTTTTACCCTCTCTTCGCACCACTCGCCCTTCTCATTTCTTCTCGTTTGACCTCTCACATTTGCTTTCAAACATGGTTAAGGAGTCTCCAGGGGTAAAAAATAAACTCACTTTTAACATGATTAAGAGAAAAGTAAAAGTTCTAAACCTTTAGAAAGGTGTTGTTAAGAAATAAAAAATCAAATAGCATAATGGATCTAAATTATTATTTATTTTTGATTCATAAGAAGGCAAAAAAGAAAGAAATTCGAATCTTAAACTTAATTTTTCTTAAGAAAAACTAATGATTGTTACATCGAACATTGATTATTAGAATTATTACTCTTTCTATTGCCATGCTAAAATGTATTTATGAAAAAGAATAAATTTTTAAAATTTTAATGATGAAATAAAAGTATAATATTGCTTATAATTTTAAAAATTCATTTAAAAATTATGAGAAAATTGATACTATAGCTTTTGGTTCGTTATACTGATTTTATTTCTTATTTTTATTTATCAAATTTTATTTCACATATATTTATAAAATTTTTTGAAAAGATATAAAATGATATCTTATTAAAATCCAAGCCACGATTTTAAAAATAAAAAACAAGAAAATGAAACAGAAACAAGTCGTTTTTTAACAGATAACCAAATAGTAGTAAATATTAATTAATAACACAAGAAATTACTTTCTGTAATTATTACTAGTATAATTTTAAACTTTCTAAATTATACCAATATAACAACACTAACTATGGGATGAGAGTAGTTCCAATATGATTGAAAACAACGTTGCAGTGAGATCAATTATTGTAGCAACAAGATTGGTTACTCATCATTATCAGAGTCTCCTAAGATTGGTTACTATAGTAGTAAAATTAAAATTAGTTGTTGGAGTTGTGTTTTGATGCCAAGTGTAGAAAGAAGACAAAATAACTACTAAGGACATTAAATTAAATTTTTTTCATATAAGAAAATTTACAATATAGTTGATATTTTAAAAAAATTAATAACAATAAAAAAATTATTGAAAATTATTTTATTTCCAATAATATTTTTAATAAATTAAAAATACTAAAATGATTTTACATCAAATTATAATTTTATTATTAAAATTTGAAAATTATTTTTATGAATATTTTAGTAGCATTTAACATTTAAAACTTTTAAAATTTCTTTAATAAATAATATGTTATTTTTTATATTTATTTAAGTATTATAATTATCTAATATATAATTATATAACTTTATTTATTATATTGAATGAATAATTAATTTCAAAATCTTTAAATTAAATAGATCAAAATTTTTAAGTAAAAAAAGTTAATCAAATTAAAAAAAGATTAAAATTAACTTAAGAAAATGATAAAAATTGTAAAATATAAATCCCATTAGAGGTGAGATTTTTTATTGGACCCTAATAGATCAATCCAAGTTTTAGGAGAATGAGAAAGTAGAAACGTGAAAAAAGCATTAGGTTTAGGGAATTAGGATATTATGATCTAAGGATATGTAATTTCGGTAATTTATTATTAATGAGCAATAACCAAGCACCGAACAAAACAAATCTTAAAAGAGTTTGTTCACAAATATAAACAAATGAATCACATTTCTGTTAATATTAACTTCGTTTAATAAATAAACATTAAAATATTGTTGGTGGTTATTTGTTAATCTTAATAGAAATATATAAACAAACAGAAGTCGAACATGTTTATAAACTATTACTTAAAGATTTTCTTTGGTCAAAACACTTTGGTATTCGAAGGTTACTTCGAATCTCAATTTATCCAAAGTCAAGCTACTGTCGGATCCCAAATGAAAAAATCTATCTTAGCACTATTTTTTTCACTCATAAAGTTCAAATTCAAGATCTTACTTAACGGATATTTTCACTCTACCCAACTAACATTGGTCAATTAAAGTTAAATTTTAATTAAAATATACTCGAACCGAGTCACGTTGGCCTGACCAAAAGGCACCCAAGCGGTTGCGTGGTACATAAATACCTGTAATGCCAGTCTTAACACGTACACCAATTGAGACAGTATCTCTTAACTTTTTTGTTTATTGTCGATAGCAAGTCAATCTAGGGCTGCAAAAAGATTCGACAAACTCCAATTATGAAGTATAGCTATTAAATAATTAAACCTAGAAAGACTACTCTAATTATGCTCCAGCATTTGTTTCTTACCGCAGACCAGGGCCGCAGCCAGTATCCTCTAGGAGCGCGGCTGGTTCTGTCTTGGCATAAGCAAGAATTATAACTGCTGACAGAAAGTGAAACACCAAAATTTCAGCAACCTTGATATTATTATTAATAATTGTGACATTATAGTATATCTGCGGTTCAATACAATGAAAGGTAATTTAAGGTTTCTCTTTCTATTCAAGGCTTTTACTTGGTTTTTCTTTTGGCACTCACTTACTGTACCATATGCTTGCTTTTGTTCTTGATAACAACATTAGACATAACCAACAACGTCACTTTGTCTCTTAACTTTATTCTTTTCCAAAACAAAGATTACACACACAATTGACGTTTACAGCCAAATTCATGCATGATGAAAAAGAGATCTCCACTTTTATTTTGTTTTTTCCTTTCTTTCCCAAAATTGGTGATTGAAATTGCTCCCTTACATGCATGTGAAATTAGAGCTAATAGACATATTGGATATGAATTATTGAATTGTTAGGCAACGACATGTCTACAGTGAGTAGAAATCAGAAATTGACACCTCGATACACGGTGGTCTGCTTGTCGCCTTGTGGTTGTGATTTGTACCAAATCAAACAATGAGGGTTGCCCCATTTTTTTGGGACACATAAAAGATGATTATGAGCTAATCTATTTCTTAAAGGGAATGGTTTCATTAGCTGTCAATTCAGTTAACACAGAATGACCAGTTCTTTTTTCCCTCCATTTGGACATCCATCTTTGACAGCTTGTTTTATTTCTTACATTCACTCCATTATTTGTATTACGTAGATACAATTAAATATTGAATTTAAAATCAATTAAGTATTTCTGAAAATTTAATAGGTATGAGATAATATTATTTTACAATTAATAAAAAAGAATAAATCGGAGTTATGATACCATGCATGTTAATATTCCATCTAAATCATAGAGAAATTTAATTTGAATTATAAAATTATAAAAAATTCAAGATTTACAAATGTGAATAATATCACTTAATAATTTAAAATAATCAAACAATTAAATTAATTGATTTTTATTTTTATTGAAATTAGTTGAGAAAAAAATTAGAAATATTTTAAACTTATTTTAGTGCACAATTGGAGAAGAAAAGAAATTTAAACCATTGATTCTAATCTCCCATCAAAAAGATATAAGAATTATTAAAAGAACAAATCTTTTTAGATTAAGTTTTTAATAATAATAATAATAATAATAATAATAATAATAATAATAATAATAATAATACTGACTGATTGCATTTGGCTTGATGGCTGCCGCTGTGCTGACAGGAACATGACACGCATAGTGCCCAAGTTGAAGGTATCCTTTCATAGGAGACAGATTAGTTAATTTCAAACTGTTGAAAAATGAGATAATTTGTATCAACTCAAAATGAATGGAAAGTTTCTGATATTATATTGTGATTTAAGAAAATTTCCAAAAATTTATGTAACATTGGACACAAGATAGAGGGACGTCAAAATAGACTTGTTTATGAATCAGGCTGGATTTAAGTAAGATATTAATGAATTATGTATAAGTTTGAGCCGAATGATCTGATCCGTTTATTTGGATTTGATTTTCAATTTAGATCTGATTCTAGATTTTTATGCAAACTCAAGCACTTGATCCGATCCATCCAAAATATATTTTAAATTTTTGACAAAAAAAAAACGTTAAACCAATGTAATGTTTGAAAAACTTAACCCTATGTTTGGATTGAGGGTGGGGAAGGGAAAGGAAAGGAAAGCAAAGTAAAACGAAGGAAGGTTGAAAACCTTTCCTTTGTTTGGGAAAATTTTTAGCTAGGGAAAGGAAAGAGAGGAGGAGTGAGCACTTCTTGCACTTATTCAGTTTTTTTAAAACCTCAATTTGGGGTAAAGGGGAAGGAAAGGAAACTTGAAAAAAATATTAACATGTAGAATGTCAAATTTAACCTTATTGTCTTATAAAATTTAAAACAAAAAGGGTTATAATTGGAAAAAAAACATTACAATAAATCATTTCCTTTCCTTTCCATTATTTAACCAAACAAAAGTTATTAGTATTACTTTCTTTTCTTTTTTTTTAATTAATTTTAGCTATCCAAACAAGAGGTACATGTACCCTTTTCCTTTCCTCTCATTTCCTTTAGTTTACATTCCTTTCCTTTCCATTGCTTTCCTTTACTAATGTTTATCCAAATATAGTGTAAGAGTGTTCTCTGGATGCAGAATTTTTGAAGGCACTACCTCAATCTCAGTGGAGATCTCTAGTCCAAACACCTTAGTATTCTGGTAAGTTGCATTCAAGAGGCTACCAAGCGAATTTCATCAATGATTCAAGAGTGATTTTTTATTGTTTGAAAAAACAGGTTAAGTTGGGCTTGAACTAACATAAAATTCAATAATATTCTATTTAGGTTCAGTCCAAATCTAATCCGATCCAGCTCATGAATAGTTTAGACTGTCATGATTGTTTATAGTTAATTTTTGTCCAGCCCATGAACAGATTTAGACAAAATCACATACCTGAAATTCAAGTTAAGTCCAGCTGAAACTGACATAAAAGTCAATAAAATTCCATTTAGGTAGGGCTTAAGCTTGATCTGGGCCAGCCTATGAACAGTTTAGACTATCATGATTGTTTATATAGTTAATTCTTGTCTTGGGCATGAAATTTGAAGGTCTAACTTGAATGATTCACTCACTTTTTAAGAGATGGATATTTGTAAGAATGAAATTTGAGCTCTAAATTTGTAATTTTTTTATTTTTTAATTTCTCTAATCTTGGACCCCTTTAATAAATTATAATATCAAAAGAATCTTGCCTATGAGTCTATGACTGAGCAATTATATCGGTTTCTAGTAATTTAAATTATATGGGTTTAGATCTATTAAAAAAAATTTTCACCCAAAAAAAGATCTATTAAAAAAATTATATGGGTTTAGATTAAAGTAGAACCCCATTAATGCAAAAACTGTTCAGCTTGCTAAACTGGAGAAATGTAGGAGTTACATAGGGACCAAATTATTATTTCTCGAGATATATATTGGTAAATAAATAAGTAGAGCAAAAGACATGAAGAGCAGAGAACTAGAGGGAAATACAATTCCATTGCAGCCAAGAATTTTAATATTGACATGGAACGTACGTTTTCGAAATGGAATGGGGATTTTGTTTTTACTAGACTAGACGATAATTTTGACTAGAGTTTCACACTATCCCTACCGCGAATTAGGGTTAGGGGTTTATGGATAATGATAGAATTTCAACTTATTTTCTTTTCAAAATGTAGCACAACTTTATTAGTTTTGTCTTCATGTCTTCCGTTAGAAACATAGGTTCAGCAGATCTTCCTCGTATCCTAGAATTTGCAATTCGGGAGAAGCCCATGCAAAGAAACCTTAGGATTGGGAATTGGGGTGGTTATAAATGGTTGTTCCTGATCTTTGCAGGAGAAGAGAGGATACAAGAATAAAACAGTAGAATTACTTGCAGTTTTAAATGTGTTTATATTTTATAGTACCACGGAATTCACTAATTTAACGTGGATGCCTGACCAGGTTCGCCATAGGAGCTGTTTCGGGAATTGTGGGGCACAAAGTTCCTCTCCCACTTGTATCCTCTTCCTGTTAATTGACCCATAGAAAGAAAGACTGGTCCTCTGGGATGGGAGGAGTGAGTCAGTGGGGACCAAACTGGGCATCTTAAAATTTGAACTCTTTTCAAGCTTTGATTGCAATCGCTAAATGTTTTGTTCTTATCAGATTATGACCATGCAAATTTTGATGCGGAGAAGACGAAGCAAAGGAAAACTATAAATGAGTAAATCTAATTACAAGTGAAATCTGTAACATTTGAACGCTAGAATCTGCAGGGCTCTGGAAGTTGGAGCTGGTCCATTGGGCCAAAGCCTACCATTGGCTTTCCTTAGGCAAAAACATTCAAGGCTCGGCATTTTGCAGTATAAGCATGGATATAAATACAAAATGACTAGATGATTGCCTAATTTTCTTTAGTACAGCGGCTTTTGTCAAGACACCAAGCAGCGTGTGTGCAGAGTGTGGACAAGCATCAATACAGAATAAAATGCACAAGAAATATAGAGAGATATTTCTCGTACGCAGGCACATGGAGAGATACACTGGACATATGGTAAATGCACTATAACAATATAGAACGAAACAAGATGTCCTACATAATCTTCTTGTATGCGATATCAATACCATTCAGCACTTTGGGATTTAAAGTGATAACTGAAAGAACTGAATGCACATATTTGCTTGCACTGCATACGTTTTTTCATGGAGTTAGCAGTGGTGAAAATGGACAACATCAATGCTCTAATGTGGGAGCCACACACATCAAGGAACATCACCAATAAACCAGCAACAAATGCTTCGGATGAGGAAGGCACGCTTATCATGTCATTGAACTGCAGAAAATAGATTTGTAAAAGTTAAAATGAGTCACTAATATCTCCTAGGGGTTCAAAATTGATCTGCAGGAAGGATGAAAGGCATAGAGTTAGTTACCCATCTAGCACCGGTGTCACTGCAAGAAATTGCACTTTCAGTGATGGATTTTTTGAGACGTAGTTTTTTGTTGCTAATTTTCACAGATTTGCCATGGAATTTCATTGCAAAATTGCAATGAAAAAAATTCTGTTACTAATTCCGAAAGAAAAAAAGAGTGCACATGAATAGTGGAAACCGCCAAAATTTTTGACGGATTTTACAATGGAAATTCCATCGTAAATTGCAAATTTGGAAACTAGAAATGGAAATTGCTTCGAAAAAATCCGTCACAAACGATAAGAAATAAAACAAGAGTTTGCCATGGAAAAATCCATAGCAAAATTCGATACTAAAATTTTTGAGACGGATTTTGCAACAAAAAATCCATAACAAACTCCAAAATGACTATAATAAGTATTTGCTATGGATTTTTTGTAGCAAAGTCCACTTTAAAATTTTGAGATGGATTTTGTTACTAAACTTCCATCTCAAAAACTTAACAAATTAATTAATTAATAGAAAAATAAAAAAAATAAATGAAAGGGTTTTGGTTTGGATTTTCCATAGCAAAATCCAATGCTCAATTGTTTGAAACGGATTTTGCCACGGAAAATCCGTAGCAAACTCTAAAATAACTGTAATAAGGATTTGCTACAGATTTTCAGTAGCAAAATCCAATTCTAAATTTTGAGACGGATTTTGTTATGGAAATCTCAAAAACTTCATAAATTATTTTACTTACAAATGTAGAAAATCTTTATTTGGAATAAATGAAAAAAAATGAGGAGAAAATAAATGAAATGGTTTTACTACATTTTTTTCCGTAGCACATTCCGATGCTAAATTTAGAGATGGATTTTGTTACATAAATTCCATCCCAAAAACTTAGCAAATTAATTAATAAACGGAAAAATGAAAAAAAAAAATGAAAGGCTTTTGCTACGGATTTTCCATAGCAAAATCTGATGCTGAATTTTTTGAAATGGATTTTGCTATGGAAAATCCTTAGCAAACTCTAAAATAACTATAATAAGGATTGGATACCGATTTTCTGTTGTAAAATCCGAATATAAAATTTGAGATAGATTTCGTTACGGAAATTTGGTCTAAAAGACATCATAAATTAATTTCACAACACAAACTGGAAAAAATAAATGCAAGGGTTTTGCTATAGATTTTCTGTTGCAAAATCCGATGTTAAATTGTTTGAAATGGATTTTGCTACGGTAAATCCGTAGCAAAATCTAATATAACTATAATAAGGATTTGCTACGGATTTTCCATGGCAAAATCCATTTCTAAATTTTGAGACGGATTTTGTTAGGAATACCCTTCTCAAAAACCTCATAAATTAATTTCACAACACAAGATGAGAAAAAATAAATGAAAGGGTTTTGCTACGAATTTTCTGTAAGAAAATCCGATGCTAAATTTTTTTGAAACGGATTTTGCTATGGTAAATCCGTAGCAAACTCTATAATAACTATAATAAAGATTTGCTACAGATTTTCCGTAGCAAAATCAGTTTCTAAATTTCAAGATGGATTTTGTGACGAAAATTCCATCTCAAAAATTTCATAAATTATTTTGTTTATACATTTAGAAAATCATTATTTGGAATAAACGAAAAAATGAGGAGAAAATAAATGAAATGGTTTTGCTACGGAAAATCCAAATGCTAAATTTTGATATGGATTTTGTTACAGAAATTCCGTCTCAAAAACTTCATAAATTAATTTTTAAAAAATAAAAAAATAAATGAAAGGGTTTTACTATAGACTTTTTGTAGCAAAATCCAATACTAAATTTTTTGAAATGGAGTTTGCTATGGAAATTGAGTGGCAAATTCTAAAATAACAATAACAAAGATTTGCTACCTGCACAGTGCACACCTACCACATGCCCAACTCATATTTGCTGAGTGCGCATCAGTCAATGTACCGCCAATGGAAAGCTCAAAGTTCGATCATGGAATCTTGGCTGAGCATACTCTCGTTAAGCCACATCCAATAGGCTCATTGACTGGTCGGAGTAGTTGGGGGTGGGGGGGTGGGGTGTGGAGATAAAAAGTAGACAAGAGGTTCGAATTAAGGAATTACTACTCCAAGAAATCCGGACCGCAGATCATTGATTACTTGTCTAGGTAACAAGTAAAGTATTTTTTAATTTTTATGTTGTAGTAAATTTATTAAAACCCATGGATTTATAAAGTTATTAAATTTTCTTGTGTTAGTGCTTTTTTAGAGGTTCGACCTATTCAAGCAATTACAATGATGATTAAAGAGTATTATTCTAATTTGTGCCTGACATGGAAGAAAGTTCCAAGTGAAGTGAAAACCCATATGTGGGTGAAAGTTCAAGTATATATGTCAATCTAATATAAAATTATATATTTATGCCATGCATTTTTTATTTTACTAAATGTATTTAATAATGATTGCTTGTTATTGTAGAATTTGTTTTCATGGCCTCCCGAGGACACAAAAACTGTGCACGAAATATTTGGTAACACGTGCAAATCATGTTTCAAGAACGTGATGCAGTTAGAAAGAAAAAAAGCAATGGCACATTTTGGCATCTATTGGATTTCAGAGTCAAGAGGTTATAATTTGTCACAGTGGATTGATGTTCAGGTTTGGAATAAACTAATTGAACTGTGAAGGACACAGGAATGGGAACTTAAATCACTGAAAGCATAAGAAAATCGATTGACAATGAAAGTAAATACAATTACAAAGTATATAAGTGGTTTAGTTCCATTTTTAGTTCATGCGCGTAGGCTGGTAAGTAATGAAAAATTTGTAACTTTTACAATCGGACATGCCTATTATATTTTGTTTACAGATGATTGTTTTAAATGTTTTACATGCAGGAAAAAAGTTGGATAGACAACCAACATACAAAGAAATTTTTTATCGAACCCATAAATGAGGTGTCAGAAAGGGTGAATTTGTGGATAATAAATCTAAATCGGTTAGTGTACGGGAATTAATTGTTTTTACATATTTTCTTGTTTTCTCTCTTAATGTTATATAATAAATTCTTTTTTATTTGTAAGAAAAATATATGGCTTTATTGTGTGAGAAGTATGGTTAGGATGTCTCTACTCACCTCGAGTTTGATGCACAGGTTTGGTATAATTCCATTGGAGGATTAGAGACTACTCGCACAAATGTCTATGGATTTGGAGCAAGGCCACGTAGCAGGGATTTATTGGACTCATATGTAGCCTCTTTACCGAGATCTATGTCCTCAATTTGTGCATCATCAACATTAAGTCAACGAATGGATGATATGGATGCTCGGATGGATACTTTGATGGAAAGACAAGATAGAGTCATTCAAACTTAAAATGAAATCAAAGATGTTTTGATTAGATTGACCCAAATGATTCAAATGCAGCATTCACATCTCGGAGTTGGACCTTCTGTTCCTAGAGCTGAACCGTCTTCATGATGCACTGTAATGTAAGACTATGTTTCTTTTTATCTTATTTGAACGTGATATATGTTTGTGGGTTGAACATGATATCTGTGGATTTGGATGCATTTGTTATGGATGTTTACCGATTTTACTTGAGAAGAAACTTTGTCTGTGTATTAAATGTATGGATTTCTGTTAATTTGTAATATTGTAAATTAATTTTTTTTATTTATGTCTTAGGTGTTCACTTCTTGGAGTTAAACTATCAATTTAAGTGCTTTTTTGCAAGACTTTATTTTCCTTTTTATCTTATTCAAACGAGATATATATTTGTAGACAAGACATGATCTTTGGGGATGTTTGTGAATTTTGTGAATGTTAAGTGGATATTTTATGTATATTTATAGTTTTTATTTGATTATTTATGTATTTATAAATATATATATATTAAATGTATAGATTTATGTTAAATAGTAGTATAAAGAGATTCGATTATGTTTTAGGTGTTCACTTCCTAAAGTTGGATTGTTTTCAGAAAGCATTGCTCTATAGATTTTATTTTTCTTTCTATTTTATTTCAACGCTATGTGTGTGTGTATATATATTTATATTTATATATATGCATTTGTGGATTAGACTTGATGTTTGGAGATGTTAAATGGAAATTTTCTAAATATTTAAAGATTTTATTTGAATGCATGTATATATATAATAATTATATGGATTTATGTTAAATCGTATTTAACAAAAATTTATTTTTATTTTAGATGTTCACTTCTTGAATCCAAATCGTGATCTTCATGAAGCATCGAGCTGTTGTAAGACTTTATTTTCATGCTTTCTTATTTGAGCATAATATATATTTCTGGACTAAACATAATGTCTGTGGATGTTGGTGCATGTTTTGTGGATGTTAGATATTTACAAATTTTGTTTGATTAGGTAAGTGTGTGTCTGTGTGTATATATATATATATATTAAATGTATGGATTTTTGTTAAACCGTATTGTAAATTAATTGAAATCTATTTGAGGTGTACTTCGATGGTTAATTGTTTTTGTAGCAAAATCCAACAATTTAAATAGCTATGAAATATATATTGTATTTGCAATGGAATAAATCAAATCATTGATGGAATTTCTGTTGCAAAAACAAATTTTTGACATAATTTATAATATATTTGTTATTTTCTAAACGATTTTTGCAACATAAAATAAGAAAAAAGGATTTTTTGACACAATTGGTGACGGAATTTGTTATGGAATTTTTGTTGCAAATTTGTGATAGAATTTACAATAGAAATTCCGTAGTAATTTGTAACAAAATTTGTAATGGATTTTCCATCACAAAATATATTTTTTAATTTCTTATTTTGAATTAAAAAATATTTTCGTGATGAAAAAACTTGATTTACAGATGAAATTTCAGTCGCAAATTATAACGAAATTTGCATCAGAATTTCTATTGTAACTTATTTGAGACAGACTTTCCTACGAAATTTTTGTGAGAAACTTGAAAAAAATAAATTTCAAAATAAAATATCAAATTTTTTTCAAAAAAATCATTTTTTGTGATGGAAATATTGATTTTAAAGATGGAATTTCTGTCACTAATTGCAATGGATTTTGCATCGAAATTTCCATCGCAAAAAATTATGACAAAAAATCTATTGCAAAATTCGATGAAAATAAGTAAAATATTCTGGTAAAAAAATTGTTTTTTCCCTTTATTTTTTTAATTTGTTATCTGATAGAAAAATTGGTTTCAAAGATTGAACTTGGTCGCAAATATATGTCACAAATTTGAAATGGATTTGTGACGAAAAAAAGGCTTTTTCAATGGAATGACTTTCAGCTACCTCAAATTTACATACAAAATTTGATATGGAAAATTCCGTCTCAAATCTATCGCTGAAGGTCATTAATGATGGAATTCGCAAATTTGTAACAGAAATTCTGTCACAAATTTTGTCTCTGATGCTCTATTTTTTGTAGCGAATGTAGAAGCATAACAAAGTCTATGGTGTAAAATTGTAGTGTTTCTGACACTAAAAGTAGTGTGGTGACCTCAGAGTACGAGTTCAATCAAGTTGCTTCTACTAAAAAGCTTTGGCAAGTTAACCATACAAGATGCATATTAGCATTATACAATGTAAGCATAAATGATGAGTTATTCAATTAAATGTTATTGAAACATATATATGAATTATGTGCCAGGATTGCCTATTAGGCATAGTAGCCCAATTGTGGTGCATGTGAATTATATATGTATACAAAAATGATTTGTGGCGTGATTGTGGATATGAACTTGTATATGTATTTTAACTTGAAGGCTGGGTGGTACTATATAGTAACTCGGGCCTAACGACTTGAAATTTAGAATTTCAAGTACAGAAAATAAAAGTATAGTATAGTGAACTATGTTAGGATTGCATATTGCATTCTTAACATGATAGTGATGAGATTTTTAAGCTTTCAATGGTTTATACTCAAGCATATAAAACCTTTAAAATCTTACTTGTAATATGTTTTGAAATCTAGTAAATATATTGAGTATGTGTGTGTTTTCGAGTAAAGCACATATGTGCTTTACATTTACAATGTTATCGAATTTCAAAACATGTATAAAGAACTAAGTTACAATAATGTTTTAAAGAACGATTTTATGAAAAGCTCTGGCCTAGCCAACGAGTTAAAATAGCTAGCCACATGTCATAGTCTATTATGTATATAATCATGCACATTTATCGCATATCTCACATATACAGTAGTTGGTTGGGCTGTCTGTAATGCCTTTAACATTGTTCACTTACAATAGTAAAACATTTTAAACAATATTTATTTATTAATACTTGATCTTTACAACTGTATAAATCAGTTTACATCTCCTGAGATTAAATTTACAACAATTAGTACTGTATAAAATTGTCTGAACATACAAATGTAAACACAATACCTCCAAGATCCACTATAATTTGCTTCGGACAATCAAAGTGTAGCTAATCCACGAGTCAATACACCAATTAACCAATTAATATAATCTGTGGATGATGAAAATAAAGGAGTGAGCAAACCACAGCTCAGTAAAGGAATTGTATATAGAACTCGATTTCACGGAAATCTATATGTAATAAAATCATTTATTTTCTAAAGGTGCACTAGGGACCGTAAAGGAAAGATACTATAGTCGACTAGGGATTCGAATGGAGTAAGAAAAGTGCTATGGAATACCTGTCTTGTCTTGGAACTTGGAAGCGACTATAGGGAGTAAGTATTGATTTTTGAAATAAGACATTTTTCCATAAATTTCATAATAAATTTCAAAATCAATACTTTTATAAATTAAAACATATAATCAAATAATCTAATATTCATATTAAATCATAAAAGAATATTAGATTAATAAATCACCATTTCCATTTGTGAGACCCGAATTTGTTACACTGTACACCATAATTGTAAATGATTGATAGTGGAAATAAATTATTTAATGGACTTAAATAAATATTGTATGTGGATTTCCACTTTCCATTTTTAATTATTGGATTTATAATTTATAATATGATGTATAAGAGGTGGAATGAATATTAAATGATTGATTGAAGGTAAAGAACAAAGGAAGAAAACAAATCTGAAATTTTAAAATGAAAGTGATATTTCATGGCATGAAATACAAACAAATGTAATTATAAGAGATGGAAACATGAGCTAAAACCATGAGCAAACAAAGTGGCTTTTACGCCACCTATATAGCTGCTAGTCATGTTGCACGGTAGAAAAGAAAATTCATGAGAGTCAAAATACAATTTAAATGATGTTTAGAGTAGGATGATGTTAAAGTCTAACATGTGAAGGATTTTATTGGTTGAGGTTTAGAAAAAAAAGAAGAGGCAAATAAGTCAAGATGGTGCAGTAAGAAGGGGACAAGACGCCACTCCTTTGCTGCCGTGGCTTTTGCTGTACAATTAGAGAATAGAAAAAAAATATTGGATTAGTAAACTTTTATGGGGTAAAGATAATATAAGAGATATGTAAGGAAGAAAAGTCAATAAAGTAACATGTGAACAAATTTAAGAGCTGAAGACTTACCAAACGGGAAGAGAAAAACAAGCATAACGTGCAGCAAAAGAGAACACACGTAAGCTTGCTGTTGTAAGATGCCATACGGCTTAATGCAAGCTGAAAGGTATTTTAGTTCAAGTTATAATGATGACAAACGGTAACTAAATAGGAGGGAAAAATTAATTGGAGAAAGGGTGAAATTTATTGGCTGAAGTAGCCATCAAAGGTAGGCCAAACAAGTCAATAATGTGTGGGAATAAAAGGAAGCTGATTGTCGTTCTTCTTGCTGCCTTTTTTTTTAACGTTTAATGCTCCCTCAGCTGCTCTTTTGTTGCAATTAAATTCTTCATGAATTAATATTATAAAAGGACAAGAAATTAATTAAAGATTGACATGGCTGGAAATTTATTTGTTGGAGTATAAAACAAAACCATAAAAGAGAGGCAAAGACGTGTAGAAAGGAACACTTCCACGCCACCTTGTGCCGCAGTTTTTCTTCATTCATTAAATGAAGTTTAATGTATGAAATGATGAAGAAATATGATAAAATGCTAGATGGATTATTAGTATTGGTTGTCTTGGATAGAAAGAAAGAACAAAGAAGCAAGAAACTTCAGCAAATTCGGTTGTCTTCACCGAATTCCTCTGCTTCCACGAGCCTTCTATTTGCTGAGCCATATTCGGTCTTCACTTGCTTCCTCCATAAAAAAAAAATCCCTTAGCAAACCGTCATTCCTTTGCTAGATCATTTACTTAATCTTCTCCATAGACCATATATATCTTAAGACCAACTAAGAACTAAGCTAGGAGACTAACGAGAGGAAGGAACCAAAACAGAAAATAAAATTCTGTTTTGAGATACTCCATTCGATCAAGGTAAGAAACTTAACTTCCATGATTTTGTTGATATGCCATGACATATTTTGAGGTTTCTAAGCATGAGAAACATGATGATAATGTTAAATTTTGTTAAATTCTATTAGATAAAGAAACTTTCATAATTTTGAGTCTTGATATGGATTAGCAAAAACAAGGAATTAAGCAAAAGAAGTGGTATGATAATGATGAAAAATGAAGTATAGAATAGAAATAGATGGAAAAAGAAGCTTAGAATTGAAGTAGGTTAAAAAAAGAGAACCTTGACTATTGAGGAAACCTACGGTTGAACATGGAAAAATGGAGGCATTTATGGCTTCATGCAAAGAAATGGCAAGAGGAGTTCACGTAGAGGAGTATTTAATGGGAACCAAGACAATGGAAAGAAAAATTAGAAGTCAATAAAAGTGGCCAAGATGGTGTTCGGCCATGACCATTGGAGGCTCAATGATAGGCTGAAAATTGAGGGTTTTAGTATAGAATAATTCTAGAAATTAAAAGATATCGGTTGGTGAAATAAAAAATCGAGAAAGAAGCTAGAATGAACAAATTGAGTTTTAACACCAGTAAAAATTATACTGGTTGTACTCATGACATAAAGTTAGTGGCTGCATTTTACGAATATTAGTGACTTAAAAATAAGAATATTAATAATTTTTGGTAAAATTATTTTGCAGCCCGAGTTGATGAAATTCGGTAAAGGCGATTAGGAAGCTAGGCTTCGTAAGACCAGGTAAGGGAGATGTGTGTGAAGTGAATGCATGTTCTGTGGAGTTAAATTTTATGGAAATATTGAGAAAATGATTTGGTTTGAAACATGCATTGGTTTGATAAACTGTTTTCACAGACTATGATTTGGGCAAGCTATAAAGCCGACCCCTATGTTGTTTTTTTTGGCGAACCAAAGAAAGGCAACCCCTGTTTTAATAAAATCCGGGCGAACCAAAGATAGGTGACCCTTTTGTGATATTTCGAGCGAGCCAAAAGTGGGCGACCCCTTGGTTTTGAAAGACTAGTGTTTATGGGCGATCCCTAATAATCTTATGGGCGACCCCGAACCATTGAGTTATATTTCAGCCTTCGGGCGAATATTTTTATGGGCGATTCCCTAGTCAGCTCTGTCATGTAATCCAATATAGCAGGCGAGCACTAGTCAAGCTCAAATGTGAATGTTAGTGGGCGAACATTAGTTCACCGTAATGGGCGAGCTGACCATGGGCGAGCTGGTTTAACTTATGTTTTTCTCACACGAAAAATGGTGAAATAACTGGCTGTTTTTACTGTGTGTTGTAAACAAAAAACATATTACCTTTTGGAAAACAATCATTTTAAAGAAATGATGAAATATATGAAATATTCCTTAAAGGTTCCTTATGAGATATAAAGTGATTTTTTTGAGACCTTAGGCCCCGAGTTTCATGCATTACTATTCACGTGGCTGATTGACCCGCCAAGTTATCAGAGGTCTCGAGGTCACCTGGCAAGTGTTCCCGAGGACCACCTATAGATTATGGCCAGAGATCTACTGTGTCCTAGTGGGGATGATTACTAGGTTCCTTCGGGAACGATGTGTTCCTTCGGGAACAATGATAGCATGATTTAATTGTATGGTGATGCCTAGTCTCAACTTACTGATTTCTGTTTACTGAAAGGATTTACTGAATCCTGTTTTCTGTTTACTATACTATATCGTAAACTGTTTAGCCAGTGATTTGAATATTAAAGACTGTTCACTATATCCACTGTTTTCCTATTGGGTATGCTGTTAGGGAAAATAAACATTTTGTGGTATATAGTTTTGGTTTTATAAAGCAGCATACAACTCCTTTACTAAGCACATTGTCACTCACCCCCTTATTTCCACTCCATAGGTTATTGATTTGGATTAAAAGGTTTACCTTCCAGAGTTATCGGCTGCTAGCGTCAGCAGATATACGATATCGAAGGTATATGATTTTCTTTTATATATTCAGTAAAATTGTACAGTACTCCTTTGAGTAAAAAGGGAATGTAGTTGATCTCAAAATTTATGAGGTATTCATATTTCTATTTTGGTACTGAAATGAAAGTACCATTTATTTCTTAAAGGGTTAATAGAATGTTAACTATCACAGACAGCCCAACCGGTAAAAATGTGTGAATAAGAGTAAAATATGTGATTTACTGTAGAATCGAGATGTTACACCATTCGAACACATTACACACATATCTCTGAAAATTTCGTAAACCGTATGAAAACCTGCTAGGTAAACCATACTCATTAAATAAATAATCACATAATGGTTTATAAAACCGATTAAATAAAATACTTTATTTAGTTTGTTATCCATCACTTTATACACATCTCCCACATTTCAATAAACCCGGTAAGTAAAATAGTTCAATACAGTAAACACATCTTTTTAGTAACTATAATCATAACAGTTTCAGTGAAAATCGTAATAGTAAATTAGTAACATGTGAATGGAGACCAAGCAACACCCTCAATATATCATGCTATAATCCTCGTAGGGAGCAATATCAGTATCATCATGAGACCTATGGCCATAGTCTATAATTGTCCTCGGTCGTATACTGATCAGGTATCAATCAGGACGCTGAATATAGGATCAGTATCAACAGCTTCACATATCAAATGTCACATGTCACATATCACATATCAGCATGATAAGGGGCCTATCAGTCTCAAAACAGTTTATGGGAAATCACATCACCTTTATGGTATTTAGTAAAATATACAATATCGTCAAAATCTATAAAGGTATAAAATCACAGTATATAATACAGTGAAAACAGTGTTATAAAATAATTGCACTATCGTAATAAATTTCATAAATATTATCTTTCACCGTAAAACACATATACCCTCATCTCAATACTTTCCTTTCGATAAAACTCAATTTTAGGATTTCTGAAATATCATTTTCAATAATTTCACAATTTATGGAAAATAACAAATATTTATTTCCCAAGGCTACTATTAGTTTTCATGAACACACTGTTTCGCTGTGGAATACATTTAGGAACATTTCAGTCTCAAAACTTTATTTACACAATAGTATCACCTTTATGGAAATCAATAAAAATAGGTAAAATCTTCAGTCAGTCCATAAAGGTTTTATTTATCATAAAGTGAATATTTACTGAAAATAATTTATACAATATTCACTTCTCAACATTTCCCTTTATAACCCATTTCTTACACTATAAAACATTCAGGAGAAGTTTTCAGTAGCCTTACTTTCATGGAATTCGGTAACATGAATATTTAAATAATATTTTTCGGTATATTCATGTTTTATAAAAAGATTAAATATATTATTTCCTAGGCTTGAAAATTAATCAAATATGCACTAAAATATTTCATGACATTTTTAGAAAATTTTCTAGGGAATTTCAGCACCATAACGACTGCTATTACCCTAACCTCCCTGCAAATTCAAACACAATTCAAAACTAGCCAACAGCCACAATTTCATGGTTTCCAAGGCATTTCATTTCTAAAATATTCTCATAAAATTATTTGCATCAAAATCATGCATTCGAGATATCCTTATAGACTACATACGCATCCCTTACATGTCTCGTGATATCGGATTTCTCGATAACACCACTCGTAATTTGATACTCCCGGGCTGCGAATGAATTCACCAAAAATATTAACTCACTTTATACTTATTTTTAAGATACTTTTCATGTCTAATTGCGGCCACATCATACACTGCATATATTTATGCAATATATTTTCTACCAGTAGTATAACACAACTTCTTCGTTTTAAGTCGGATTTTAAATCCAATCGCACTGGTGGACTCCTTATAATTTGTACAGTCTAATGGCACCCTAAACATATCAAAATCAGCCATGAAAATAGGTCCCTTTAAGCTAACTAAAATTGAATGGGAGCATTTTTCTTGGAATTTCAACAATTTAAAAATTAAATCATGCTTAACCATGCTCAACACACCATTTGGCATCCTTTTCATGCATGAAACTACATGATTCCCTTAGGTTCTAAGCTTGGCTGAAACCCCCTTCAATGGTGAAAATTTATCTAGCCACAATTAATGCAAACCAATGGTGTAAACATGTTTAACACACTTGAAACTATCATTTTCCACCATTGAAATTAAAAGAAACATAATGGACAGTAATGGGGTTACCTTGACCGAATCTTCATGTTCCTTTTTCTCCTTATTGTGTCACTTATTCGATGAACTATGGTTATGGGTAGGTAGATCTTGAAAAGAGGAAGAAGTTTGTAGAAGAGATTTTGTTGAGAAAATGGCCAGTTTGTAAGTTATGAAAATTTTTCTTTTCTTTCTTCATTTTTTCTTTCATGGTGGCATGAAGCAAGGGGGAGAAGACAATGAATAGTGCCAACCATCAGCTGATGGAATTATAAAGACCCTTCTAGAAGTAGGCGAAATGACAAAAATGCCCCTAGTTATGAAAATTTCGAACAATTTTGCCCTTAAACTTTCGTAATCGTAAAAACTATGTAATTGCACTCCAAAAATTTGGATTCCATCACCAAATACTCTTATTAAATATATTTGGATGAATAAAAGTGGTTTCGTCAACGCGCGGTACACCGATTGTGTGAAATTACAATTTTACCCCTAGCGGACTGCCAGAGAAATTTTTCGATTTAACCACCGATTAGATGAATCACTTAACACTATCTTAAACTCCTTTTTATTTAGAATATCATGATATTTTTACTTCGTCCCAATTCATCTTGGTTTGGGCACAATTTACAAAAATACCTTCGGGATGTAACCGTCATTTTCTAATTTATTCACCACACTTCTCAAGATAATAATAACAGTGGATTTCAATCTCAAAATTTTCACATTATAATTATTACACCTTTCGTACACTGTTTTCCTCATTCTTTTATACATTTGGGCACTATAACCAAGTGAGGCCCACATCACTATTTACTTATAATTTACAAAATTTACAAAAAATTTAATTAATTAATAAATATTTATTCATATACAGTACAATATAATCAGTTCTCACACCACAGCTTAATGTGCCTTACTAACAAGCTATAATAGTTGGCTACGAGCTTATCATGCTTTGCTAACGAGCTATAATAATTAGCATATCGTACCTTGCTAACGTGCTATAATAATTGGGATATTATGCCTTGCTAATGCGTTATAATAGTTGGCATATAATGCCTTGCTAGCGGGCAATAGTAGTTGGCATATTGTGCCTAGCTAACGAGCTAAAATAGTTGGCATATCATGCCTTGCTAATGGGCTATAATAGTTGGCATATCATGCCTTGCTAATAGGTTATAATAGTTAGCATATTATGCCTTGCAAACGGGCTATAACAGTTGGCATATCGTGCCTTGCTAACAAGCTATAATAGTTGGCATATTGTGTTTTGCTAACAGACTATAGTAGTTAAAATATTCATTGGACCCTTGTTGGTTAGCATATTCATTCGACCCTTGCTAAAGGGTAACAGTAGTAGCATATTCATTTGGCCCTTGCTAAGTGGTTAGCATATCGTCCCTTATGAACAGGCTACAGTAGTTAGCATATGGCCATCGCTAATGGGATACAATAATTAGCATATGATCCCTTGTAAACAAGTTACAGTAGTTAGCATATCGTCCCTCGTTAACAGGTTAAAGTAGTTAGCACATAGCCTTTGCTAACGAGTTATAGTTGTAACAATCGAGAATTCTTCCATTTTTGGAATTATGGATTCTGTAAATTTAATTTCTGAGGTTAATAGATAAAGTAAGAATAAATAAATAAATTTGTTATGAGATCAAATATTTGAATTATGATATTTGATCCATTCATAAATTGGAAAATTAATAATTACGAAATTTATTTTGGTATTAAGGAATCAAAATTAAGGAAATAAAAATAAGTGTATGAATATACATATATAAATCATTATATATATATATGTACAAATATATAAGTATATATATAAACAATAAATATTTTTTGAGTTAAAGTGCATATATATATATATGAATAATAAAATGATAAATATATGATTTAAAGATGATATATATATGTATATAAAACATAGTATATGCCAAGGATACGTTTATATATATAAAATTCCAAATATATATTTATAAATATATGTTAATAGAAAATATATATTTATAATATATTTATATTATATATAAAAAAATTGGAAGGAAAACTCGGCAAGCTTCTCATGAAGCTTGCCGCGTTTCTTCAGCCTGCTTTATGCAGACTTAATAAAAAAAAACAGTAAGAAACAGAAAAAGAAGAGTAAAGGAAAGAACGAAATAGAAAAGAAAAAGGGGAGGAGGGTCGCCGATTGAAGGGAGAGACGGGGAGAGGGAATCACCGTAGGTGAGATAAGGAGGAGAAGGCTGGCTGATGACGGTAATGGAGAGAAGAACTGATCGAAAAGAAAAGAGAAAAAAAAGAGAAAGAGAAAGAAAGAAAAGAAAGAGATTGATCGATGCCATCCCCTCCTCCCGCCGTCGTTGTCACCGTCACCATCTCTTCGGTCAGTGGCTGCAAGGTTAGATCTGGCCGGATAGAGGAATGAAAAGGGACCGACGAAAAAAAAAAAGAGAAAAGGAGAAAGAGAGAGATGCCACCAGTATCGCCACAGATCCGGCACCGCCTTGTTCTCCCTACGTCTGTGGTGCCATTGATGCCAGTCGCTGCTGTTTAAGAAGAACAAGGCTGAATCAGTTCAAACTGGTTCAGCCAAAACAAAAAAGCAAAAACAGAACAAAAAAAAGAAAAGAAAGAAAAGAGAAAAAGAGAACAGAACAAAGAAGAAAAAAATATATGGTAAGAAAAATTATTATAATTTTATTACTATTATTATCAGAGGTGGCAAATGGGCGGGTCGGATCGAGTTTGGGTTGGGTCATTTTAGATCGGATCATTTCGGGTTCGGATAAGGTTGGGTTTGAATCAATTTGAATTCAGATCAATTTAGGTTCAGATTAATTCAGGTTCGGATTAGATCGGGTTTGGGTCTTTGACTTTTTTAATCAATTCGGGTTGTTCGGATTTGGATTCGGGTCGATTGGACAGGTTTATTGGGTTAAGCCTTGGTCATCTCGATGTGATTTATCTGGTATGAAAATCAACTGAAACCATATTTTTAAGAATTACAAAACTCATGAAAATAAAATTTTCTTCTTACATGACCTATAGTACAATTGGGATTGAAATAGTCAAAATATTTAATAATCTGTATGATAATTTTCTTTATAATATATTTACCAATATTCATAAATTAATTATATTTTTTTCATTTTATTTTTATTATCTATAATAATTGATAACTTTATGAATCAAAGTGATTTAATAATCCCTACTAAATATCATAAAAAAGTACTATATATCTCTTTAATTTATCTTGATTTTTTATAAAATAATTGGAGACATTAAGTGTAGATGATATAGCTTCTGCACTTTATTATAGATTCGCTATTAAATAATTATACATTAGGTTCAAATGAATGCAATAATAAAAGTGAATATTTATGTTTAACTAGATTAAAAAAATATAACACTAATATTATTGAAAAATATTATATTTTTACTATATTAAAATACTTTGATAATTAATTTAAACATTTAAATATTTGTTGATAATATTAAATTTAAGTTTGAATCTTTTCAGGTTTGGGTTAATTTAGACTCGGGTCAATTTACGTTCGGATCTATTCGGGTTCGGGTTAATCTAAATTCGGATGAATTTGAGCTCGGATCAATTCGGATTCGGATTCGGTCAGGTTTGGATCAATGTAAATTTGGATAAATTTGGTTTCAGATCAATTCGGATTCGAATTGGGATGGATTTGGATTGTTGACTTTTTTAGTCAAATCGGATCGTTCGAGTTTGGATTCGGGTTACTTGGGCGGATATTTCGGGTCATGTCAACTTTTGCCACCTCTAATTATTATTATTGTTATTATTATTATAATTTTTATTATTTTGTTGTTGAGTTACTTTGTAAAATTTTAAGTGTAAACATGTATTTGAATTTGTAGAAATTATACAAGATCAATTGAAGTTGACTAAGATTGGGAGAAATTAAATCGCCAGCATCAACGTTAGGTAAGATACTCATAAAAAAAAAAGTCATAGATTTATACAGTGTTAGTTGATAAAATTGAGATTTAAAGATTGAATTTTGAAGTGTTTTGAGAATGTGATCAAATGAAAATTATGGTTTATAAATTGAATAGGTGATGATATTGATGTAAAGGATTGAGAATGGTAATGTGATGAATTACATGGTAAATATGATGTGATTGAGGTTTAGTGATAAATTGGGTTTAGGAATCATGGCTGGCTATATATATGTATATATATATATATATATATATATATATATAACTGTGTTTTTTGTGCAGGAGGATTAGGACAATTATAGTCGTTATGTTGCCAAAATTTTTATAAAAATCATCGATAGAAAATAATTGCATATCATGTGATAAGTTTAAATATAAGTGAATAGTAGCGAGATAATAAATTGGTAGTAAGAGGTAAAGTTGGCCAAAACTTAGAGGAAGATGAATTAATATTGTTGGTAAAATGCTTTGTAGCTTGGGAGAAGTGGATTACGCGCTGCATTATTGAGAAAGTCGCTAACACTAAACAGGTAAGTGATAAGTGTGGAAGCTGTAGGGATATAGCGAATGCATGATTCTTATGAATTTTAATTTTATGAAATTATTTGGTATTGAATTGCCTTTGAAATCATGCAAATATGTGGTTTACGGCTATTATAAAAACTGTGTTTAAGTCTAGGGAGGTTAGGGTAAATGCAGCTGTTATGCTACCAAAATTTCCTCCAAAATTTTCTAAATATCATGAAATATTTTATGTGCATAGATTGAGTGAAATTGTATGTGTTTTGGAATTTATTTCCAATATTTTCCATAAATTGGTATTTTACCAAAAAATATTATTTAAATATTCATGTAATTAAATTTTATTAAAGTGAGATTATCGATACGTTCCTTGAAATATTTCACAATAAATTAGAACGTTTATAAATTTTCTCACTGAAGCATGGATATTTTATTGACTATTTTTATTGTACTATTAAATGTGAAATTATATACCTTTTTGGAATTTTATTAATTTAAATGATATTTATTAAATTTCCTCAAAGGTATTTTCACTACAAATAAAATGTTTTGAGACTGTTAGGCCCCATATCATGCTCATGTGTATTACTGTATTGTTACAGTATGAAGCTATTGACACTGATCCTGTCTTCAACGTCCCGGTTGACACCTGATTAGTGTACGACCAATGACACATATAGACTATGGCCATAGATCTTACTATTTACTGTTACTATTTCTTACGGGGATTATAGCATGATATATCAAGGGTGATGCCTAGTCTCCACCTACTATTAACTGTTTACTGAATTGTGATTTATTGTTAACTGTTTTACTGAATTGTGAATTACTGTTTACTGTCTACTGAATGGTACCGAGTTATTACTATTTATTGAATTTAAAATGTTTTATGGAAATTATTACTGATTATGAAATGGTTATTGAACTATTACTGTACTATGAATTTCAAGTGTTTGCTGTACTAAACTATTTTTCGTACTATTTACTGAACTGTCTATCATACCTTTACTGAATTGTTTTACTGTTATTGAAAAGATTACTATTACCGATCTATTATTAAGAGTGTTTTACTGAACTATTAATGTTTCGAAATTAATATTTTTATTGACTTTAAACTTTTTAAGGTTTACTAAACTACTCACTTTATTGTGATGCTTACTGAACTGAAATTGAACCGTCACTATTTACTGAAAATTGCTACAGTTTACTAAAATGTCATAGCAGAATGTGCTTCCCAAAATAATTCTTAAAGTGACACTGTTCACTAAACTGGTTATTGTTTTTACCAAAGTGTTTACTGTATTAAAGCTTATTTCCATTGTTTTTCGTACTACCATAGTAAAGTTATTGAACTGTTTTTATACTGCTACTGTCTAATTAAACTGTTTACTGTACTGTTTCTACTATTGTTACTGTAAGTGTTTTCAAGTGTTTACTGAATTGTTTAATTAAATGGTTTATTACCATTTATTTATGAAAGTGTAATTAAATGATTTTATATCAACAAGTTATAAATTACACCCTATAGTCACTATGGGTTTTCGGGACAAGACAAGTATTTCAAAATACCTTCCATTTCTATCTGAATTGCCTGGCCGACTATAGTATCCTTCGATTATTATGCCTAGTGAATTGTTAGGATAATAAACATTTTTGAGCATATAAATTTCGTTATATCAGTCTTGCATATGATTCCTTTATTGAGCACGTTTTGCTCACCCCTTTATTTTTTACTCCACAAGATAGTATGAGTGATTAAGAGATATACATTCTAGAGATATCAGCTGCATTTTGGGTTACCCAAGCTGCATTGTGTCAATTCGGGAGGTATTTTGTATTTTCTTTTATACATTTAGATGTATTGTACAGTACTATTTAAATTGTAAAATAGGAACAGGGGATGTAAAATGTAAGGAAATAATATGAAATTTCATATTTTAAATTTATAAAATTATTTGGAGTTTACTGTATCCCATTGTTACTGTACAAGTGTTAAAGGCAACGCGAACAGCTCAACCGAAATTTATGTGTAAAATATGTGATTTACTGTATGTTTGGACTGTTACATTTTTATTGGTATTAGAGCAAGGTTGGCCTGATATTTGTTGATGTCTTTAGAATCAAAAGTGTCGAAAAAGGTTAACATCCCCTGTAGTACTGTATAGTCTGAATGTATAAATGAATCAAGTGACTGGGAATTGGGTGAAGAGCCCGAATTTTGTAGAAGCTAATGAATTAATGGTTATCAAAAGGGATGGTAACCCGAGAGTTTTACATGAAATGGGTAATCTTACAATCTTAATGAAGGGTCTGTTCGATAAGGTACAGGAAGGAACTCGGTGAGGTCCCCACCAAGACTTCTCCGTCCGGGTCGAAGCAAGATCCTAAAATGATGATATGGGAATGAATGGGGATATCATCAATATATAGATCTTAAGATCACTTGTTTAAAAAGTATTTTGAAGAGAGAGAAATAAATTTAGAAATGACGAACATGTCTCTATATTGAATTAATTCTTTTGAATAAAAGTAAACCAAATTGATCTTGAACTCACTGATTGTGATAGAGCAACTGATGGTGTTAAAATGTAATATAGGTATAATGGTCCCTACTATTGGCCCTACCTATACTCAGATGAGTGATGCAACCCAAAGTGTACTTTATGGGAGGTCATGTGATAGTTGGCCCTGTTTTTTATATATATATATATATATATATATATATATATTCTTTAGGGCCTGAATTAAATGTGGACAAAAGTGGCATCTAGTTAGGAATTGTTTTATGTTATGAGAAGTGGATGTATTTATTGATGTGATTGAGGATGAGGTTTATATGAATGATAATTTAGTACATGTACTGTTGATTCTGGTTCTACACATTTATTGTATCTCCTGTGTGTACTAAGTAGATATTTGTAGAATCGTAAATTTTTTAGGTATACCCTACAGATAAATACATTATTCAAAGTATTACAAATTTTCGAAATTGTGTATAGAAATTGTAAGGTGACAGTAGGAGAGAAGGAAATGACGGCTAACCTAATTTTGTTTAGCACACACGATTATGATGCAAACTCAGGAATGGATTGGTTAGCTGTGAATTAAGTTAGTTCTAAATTGTTATACCAAATTTATCACCTTCTCTTACTTTGAATAATATATTCTGAAACTGTTAGATTAATAAAAGAACCAATGTGGAATGTGAATTAAAAATGTTCGAGTGTTATGTGCATGTGTTTCGAGGTTATATTGTTTATATGAAGGACGTAAAAATGAAACGTCCAAAGTTGTATGAGATTGGTGATCAGAAATTTTTCAGATGTATTTCTAAATGAAATATGAGGGTTATCATTGATTTGGGAGATCGAGTTTACCATTGCCTCGATACCCAATATGAAACCCATCTCTAAGCCCTAATTGGATGACATTAACAGAGTTCAAAGAGCTTAAGAACTAGCTCCAAGAATTATGGGGTAAAGAATTCATCCATCCTAATGTGTCTCTGTGAGGGTACCGGTGATATATGTCTGAAAGAATAATGGTAGTTTACGAGTGTGTATCAACTATTGATTACCTAACAGAGTTACTATCAAGAATAAATACTTTCTGCTGAGGATTAATGATCTATTCGATCAGCTTAAGGCTGTACAAGTATTCTCTAAGATCAAATCAGGGTATCATCATTTAAAATTCGAGAAGCTGATGTCCCAAAGAAAGCATTAGGACTCGATACGACTATTATGAGTTCTTTATAATGCCTGTTGGATTTGCAAGTGCCTTGCAATACTTGTAAGCTTAATGAATGGGGTATTTGAACCATACCTGGATAATTTGTAAATAATGTTCATTGATGATATACCAATATAGTCCAAAGCACCAGTGGAACACGAGTAGCACCTTTGTATAACTCACAGACTCTCAAAGATGGGGAACTATATGCTAAGTTCAGCAAATAGGAGAGCTGGCTAGACTGTATTCCTTTCTAAGATATGTTGTCTCGAATGACGGAGCGACTGTGGATCTGTCTATAATTGAAAGATAGTGATTGAGATACGAAATTTACTGGTTCTAGCTAGATACTACTGCTAGTCTATTGAAGAGTTTATGGGATTAGCTGCTTCACAGATGTGATTCATAAGTAAAGAAGTTAAGGTCGGTGGATGGGTATGTGTGAATGCAATTTTTAGAAGTTGAAACTGAGACAAATTACTGTTCCTATTTTGCTATTCTAGTGGATATAAGGGTTTCTCAATTTATTCTAATGTTTTCGCATTAAGATTGGGATGAAAACATATATGATAGTAGGGATATGAAAGGATTGAATCAGTGAACCATTGAAGTAGGGGCATTGAATTTGGAGGACCAAATTCTTTAAAGGTGGAGAGGATGTGATAACCGAGAATTCTTCCATTTTTTGAATTATAGATTCTGTAAACTTAATTTCCGAGGTTAATAGATAAAGTAAGAATAAATAAATAAATTTGTTATGAGATCAAATATTAGAATTATGATATTTGATCTATTCATAAATTGAAAAATTAACAATTACGAAATTTCTTTTGGTATTAAGGAATCAAAATTTAAGGAAATAAAAATACGTGTATGAATATGCATATATATATATATCATTATATATATATACAATTATATAAGTATATATATATATAAACAATAAATATTTTTTTGAGTTAAAGTGTATAAATATATATATATATGAATAATAAAATGATAAATATATGTTTTAAAGATGATATATATATGTATATAAAATATAGTATATGCCAAGGATACGTTTATATATATAAAATTGTAAATATATATTTATAAATATATGTTAATAGAAAATATATATTTATATTATATACAAAAAAATTGGAAGGAAAACTCGGCAAGCTTTTCGTGTAAGCTTGCTGCATTTCTTTAGTTTGCTATATGCAGACTTAATAAAAAAAAACAACAAGAAACAGAAAAAGAAGAGAAAAGGAAAGAATCAAATAGAAAAGAAAAAGGGAAGAAGGTTGCCGATCGAAGGGAGAGACAGGGAGAGGGAATCGCCACCTGCGAGATAAGGAGGAGAAGGCTGGCCGACGACAGTAATGGAGAGAAGAATTGATTGAAAAGAAAAGAGAAAAAAAAGAGAAAGAGAAAGAAAGAAAAGAAAGAGATTGATCAATGCCAAGTAAGATCCGATTTTATAGTACTATACACTATATTTTCGTAAATCCTTGATAGTGAAAATAAATTAATTAGCGAGATTAAATAAATATTGAATATGGATTTTCACTTAGAATTTTGGAATTATTGGATTTATAATTTATAATATGGTGTATAAGAGGTAAAATAAATATTTTATGATGAAGTGGAGGTATAGAAAGAAATGAAGGAAATAAATCTGAAATTTATACATGGAAGTGATATTTCCATAGTATAATATGTAAATATGTGAATTATAAGAGAGGAAAATTTTATTCTTGGACATATACTAATTTATCATTGGATGGAACACACAAAATAAAAGTAGAATTTAACACAAAAAAAATTGATCAGTAAATTGGTAACCTGTACTCCACTCATTTTGCTGCTGTTAAGCTCCACAGTTTCATCCATTTAAAGGCAATTAAAATGCAGAATTTTATGATGTACAAGAATAAAAATGAATTATATTTAAAGGAAGGAAGAAGATTTGTTTGACATGTAATAAATTTTCATTGGTTGAAAATATAAAAGAGGGGGAAAACAAGTTAGAACCGATCAGCAAAGTGATCTTCACGCTACTTTTGCTGCAGGTAGTGCACGATTCAGTCGGCAAAAAGAAGACTTAAAAGCAAATTTTTATAATATAAAATATAATATAAATAATACTTAAAAGAAGAGAAATTCAATGTTTAACATGGGAATTTATTTTAGTGGCTGGAAACTATAAAAAGAAAAGGAAAACCAGTCAGAAACGTGCAGCAAATTCATCACTGCCACAATTTTTCTCCTGCCGTTTGCTGTGCATTTTAATGCAATATGAGACGTGAATGATGAGAAAAGAGATAAGTATGCTGTGCATTTTAATGCAATATGAGACGTGAAATGATGAGAAAAGAGATAAGTAGTTAAATGGAGTGGAATAAAATATCATCAGTTATAGACCTTAAGATCGCCTGCTTAAAGGTATCTTGAAGGGAGAGAAATAAATGAGAAAATGACGAATATGCCCCTATATTGAAGTAATGCCTCTGAATCAAAGTTGACTATATTGGTTTGGAACTGATTCATGGTAATAAAGTAACTGATGGTGTAAAGGACATTTTACATGTTTAATGATCCCTATCATGAACCTCACCTATACCTTGATAAGTAATGCGACCCGGAGTGTAAACTGTGGAAAGTCGCGAGATGGTCGGCCCTGTTAAGGATTTATAGGGCCTGAATTAAAAGTGAAAAGATGGGGTATATTGATTAGGGATTAATTAATATTATAAGAAGAGATACACTTACGGAGTTTGATTAAAAAGGTAAATTATGCATTGATGATTCAATATCAGTGTTATTAATTCTGGTTCTAAATAGTTCTTCTGTTCAAATGAGGATAAATCAAATAATTATAGAACCAGAATATTTTGAAATATGTTTCACAGAATGGTATAGTATGAAGTGAAAACATATATAAGTGAATCTATTGACATATAGATTACATGATTTGATAGTTATATGTATGTGAGGATACATAGTGGATTTACAAGATGTAAATAACAAAATATCCAAGATGATATGAGATTATGATTTAGAAGATACAAGATGAAATTCTAAATAAATTTTTGGAGTAATATGGATTTGAGAAATCATCGACATGATTCACAGTATGGATTCCATTTCTAAGCTCTTATCGGAGAACATAAAAGAGTCTGAATAGCTTAAGAAATTACTCCAGAGATTAATAAATAAAGAACCCACCTGTATTAGAGTAATTGGTGAAACCACGAGATGTGAATATGTATAAGTGTGTTCGGAGGAAACACAGATGATCTTGTTAGAAAGAGTTTAAGGAATTCCTAAGATCAATCTCTGAACAGGGTGTCAACAGATAAAAAGCTTGGGGATTGATGTTTACAAGATGATGTTCAGAAATCGATATAATTTTAACGAGTTCTTGATGGAGCCTATGAGGTTAATGATATATTTTGTGATGTATGTGAGTTTAATGAATGATATATTTAATCACATATAGATAAAATATAATAGCATATAACCATGATGTGAATATATTTCCATTCATTTGAAGGAAATAAGCAGCACCCTTGAATAATTCCACAAACTTCTAGAAAACCGAATAAAATAAATGATTGGTTGAGAAATTTGTGGGATTGGCTGCTTCACTGATATGATACATACATGTGAGAAAATTAAATGGGAGTGGATGAATATAAGGCAGTATAGTATTCAACAAAGTTAAAAGATTTTAACGGAAGAGTACTATACCATTTGGAAAAGCAATTGAAGTGATAAATGTGAAAAGATGAAAATGCATTAAGAAGATAAATCATATGATGATAAGGGAACACGAGTTATGAGGTAGTTCCCAAATCAAGATTGAATGTGATTCCTTTGACTATCATAGTGTCATGGCTAAATTTAAAAATCGAGCCAGATTGACAGATGAAATGAGTTATACTCAGAGGAGTAAATAAACGAATTACTGACAGTCATGTAAATGGATGTATATATTGGAAATGTGAAATGGCATAAATAATGTGGAGATGGAATTGGTAATTTGATAAATTTCCATTACAGAAGTTTATTGTGAAAAGATTATATCCTCAGGTACATTACACCATTAAGTGATCTTATATGTACCATGAGAATAAGAGATGTAATGATAACTAAATATGAAAAGAGATGTCAGGGAAAATTATTACCTAATGTCTCAATTACTGTAATTGATGGTTAATATTAAAGTCTGAAAGTGAAGTGCAGTCTTAGCTAAATTGTGAAGTGATTATTGTGGGATAGTAAAAAAATTTGAAAGAACCATGATGTTATAAAAGTGACTATAGATTGATTGACCAAATTGATTCACTTCTACATCATCCAGTTTCTTGATATCTCACGTGCCCTAGTCGATATATAACTGTGAAAAGGTGAAAATGTATATGAAGTTTCAGTGAGCGAATACATGTAATATGGATCCCTGATTTGCCATATGCTTTTAAAAGAATAGCAAAAAGTTGGGATTCCAAATTTACTATTAGCACCGATTAGTACTAATTAAATATTCGAGCGTAATATGTACACGCACAATGATATGTTGAGAGCGGGTGCAATGGATGTAAAAGCTACTGGGACAATTACATACGATTGACTAAAATTGTTTAAATGATTGTCATCAAATTATTATCGACTTGGCACCAAATGAGATAATATGTGATAGTAGTGTGAATTAATTACTATATGAAAAGAAGTGAAAATTGTTAACTCCCAAAGGTGATAAAGAATTTCAGGGAGTATAAATTGATTGTGAAAGAGGAATCTCGGATTTTAAAAGTATGCTGGCAGTATTATCTAGAAGAAAAGATTAATTGAAAGTTAGAAACTTTATAAGGAAGAAAAATACCTATATCGGTGGTACTTCCTAAATTAAGTGAAATTCGATGAACCCGTAAAGGATTTGATGCTATCTGGATAATTGTGGATAAATTAACTAGGTCTACCCAATTTCTTGATTATGAAATCTACTGATCCAATTATTGCCTTAGCCGAATTGTATGTCAGGAAGATAGTGAGAGTACATGGTGTTCCAATGAGCATTACATCTGACAGGGAGTCCCGCTTCGCATCTCATTGTTGAGAGAGACTTCAGGAAGCTATGGGATCCCAACTGAGTTTTAGCACCACGTTTTATCCGCAAACTGATGGACAGTCTGCGCGTACGATACAGACGCTAGAGGATATGTTGTGAGCGTGTACACTTGATTTTAGAGGCTCCTGGGACGATCATTTACCCTGATAGAGTTTGCTTATAATAATAGCTAACAGGTGACAATCGGCATGGCATCTTATGAAACTATATATGGCAGACGATATCGATCCATGATAGCATGGGAAAAAGTGGGAGACCGTAAGTTATTAGCTCCCGATTGGGTCGAGCAGGTTCCCGAGATGTACGGGTAATAATGTATTTTGAAGGTCTCACCGCCTAAAGACATAATGAGATTCGGTAAGAAAGGAGAGCTGAGTCCTCGATACATCGGACCTTTCGAGATTGTGTGAAAAGTATCCAGAAATTTTTGGTGATAGGTCCAGGTGAAATTTGGAGGACCAAATTTTCTAAGGTGGGGAAAAAATGTAAGACCCGATTTTCTAGTACTGTACACCATATTTTCGTAAATCCTTGATAGTGGAAATAAATTAATTAGCGAGATTCAATAAATATTGAATATGGATTTCCACTTAGAATTTTGAAATTATTGGATTTATAATTTATAATATGGTGTATAAGAGGTGAAATAAATATTTTATGATGAAGTGGAGGTATAGAAAGAAATGAAGGAAATAAATGTGAAATTTATACATGGAAGTGATATTTCCATAGTATAATATGTAAATATGTGAATTATAAGAGAGGGAAATTTTATTCTTGGACATATGCTAATTTATCATTGGATGGAACACAAAATAAAAGGAGAATTTAACACAAAAAAATTGATCAGAAAATTGGTAACCTGTACGCCACTCATTTTGCTGCTGTTAAGCTCCACGGTTTCATCCATTTAAAGGCAATTAAAATGCAGAATTTTTATAATGTACAAGAATAAAAATAAATTATATTTAAAGGAAGGAAGAAGATTTGTTTGACATGTAATAAATTTTTATTGGTTGAAAATATAAAAGAGAGGGAAAACAAGCTAGAACCGATAAGCAAAGTGATCTTCACGTCACTTTTGCTGCAGGCAGTGTACGATTCAGTCGGCAAAAAAAAGACTTAAAAGCAGATTTTTATAATATAAAATACACCATAAATAATACTTAAAAGAAGAGAAATTCAATGTTTAATATGCGAATTTATTTTAGTGGCTGGAAACTATAAAGAGAAAAGGAAAACCAGTCAGAAACGTGCAGCAAATTCATCACTGCCACAATTTTTCTGCTGCCATTTGCTGTGCATTTTAATGCAATATGAGACGTGAAATGATGAGAAAAGAGATAAGTAGTTAAATGGCAACCTATTATTGGATGACGAGTGAATAGAAAATTAAATGGACCAAAAACTTCAGCAAAGTTTCTTCTCCTTGCCGACTTACTTAGCTGCAGCTCACGATTCTGCTTCTTCTCCTCCACGGTTTCTTACATTCCTAGCCTTGAATCACCCTCTTCTCATCACCAAATCACCTAAGTTTCTTCATATAAAATCATCCTCACATCCATAGCTCCTCAACTATCTAAAAATCTCAACCAAAAAATCATCAAAATCCTGTCCCCTGCCGCTGGACAGTCACGGTTGTGTTCAGGTAATTTTCCAGCTTTAATTTCTTCCACTTGTGCCGTTTGTTTGTGGTTGAATGGGATGTGTACATGCTGTATATGGACATGATTTAAAATGAAATCATGTAGGCAAATTTTTAGGATGCTTGATAATGATGATTCAAGGACTAAATTTATGCGGGAAGTAATGAGAATGACAGAAGTGAGATTTTGGCTAAGTGTGAGTGATGTGAATGGCATAAAACAAAGGTTGACCATAGAAAGAAAATTTCATATATGTATATATATATATATATATATATATATATATATATATATATATATATATAAAACAGGGGACCATATGATTGGTTAGCCATAGAATTTAAAAGGTAGAAATCGGTGTTTAAATGGCCGAACAGAATAGATATGAGGGCTGGAAAACCGAACGGAAGATTGAGGCTAAGTAATTATGTTGACCGAATAAAATGAAAGCTGGCATGATAGTCAACAAAAGAGGCTAAAGAGGTGTAGAACTAAGAAAGAATAAAGGACTATGGCAGGAAAAATATGGATTGAATTAATGAACAATGACCAAATGAAAAGTGGTCAACAATAAGAGCTAGTGATGAGAAAATGTAATCATTGAATATAAGAAATTAAAACACAAGGATAGTCAATGTGGCTGCCGATTGTAGAAGAAATGAGGGAGAGAATATAATGTTTTGATTTCATAAATGATGAAAAATGTCAAGAAGATGGCAGCCTATATACTTAAGACATTGACTAAGAAATTAAAACCATGACTTTAACTAAATAAAGGCCATTCGGCCATAGAAGAAAAAGGAAGAAAGAATGGCATGAAAAATAGTCATTTTAGCTATGAGACTTACTTATATTTATATTTTTGACATAAATCATAGCTTAAAATAAAAGGATAAATTAAGCTAATGAGTTGGCGAAATTATTTTGCAGCCGGGTATTACAGGTTTCGGTAAGCCCAATCGGGAAGCTCGGTTTCATAAGATCGATAAGGGGGGAGTGTGTGAGTTGTAGTGATATAATGAATTGCATGTTTTCTTGAGCTAAATTTTATGAGAATATTTGATGCATGATTTGGTTTGAAAACATGCAAAATCTGTGGTTGAAAAGCTGGTTTATATATCGTGATTGTGTGTAGGAGGTTAGGAGTCTGCAAGTGTTATGCTGTCGGAAAATTTCCTAAAACATTCTAAAATATTATAAAATATTTTAGAAGAATGAAATGATTTAAATGAGAAATTTTGAATATAATTTCCACCAATTTTCCATAAATTGGAAATTTTGAGAAAGTTATGAGAAATTAAATATTCATGTTTTATATTTTGTTAAAGTGAGAATTTAACTTTATTTATATGATACTAAATATTCAAAAAGAATATTTATGAGAATTTTCACTAGATACATGAATATTTATCGACTGTTTTCACTGTATTAGGAGAGATAAAATAAATACCTTTTTGGAATATTTATTTGATTAAATGAATAAATTCATTAGATTTCCTTAGAGGTATTTTTATGGGAAAAGAAATGATTTTATACCTTTATGGAACTAAATACTGATCTTATTTATTTTATAAATTCCATAAAGGTGATGATATATGAAAATGTGAGAGCCTTATGAATAAATATGAAATATTTCAAATTATTTTGAATAAGATCCATAAAGGCCGCGGTACGATTTTTATACTGTTTTGAGACTTAGGCCCCGAGATTCATGCTTACTACTGTTACTGCTACTGTTACTGTCACTTGGCTGATTGATCCACCAGTCATCAGCGGTCCCGGATGTCACCTGGCAAGTGTACATCGAGGACACCCTATAGATCATGGCCATAGATCTCACTATATACTGTGTCCCTTCGGGGATGATTGCTGTGTCCCTTTGTGGACGATGATAGCATGATTTAATTGTAGGGTGATGCCTAGTCTCAACTTACTGATTACTGTTACTGGAGGAATTTACTGAATCTTGTTTACTGTATTGCACTGTGAATTACTGTTTACTGAACTGAACTGAACCGTACCAAATCACTGTTTTACTGAACTGTACTGTACTGAGAAATACTGTTTTATTGAACTGGTAGCTACTGATTACTTTTTACTGAACTAGTAGCTACTGATTATTGTTTACTGAACCGGTAGCTACTAATTACTATTTACTGAACTGAAAATTACTGTTTACTGAACTGAATTGCACAGAATACTGTTTACTGAACTGAAAGGAAACTTCTGTTATTGAGAACGAATACTTTGAAAATTATTTCTAAAATAGAAATAATTACTGAACTGTTATCCAGTGATTTGGATATTTATAAGCTACTATACTGAAAAGACTGTTTACTGTAACTATTGTTTTATCTGTGTACTGTCTCGTGTTTTGAAAACGGTGTACTAAAGTGATGTAATGAAATGGTTTATACCATTTTTATAATTATGAGAATTGAGAATTAAATTGTTTTTAAATAAAACAATTTATTTATTACTCTCTATAGTCGCTCTGGGTTTTCGGAACAAGACAGGTATTCTAAAATACCTTCCATGCTCCGTCTAGATTTTCTGGCCGACTATAGTATCCTTCCTTTACTGTGCTTAGTACGCCATTAGGAAATAAATGTTTTATGGCATATAGTTTTCATTATATCAAGCAACATACGACTCCTTTACTAAGCATGTGGGTCGCTCACCCCTTACTTTCAAATCTTCCAGTTTAATCACAAGGATTATTTAATGGCTTCCTCAGTTAAATATAACTGCGAGTAGCCCACTGGGACGAAGAGTATTGAATTTTAAAGGTACAGTCACTTCTCTTATATATTCGGACACTTGTATAGAGTACTACATTATTGTAAAATAGAAACAGGGGATATCATATATAAGGAATACTGTTAAATTTCATATTCCGAATTTACTAAATAAATGAATGTTTACCACTTATTACTGTTACTGATCACGTGTTAAAGGCATCACAGACAGTCCAACCGGTAGAAGTGTAAAATACTAGTAAATATTGTGTAATAATGTACATTCAGACTGTTACAGTGCCATCCCCTCCTCCTGCCGTCATCGTCACCGTCGCCATCTCTTCCATCAGTGGTGGCAAGGTTAGATCTGGTCGGATGGAGGAATGAAAAGGGATCGGCAAAAAAAAAAAGAGAAAAGGAGAAAGGGAGAGACGCCACCGGTATCACCACAGATCCGGCGCCGCCTTGTTCTCCTTACGCCACTGGTGCCAAAGCCAGCCGCTGCCATCCAAGAAGAACAAGGTTGAACCGGTTCAGCCAAAACAGAAAAAAAACAAAAACAGAACAAAAAAAAAAGAAAAGAAAGAAAAGAGAAAAAGAGAACAGAACGAAGAAGAAAAAAATATATGGTAAGAAAAATTATTATAATTTTATTTCTATTATTATTATTTTTGTTGTTATTTTGTTGTCAAGTAACTTTGTAAAATTTTAAGTGTAAACATGTATTTGAATTTGTAGAAATTATACAAGAGTGGATGAAGTTGACTGAGATTGGGAGAAATTAAATCACCAGCATCAACGCTAGGTAAGATACTCATATAAAAAAAATGTCATATTTATAGAGTGTTAGTTGATGAAATTGAGATTTAAAGATTGAATTTCAAACTGTTTTGAGAATGTGATCAAATGAAAATTATGGTTTATAAATTGAATAGATGATGATATTGATGTAAAGGATCGAGAATGGTAATGTGATGAATTACATGGTAAATATGATGTGATTGAGGTTTAGTGATAAATTTGGTCTGGGAATCGTGGCTGGTTGGATATATATAAAACTGTGTTTTTCGTGTAGGAGGGTTAGGACAATTATAGTCGTTATGCTACCAAAATTTTTATAAAAATCATCGATAGAAAATAATTGCGTATCATGTGATAAGTTTAAATATGAGTGTATAGTAGCAAGATAATAAATTGGTAGTAAGAGGTAAAGTTGGCCAAAACTTAGAGGAAGATGAATTAATATTGTTGGTAAAATGCTTTGCAGCTCGGGAGAAGTGGATTACGTGCGACGTTATTGAGAAAGTCACTAACACTGAACAGGTAAGAGATGAGTGTGAAAGCTGTAGAGATATAGCAAATGCATGATTTTTATGAATTTTAATTTTATGAAATTATTTGGTATTGAATTGCCTCTGAAATCATGCAAATTTGTGGTTTATGGTTGGTATAAAAACTGTGTTTAAGTGTATGGAGGTTAGGGTGATTGCAGCTGTTATGCTGCCGAAATTTTCTCAAAAATTTTCTAATTATCATGGAATATTTTATGTGCATAGATTGAGTGAAATTGTATGTGTTTTGGAATTTATTTCCAATATTTTCCATAAATTAGTATTTTATCGAAAAATATTATTTAAATATTCATGTAATTAAATTTTATTAAAGTGAGATTACCAATACGTTTCTTGAAATATTTCACAATAAATTAGAATGTTTATAAATTTTCTCATTGAAGCATGAATATTTTATTGACTGTTTTTACTGTATTGTTAAATGTGAAATTAAATACCTTTTTGGAATTTTATTAATTTAAATGATATTTATTAAATTTCCATAAAGGTATTTTCACTACAAATAAAATGTTTTGAGACTATTAGGCCCCATATCATGCTCACGTGTATTACTGTACTGTTACTGTGTGAAGCTATTGACATTGATCCTGTCTTTAGCGTCTCAGTTGACACTTGATCAGTGAACGACCAAGGACACATATAGCCTATGGCCATAGATCTTACTGTTTACTGTTATTGTTCCTTATGGGGATTATAGCATGATATACTGAGGGTGATGCCTAGTCTCTACCTACTGGTAACTGTTTACTGAACTGTGATTTACTGTTAACTATTTTACTGAACTGTAAATTACTGTTTACTGAATGGTACCGAGTTATTACTGTTTATTGAATTTAAAATGTTTTATGAAAATTATTACTGATTATGAAATGGTTATTGAACTCCTACTGTATTGTGAACTTCAAGTGTTTACTGTACTGAACTATTTTTCGTATTGTTTACTGAACTGTCTATCGTACCTTTACTGAATTGTTTTACTGTTACTGAAAAGATTACTATTACTGAATTGTTATTAAGAGTATTTTACTGAACTGTTAATGTTTTGAAATAAACAATTTTATTGGCCTTAAACTTATTAAGGTTAACTAAACTGCTCACTTTACTGTGATGTTTACTGAACTAAAATTGAACTGTCACTGTTTACTGAAAATTGTTACGGTTTACTGAAATGTTATAACTGAATGTGCTTCCCAAAATAATTCTTAAAGTGAAACTGTTCACTAAATTGGTTATTGTTTTTACCGAAGTGTTTACTGTATTAAAGCTTATTTCCATTGTTTTTCGTACTACCATAGTATTGTTATTGAACTCTTTTTATACTACTACTGTCTAATTAAACTATTTACTATACTATTTCTACTATTGTTACTGTAAGTGTTTTAAGTGTTTACTGAAGTGTTAATTAAATGGTTTATTACCATTTATTTACGAAAGTTTAATTAAATGATTTTATATCAACAATTTATAAACTACTCCCTATAGTCACTTTGGGTTTTCGGGACAAGACAGGTATTTCAAAATACCTTCCATGCTCTGTCTAGATTGCCTAGCCGACTATAGTATCCTTCCGATTATTGTGCCTAGTGAACTATTAGGATAATAAACGTTTTTGAGCATATAGATTTCATTATATCAGTCTTGCATACGATTTCTTTACTGAACACGTTTCGTTTACCCCTTTATTTTTCACTCCACAGGATAGTATGAGTGATTAAGAGATATACATTCTGGAGATATCAGCTGTGTTTTAGGTTACCTTAGACTGCATTGTGTCAATCCGGGAGGTATTTTGTATTTTCTTTTATACATTTAGATGTATTGTACAGTACTATTTACATTGTAAAATAGGAACAGGGGATGTAAATTGTAAGGAAATAATGTGAAATTTCATATTCTAAATTTATAAAATTATTTGGAGTTTACTGTATTCCATTGTTACTGTACAAGTGTTAAAGGTATCGCAGACAGCCCAATCGAAATTTATGTGTAGAATGTGTGATTTATTGTATGTTTGGACTGTTACAATAGTAGTTAGCACATGACCCTCACTAACGAGTTACAGTAGTTAACATCTCATCCCTTGTAACAGGCTATAATAGTTAGTATATTGTGCCATGCTAATAGGCTATAGTAGCTAGCATATTCATTCGGCCTTTGCTAACGGGTAACAATAGTTAGCATATTCATTTTGCCCTCACTAATGAATTATAGTAGTTAGCATATCTTCCCTTGCTAACGGGTTACAGTAGTTAGTATATTGTCCCTCGCTAACGGGTTATAGTAGTTAGCACTTGGCCCTGGCTAACGCGTTATAGTAGTTAGCATATGGCCCTCGCTAACAAGAACAATAGTGAGCATATCGTCCCTTGCTAATGAGCTATAATAGTTGGCATATCGTGCATTGCTAATGGGCTATAGTAGTTAGCATATTCATTACGCCCTTGCTAATGTGTTTCAAGAGTTAGCATATTCATTTGGCACTCGTTAATAGATTATAGTAGTTAACATATCGCCCATTGCTAATGGGTTACAGTTGTTAGCATATCGTACCTTGCTAATGGGTTACAGTTGTTAGCACAATGCCCTTGTTAATGGGTTACAACAGTTAGCACATGGCCCTTACTAACAAGCTACAGTAGTTAGTTGTCACGCTCCAATTCCTGAAATATCCAAACTGATTTTTTTCAATTTTCACACAATTGGTTGGGTTGTGCTTAATGTCCTTAATCTAATATTAGCTAAAATTTCCTTAGCCAATTTGACGTTTAATCGTTCAATTCGATCCAATACACCAAATTATAATATATTTGTTTTTCTATACAGCACCTAATAACCAAAACTATGATTGATACTCAAACTTCTTCAGTTTTTTGTTTATATCTCTTCACACACTAAAGTACAGTACTATAAATGTCTAAATACCATACTTGCAAGGTACAATATCGAAACTTCATAGCCATCTGACCATAACCTTCCTTTAACAACCAGCTATGATTGTAAATAAATATGTAAGGTAGAATGGGGTAAGCTTCCGCCCAGTAAGAAATATATATAAAAGAATGGATACTATGCATACCTATATGCAAAAATCAAAAACATATTTCAGAAATATGCAGTCAGTATTAAAAGTATTGTTAGGCACTCTATCGAAAAGGATACTATAATCGGTTAGGAGTACTAGGCTGAGTATGGAAGGATACTTTAAGCACCTTGCTTATCTTGGTTCCTAAATCCGATTTTAGGGAATTTATTAGAAATCACTTGATTACACATTTTAATAAACACGTATTAAACAGTTTTTAGTGAATTCGTCAAAATATCATTTATATAATAAATTCTTTAGAAAATCGTTCAATAAATCACACTATAACTAATTTAGAAAATCGTTCAGGTTTCACATTATAAACAATTTAGATATCGTTCAGGAACTTACTCAAAATACTCTTCAAGAACAGTTTAGAAAACACATCCTTTGAAAACAGTTTCTTAAATCGATCAAAGATCACTCTCAGAAAACTATTCAGAAATCACATATTATTCTGAAAACATATTTAGAAAGCTATTTAGAAATCACATATTTAGAAAAGCTATTCAGAAATCACATATTCAGAAAGTCGTTCAAAAATCACATGTTCAAAATGCTATTCAGAAATCACATGTTCAAAATGCTATTCAGAAATCACATATTCAAAAAAATTGTTTGGAAATCACATATTCAAAACATAGTTTAGAAAATCGGTCAGAAAATCACACACTTAGAAAACCTTCCTGAAAATTGATTAGAAATTACTTGTTCAGAAGATTGTTCAAAAATCGATCACATAATAACTATTCAAAAATAGTTTAAAGATTAGTTTTAGTAAACTTTCAGCAAATAGTCAGTAAATCGATTTGGTAAATAGCTCAAATGGTAAATGTTTCTTTAACCATTCTATAAAATAGCTCAATGACAAGTTAGTAAGAAATTAGAAGTTAGTTAGGAAATAACATAATAATCCTTTTCCTAACATTTTGGCTATAGATCAAACTATAAAATATATCAAAGTCATAATAGTGTAACTTTCAAAACTTTATTTCAAAACCGTACAATGCAAATATCTTAAATAAATCAAAGACCATGCAAATTTCAAATGTTAAACTGACATCATATAATCTTAAAACAGTAAAAAAACATGTACATTTTCAAAGTTCAAATAACATTCGTACTATTAGAATTAAACCACTTTCAGATTTCAAAGTTCATATGTCATCGTTACAAAAATCCTTCAAAATCTAGATAAAGCATAATCATTTCAGAATTCAAATTTCAGATATAAAAACTTCAGAATTCATATAAATTCAACTAAATTGAAAGCATTGAAGACATCACCATACCTAATAGAATCATGCGGGTTCAATAATCAGTAATAATAAGACATATGACATAGTCATAGTGGTGTTCTCAGTGTGCACTAATCAAGTGACATTTGGGACGCTAATGATTGGATCAGGGTCAATTAGCAAACAATAATTAGTAATCAATAATAGTTTAATAATAGTGCATGATTACTCGAAGGTAGCTATAGGAAGCCACAATCTCAAACTATATACCTGATTCCCATAGAACCATAACAGCATTCTTAGGAGTGCCTGGATCTATGTTAACCAGGGATTTGCCACCCCAAGTATTTCATTTCCCAAAACATAAAGCAGTAATACAGTTATATTATAAATTTTTGGGAATCAAGTTTCATTTTGAAATCATGTTCAGAAATCAGTACATTTTGTTCAATCAAATCCAAAACATTTCACAATTCAAATAAAGCAATTATAACAACTCATTAGAAAACATGTCACTTCTAGCTGTGATTAATCAAAACATCTTTTCAATTGGAAAGTAAACACTTTTGGTAAAGCAGAGACAAATAATTGTAAATATTTAAAGCATCAGCTTCTATTAGATAAAAGGAACATTCGGTAAAATTAATTTCAGATGGTGCACAATATTCAAAACATTACTTCAGTTAGACCTTCAAAAACATTAATTTTAATCAGACAGTCAAAACTTTCAGTAATACGTTTCAATAACCCATTTCAAAATCAATAACGGAAATCAATTTAGAAATTTGTATCTTCAGTCAGTTTATAGAGTGGTTAAATCAGAAATCATTATAGTTGAATGTATAAAAATTCAGCAAATATTCTTAGTTCAATAACCCAGGTTCAAAATATTTTATTTACGTATATCAATGATATGAAAACATGGATGTATCCTGAGAAGGATGAAAATTAATAGAAATTCCATCAGAAACTAAGTTATGAATTTTGCTTGCACTTAAGGCCTTTGGAAGTTCTTAACTCAAATCACATTTTCTACTTCATTTCTAATTTCCAAATGATACCAAATGATGATTTTAGAGGTTTAGGTACATTTCAAAAAATTTCGGCAGCATAACGACACTACCGATCCTAACCCCCTGCACGAATACATAGTTTACAATCCTCAATTCTAGTTCCATAATTTCAACCAAATAATGAAATCCAATCTCATAAAATCCATTTTCATCATCCCACATGTAACATAGTATCCCTATGTCACTTACATATATTCCTTACCACTCGATTTTTACCGAATAATTCGATAGCACCAATGTTTGCACCTCACTTTCGAACTGCGAATCACCACATAAATACAGTCAATTCTTCACACTTCAGTTATAAAGAGTATTTAACTCTTTGAGACTTAGTACATCATTTGTTACAGTCTTAAATCCGTTCTACTTCTTACTGGTGCCAACATTACAACTACCGTCAAATCAACTTTGTTTTTGGTTATGAATACGCCAATAGTCATGTATTAATTTATACAGTATTCTAGGACCCAAAACACATTGAATTAAACACTCTTTCAGTGTCCCCTTCACCTTGGCCGAATGGGATTCTCTCTCCTACACATCCCATTTCAATAATCTAAAGCTACAAACATGTTTTACACAATCTCTACATTAATTTTACATCATTTTCATATTGAGAAGCATCATGTTTATACATGAGAGATGTTGGCTGAAACTCCTAGGGAAGAATTCTCATTGTTTCAGTTCCATCTAAGCTTAAATACATGTTTAAACATCTTAAACACATAGCTTACGTGACATCCTCGTTACTCACAAATAACAACTAACTTTTTTTTCCTTCACATAAAATTGATTAGTCTGTTTATCAATGTCATCCTTGACTTGACTTATACTTTATGCTTTATTACTTATAGCATGATATCACATTTCACACGAAATGTATTTTTCATATACACATACGTCCAATACATCAAAATCTCACATAAATTACATAACCTATATCCCCAAACAATCTAATATACATTACTGTAGCACTGTACTGTACAATAGCTGAAGTACAAAACGCATGAGTATACCTTCAGAAATTATAGGGAAGAGTGCCTCGAAGGTACACTATAAAATCTCACTAGTGAGCTCTTCTATCTAGAGCGGGAATTACTTCAAATAATTTGTATGAAAAATGATTGTAAAGGGGTTAGTTTACGCTCAGTAAGACACATATGTAAAGGAGCGTAATATGCCCCTATATGCAGTTTTCCTGTTTGGCTCTATAATGTCATGTAAAACCATTATAAAGCATATTCATGTACTTTCTTCAAATAACATATACTTTAACTTCAAATAAGTCAAATACTTTCACGTATCTCAAATTTCGTGAAATCACATGTACAAATACAATTAACTTCAAATACCTTCAAGTAGATGGGAAACGGTTTACTTACAATAGAATCATGCACCAAGTAATTCTCATAAGGGATAACACATTATCCTGTAAGCGATAATCCCGTAAGCGATAATCCCATAAGAGCCATCACATAAGCGACGTACCCACATATGGGCCAAGGTTCCTCCTCTAAGCCAAACACATAAATCAGAGACAATTGGCTAATGTCGATAGGCCACAGTGAACGCTAGTCAGGTGACATCTGTGGCACTGAGGATCGGACTCGGGTTACTCAGCCAAGTACACATAACACATAATATGCATGATCACCAAAGGAGTCCTCAATCCCCAAAACATTCGTCATATATCTTTTGGTTAATATGTATATACTTATATAATTTAGGCTTTTTAAAAAACCTGATTTTCAAATATGGCAGTCGACTGGTCTTTAAGGGCAATCGGCTGCTATCACATATATCAATTTATCGAAATTATTTTCCTTAAAAATTCAATTATTTCAAAACCAGTAAACACATAAGGCAGTCGACTAGACATATGGGGTAGTCGACCGGTTTTGAAACAGAATGCTTTTCGAGAAAATGCAGTCGACTGGTTTCGCAAACAGAATGCTTCTGAAAATAAGGCAGTCGACTGGTCATATAACAGTCGACTGGTTTGAAATAGAATACTTTCTGAAAAATAGCAGTCGACTGGCTTATATAGCAGTTGATTGGTTTCATCTGTTTTCGAAAAATCTACGCTTTAGTTGTCTCTAGGCAGTCGGCTACCCCTAGCCAAATTGTAAGTACGAGGAAAAACCAAATTTACACTTCTTGCACTTAAAACAGCCTAACGGAAGGTTAGAACGTGTTAACTAGAGATGTTTTATGATTAAATAAAATATGGGTTTATAGATGATGCACTGACAGTGCATAGTTTCTATAAACTGTTAATGCATCAAAGATTGGCACCTCATCAATTGGCAAATTAGTCAATTTATTTGTTATTTGAAGTAGAAGTATTTGTTATTTGGTTAGTGACGAGGACGTCATAGATTCGATGACAGACTATGGTTGTTCTACAAGGTAACCATGATGGAAACTTGATGAAAATTTGAAGAAAGAATAAGAATGGCTGCCGACCCTTTTTACTGGAAAAGATGGCATTGAATGTCATTAATGTGTATTTATCTAATTAATCATCATTTTTATACTTTTGACGATTGACCCTTTAATTATCCTTCTTTCTTCATATGCCACATGTCCTTTAATTGCCAAAAATCTGATATTTATTTCTTCATACTCCAATTATCCTTACAATATCAGAAATTTTTCCTTAACCATTTGACCATCAATTTCATTATTCCTTCTATGTCCCATATATTATTTATACATCAAAATTTCATATTTATTTAATCATTCTAACTTGAAATACTTTACAATTATGGGAAAATTACAGGAATTTGGGGATTTCACATTCTCCCCACCTTTAGAAATTTGGTCTTCCAAATTTAAATTGGGCTACACCTCAAATAATTTTGGATATTTCTCTTTCATCAAGCTCTCTAGCTCTCACGTAGCTTCTTCCATGATATGATACTGCCAGAGAACTTTAACTAATGGAATCATCTTAGACATTAACACTTTCCCTTTTCTGTCCAAAATCCGAACTAACTTCTCCACGTAGCTCATGTCTTCTCGAATCTCCAAAGGCTCGTATTCTATGACATGAGATGGGTCCGGATAATGCTTCCGAAGCATAGACACATGAAAGACATTATGTACTCCTGATAGCTCCGGAGGTAGTGCCAACCTATATGCAACATCTCCAACTCGATCAAAGACTTCAAATGGCCCGCTGTAGCGAGGACTAAGCTTACCTCTTTGGCCAAATCTCATGATTCCTTTGGATGGAGAAACTTTCAAAAACACCGAGTCTCCAACCAAAAACTCAAGGGTTCTACGTCGAGCATCTGCATAGCTCTTTTGTCGACTCTGAGCTGTCTGAAGTCTTTGATAAATTAGCTTACTGTCGTAACGGCTTCGCGCTCGACGAATTTCGAAAAAAAGCGTTTAAAAACAAAAATGGGAGTCGCCACCAATCTTTTTTGTCTAGGTGTGATTGGCCACCTGAAATACTTATCTTTTTAACAAAATCTCAAAATTAATTAAGTTTCATTAAAAAGACAATTTTGGTCTGCGAAAACGAGGTTGGGTTCGGGGGTACGGTTACGCGTGGGGAAGGATTAGCACCCCCACGACGCCCTTTAAAAAAAACGGTACCATAATAATCATGTGTTATCCTTTTTGTTTTAATAAAATGGTCTTAATTTAATATTTAAAATTAATTCCTTTTTTATTCCAACCTTTTTATTCAAAATCATTTTTTATTTGCAAATTTATTTTGTTTTACTTTATTTTTCGAAAGTAAATGTGAACCTTTTTGTATTGAATAATTAAATCAAATACTCCAATACTTTTGGCAGCATTTGAAATAATTTTCCTCACCTAGAGATTTCTTAAGAATCACTACTTGTGACTTCTACAGAATCTCATCCTCGGAAAATTCACACTTGCTTCAAAAATTATTATGAATGCATATGATGCAAACAAATAGTACATGATGCACGTGGAACTTAAAAGAAATTTATTTTATTAATGAAACTCTTGATATTGATAAATTTGGCTAAATATCCCAATACTCTGGTAACATTTAACTAATTCCTCTCACCTAGGGATCAGTCAAGAAATCACTACTTGTGAGTCTCATGACATCCCATCCTCGGAAGAATTTCATTAAATTTAAAATTTATTATTAATTTTCTTTTTTTTAAAAAAACTTATTTTTATTTTTAACAAAAAATTAAATTTTTGAAAAATCATACTAAGTATCCCAATACTCTGGTAACATTTAGTACGACTCTTCTCACCTAGGGATCAGTCAAGAAATCACTACTTGTGAGTTTTATGACATCCCATCATCGGAATTTTATTTAATTAAATTTAAAATTTATTATTAATTTTCTTTTTCTATTTTCTTTTAAAAAACTTATTTATTTTTATTTTTAATAAAAAATAAATTATTGAAAAATCATACTAAGTATCCCAATACTCTGGTAACACTTAGTACGACTCTTCTCATCTAGGGATCAGCTAGGAATCACTACTTGTGACTTCCGTAGCATCCCATCATAGGATATTCATTTAATTATAATTTTATTAGTAATTTCCCTTTTCCATTTTTTTTCAAATATTTATTTTTATGTTTATCAAAAAATAAATTATTGAAAAATCGTACTAAATATTCCAATACTTTTGGCAACATTTAGTAGGATTTCTCTCACCTAGAGATCAGTTAAGGAATCACTACTTGTGACTTCCATAACATCCCATCATCGGAAGTTTCATTTTAATTAAGTTTAAAATTTATTTTTCCTTTGTTGTTGTTGTTTTTTTTTTAATAATAATAATGATAATAATAATAATAATAATAATAATAATAATAATAATAATAATAATAATAACAACAACCATAACAATAACAATAACAATAATAAAAAAAACACAATAACAATAACAATAACAATAACAATAACAATAATAATAATAATAATAATAATAATAATAATAATAATAATAATAATAATAATAAAACACAAATAATAATAATAATAATAAAACATTAAAAAAGGCTAAAGTTAGAATAAATATACCAAAATGATTTGGGTTTCAAAACCCAAAAAGAAACCCTCCAAATTGGCCCAGGCTGGACAGCCCAAAGAGTGGGCCCAAAAGGAGCTGGAGTGGGTCAGATCTGCTGGGCCAAGCAGACCACGGATGGGCCGGATCAGGCGCGGTTCGGGTCGGATCTACGGGCGACGCGCGGATCTTCCTCCCGCAGACGGGTCGGGCGCGCGGATCCCGGGTCGGATCCGGGTCGCGCGCGGGTCAGACTCCTTTTTTTTTCGGTTATAAAACTCAATTCTTTTTTTTTTACTTCATTTTTTCCTTTCCATCTTCAAAAAAAACTAAAGCCTTCAGAGGTTCCTAGCCGGGGCGATTTCCGGCCGCCGCCTGGGCCGCCGTTCGCCACCGCCGGCCGCCGCCTCCGGTGGCCGGAAAGGGGAAAGCTTATAGCTTTCCGAAGCTTCCCTTCCTCTACTTTCCGTTTCTAACCTTCGTTTCCCCAAAAAAAATGGCGTTACACTTAGATCTGCTCTTGAAGCCGCCGGTCTAAAACCTTGAAAAACCTTTCGCCGCCGTTTGAATACCTCCCTCCTTCCTAGCTTTTTCCTTGCCAGATCTCAAGGTCCAAACCCTTTCAAGATCCCCTGAACCGACTCTTCTTTTTTTTCGGTTCTCAGATTTCTATTTTTTTTCTTTTTTGGATTTTTGCTGCTGTTGATTTTGATTGTGGCTGTATTGTTGTCTCTGGATATTTTGTTGTTTTTTTGTTTTGTGTTTTTGCAGGTGGGGGTTTCGGATCTAGGTTTTGGGGTCTCGGATGGGGTTTCGGGTGGCTGTTGGGATTGTGCGTTGGTTTTTCGGTGATGGTAGTGGTGCTGTTGGGGGTTCGGGCGAGGGTGAGTGGTGATGCTCGGTGAGGGTTTGGTTCCTGGGTGATGGTTGAGGGAAAAAAAAAGGGGTCTCGGGTGAGTGATGATGGTGTTTTGGTGCTCTCGACCGAGGCAGAGGTGATGAGGGTAAGGGATTTTTCCTGGTTTTTGGTTGGTTCGGTGTGGGGTGAGTGGTGATGCTCTGTGAGGGTTTTTGGTTTTCGGCAGAGGTAGAGGGAGGGTTTTTTCTTTTGGGTTCTTCCCCCCTTCGGATGGGAGAGGGTTAGGGGCTTTGTAGTGGGGATGATGCCGTGTGGGGATGGGTAGACAGGAGAGGTGGCTAGCCGGCGGAGATGGGACGGTCTGGGGAGATGGGTTGGCAGGGGTGGCTGGTGGACAGTGATGGTGATTGATGGACTAGACAAAAACAAATAAAAAATAAAATAATAAAAACAATAATAATAATAATAATAATAATAATAATAATAATAATAATAATAGTAATAAAAATAAAAAATAAAAATAAAAATAATAATAATTGTAATAATATAATAATAATAATAACAGATAATAATAAAAATAATATAAATAAGAAAAATAAAAACAAATACATATATATGTAATAATAATAACAATGAAAATAGGACAAAATTAGGTGTCAACACTTACGATCCTTAGAGGCTTACTCGACTAAGTCTGGAGCTAATATCTTACGTTCGCCCACTTCTTCCCACCCAATCGGGGATCGACACCTTCTACCATATAAAGCTTCATATGGTGCCATCCCGATACTTGAGTGATAGCTATTATTGTAAGCAAACTCAGCCAATGGAAGATGATCATCCTAGGAGCCCTTAAAATCCAAAGCACATGCTCTTAACATATCCTCGAGCGTCTGAATGGTGCGCTCGGACTGACCATCAGTCTGCAGATGAAAAGCTGTGCTAAAGTTCAACTAAAATCCCATGGCTTCTTGGAAATGTTCCCAAAAATAAGAAGTAAACCTGGAATCTCTATCGGATGTTATGCTCACTAGAACCCCATGTAACCGAATAATTTCCTTCACATACAAATCTGCCAAAGCACTAAGTGTATCCGTAGACTTCATAGGTAAGAAGTGAGCTGACTTAGTCTATCTACTATCACCCAAATACCGTCATGATTTCTCCTTGTCCGAGGCAATCCCATAACAAAATCCATAGTAATGTGCTCCCACTTCCACATAGGTATAGGTAGAAGTTGTAATAAACCTGCCAATCTTTGGTGCTCTACCTTAACCTGCTGGCACGTGAGACACTTTGCCATAAACTCTGCTATGTCTCTTGTCATGCCAGACCACCAATATACCTTGCGTAGATTATGATACATCTTAGTGTTTCCTGGATGCAAAGTATACTTAGTGGAATGTGCTTATGTCAAAATCAGCTTCTTCAACTCTTTATCATTAGGAACACATATACGGTTATTAAACCTCAAAACCCTATCGCTACCAATATCAAACTCCGAGAGCATACTTGAGTGAATATGGTTCATAGCCTCGATACATTGATCATCCTCCCTCTGAGCAAGCTGAATTCTATCCATCAACTCCGGCTCAATCATCAGGCTGGCTATCATTCCAAATTGCTCAAGAGGTGTAACATTTAAACCGAGGCTTGCAAACTACTTTAGCAATTCATATTCTCTTACCATCATGTAAGATACCATCCCTACCTACTTCCGGCTCAAAGCATCTGCCATCACATTGGCTTTTCCCAGGTGGTATAAGATTTCACAATCATAATCCTTCGTAGCTTGAGCCATCTCCTCTGTCTCATATTCAATTCTCTTTGAGAGAACAAATACTTCAGGCTTTTATGATCCGTAAAAATTTGAAAATTCTCATCATACAAGTAATGCCTCCATATCTTTAGAGCAAACACCACTGCAGCTAACTCCAAGTCATGAGTTGGGTAGTTTTTCTCATGGTCCTTTAATTGTTGAGAACCATATGCAACTACCTTACCATGCTGCATTAACACACAACCCAAACCCTGTCCAGAGGCATCACTATACACCAAAAATCCTCTAAAACTACTAGGAATGGTGAGAATAGGTGCAGTCATCAGCCTGCGCTTCAACTCTTGAAAACTTCGTTCATAGGCATCATTCCATTCAAACTTCACCTCTTTGTGCATTAAGCGCATCAATGGAGCAGCAGCTAACTTTGAGAAACTCTCTACAAATCTTCGATAGTAGCCAGCTAGACCCAAGAAACTCCTAATCTCCGTAACTATTTTCGATCTCTCCCATTGCACCACAGCTTCAATCTTTGATGGATCGACCGAAACACCATCTTTACTAATTATGTGACCCAAAAAGGAGATTTGATCTAGCCAAAAATCACACTTACTTAGCTTGGCATACAATCCTCGATCTCTGAGGGTCTGTAGAACTATTTTCAGACGCTGTTCATGCTCTTCCCGGGACCCTGAATACACCAATATGTCATCGATAAAAATGATGACAAAGTTGTCCAAGTAGGGTTTGAACACATCGTTCATCAAGTTTATGAATGCTGTGGGTGCATTAGTTAGACCAAACAGCATCACCAAAAATTCATAGTGAACGTACTGTGTCCTAAATGCAGTCTTAGGGATATCTTCACTTCGGATCTTCAATTGATGATATCTCGATCTCAAGTCTATCTTGGAAAAGACTTGTGCACCCCGTAGTTGATCAAAGAGATCATCGATCCTAGGAAGAGGGTACTTATTTTTTATTATCATCTTATTCAGCCATCGGTAGTCGACACACAGCCTCATGTTGCCATCTTTCTTCCGGACAAAAAGCACATGAGCACCCTACAAGGATACACTGGGTTGTATAAACCCCTTGTCTAGTAACTCTTGAAGCTGGTTCTTCAATTCTTCCAATTCCACTAAGGCTATCCGATAAGGAGGTCTAGAAATAGGTTCCGTTCCCGGCGCCAAGTCAATAGTAAATTCCATTTCCCTATCCGGAGGAAGTCTTGGAAGATCGTCCGAAAACACATCCAAAAAATCCATGACTACCGAAATTTCATGAAGTCCGAGACGTTTCTCTTCTATGTCCTCCACATAAGCTATAAATCCTTCACATAACAATACATACTTCCTATTAATTTCATTTACAATTAAATCAAGTAATAAACATACTTTTGCATTAAGTATTGGCAAAATTTACAACATAGCTAACAGGAGAAGAGAAAATCACACTTTTAGCATAACAGTCCAATATCACATGATTCTTTGCTAACCAATCCATTCCTAATATGACATCAAATCCATACATATTTAGTAGGATTAGGTCAGCTATTGATTCTCTCTCTCCTAACCGTAGCTTATAACCACAATACACTATATCTATCATTTGTGATTCCTTAAATGGAGTACTTATTTGTAACAATTGTCCTAAAGGTTCAGGCTCAATAGGTAATTTCATAGCAACCATAGGAGAAACAAAAAAGTGCGTGGAGCCTGGATCAATTAATGCAAGGACATATGTATCATAAAGGTAAATCATACTCTGAATCATCTTGGACGAAGCATTGGCAGACTCTTTACTCGATAGCGAATACTCGTCCCTGAGTCACAGTTTTCTTTCCCTTTTCTACAGTTGTGGCCTTAAGCGTAGGTTGGGTGGTCTTTTCTAATTCTTTCGATACTTTTTGATTCATCTTTGGACAATCCTTAATCCGATGTCCTTGTTCACCACACCAAAAACATGCTCTCTTGCCAAATGGCATGTCTGTAACCCATGAAACCTTTTGCAATGCTTACACCTTTGCATTGTACTCTTCGGTGAGCTAGTGGTACTACCCGCTGAATATCGAGATCTCTTATCATTTATCTTGATCCCGGTAGATCTAGGAGTCCCTGTTTCATAACCATCATAACTCCCAATTCAGTATATTTCCATATAACCATTAATTAAAACAAAAGTCATTTTCTTATAATTTATTTGCTTACCTATTGAAGCCCCTTCATAACATCTACTTCTCCTATAAGGATACCTATCACTAGAGGCTCTATCCTCTGACTTCCGCTTCATCTTTTCTTTGCCTTTATCCTTGGCTCGAAAGTTAGCATGATGAAAATCATAGTCCTGCTCATAGAGCTGAGCCTTACAGATCGCCTCTCTATAAGTGGTGATATCTATAGGATACAACTTGGATCTAATAGGAGGCTTCAATCCTTCTATAAATCGGTAAATCTTATGTCCCTCACTCCTTAGAACCTCTGGATCCAATATGCTCAAGGTAATGAATTTCGATTCATATTGATTAACTAACATCGTCCATTGAGTTAAGTTCAAAAACTCGATCTTCAATCGAGTCTGATCAGTGCATGAGATGTACTGTTCATTAAAAGCATCTAAAAATCTATCCCACATAACCTTGGCATATCGAGCCTCTAAAATGGTTCGAGTGGACTGCCACCCATATTCTGCATTGTCCATTAACAAATAAGCAGCCAAACCTACCTTTTCCTTTTCGAAGCATGTCATGTATTCGAAGGATTTAGTGACCGCCTTCATCCAGTTCAGTGTGGCCAACGGATCTCTATCCCCCTTAAACTTAGGCGGATCCAGCTTCTTAAATTCCTTAATCAAAGTAACACTGCAATAAGCACTAGGATCCTGCCTCCCTGTAGTCTGAACTGATAGGGAAAACTCTTGATGTACTGGTGGGGGCTGTACTGGAGGAGTAGGAGGTATTGGAGGAGCATTCCCTGATGTGGTAGGCGAAACAGTAGGCTGGGCTGTTGGTGCATTCGTGGCCACATTCGAAAAATTAACCATAAATTGCGTGAACATCGTGGCCATATTTTCCATATGTTTCTCCATTTTAGCTAGCCTAGTGTTCGGGCTATGCGGTGGAGATGGAGGAGGAGACTGCTTTGGGGGCTCTACTCTACCCCTTCCTTGTCTTCTACTAGTACTCCTTCTACGTGAACTCATTCTGTCGATATAACCACAAATTTCAATGATTTAGTATAACTACAAACAGTTATACCACCTATATGTATTCAGACAAGTACAGTACTTGGGGATGTACACTAACTCTAACTTATTGACACTGACAAACATCAGACTAATCTGCTTTGATATCAATCTGTGACATCCTTGTAACCACGAATAACAACTAACTTTTTTTTCCTTCACATAAAGTTGATTAGTTTGTTTATCAATGTCATCCTTGACTTGACTTATACTTTATGCTTTATTACTTATAGCATGATATCACATTTCACACGAAATTACTTCAAATACTCTGTATGAAAAATGATTGTAAAGGGTTGAGTTTACGCTCAGTAAGAAACATATGTAAAGGAGCATATTATGCCCCTATATACAGTTTTCCTGTTTGGCTCTATAATGTCATGTAAAACCATTATAAAGCATATTCATGTAATTTCTTCAAATACCATATACTTTAACTTCAACTAATTCAAATACTTTTACGTATCTCAAATTTCGTGAAATCACATGTACAAATACAATTAACTTCAAATACTTTCAAGTAGATGGGAGACGATTTACTTCCAATAGAATCATGCACTAAGTAATTCTCATAAGGATAACACATATATCCTATAAGGGATAATCACATAAGAGCCATCACATAAGCAGCGTACCCACGTATGGGCCAAGGTTTCTCCCCTAAGCCAAACATATAAATCAGAGACAATTGGCCAATGTCGATAGGCCACAGTGAACACTAGTCAGGTGACATCTGTGGCACTGAGGATCGGACTAGGGTTCCTTAGGCAAGTACACATAACACATAATATGCATGATCACCAAAGGAGTCCTCAATCCCTAAAACATTCGTCATATATCTTTTGGTTAATATGTATATACTTATATAATTTAGGCTTTTTAAAAAACCTGATTTTCAAATATGACAGTCGACTGGTCTTTAAGGGCAGTCAGCTACTATCACATATATCGATTTATCGAAATTATTTTCCTTAAAAATTCAATTATTTCAAAACCAGTAAACACATAGGGCAGTCGACTAGACATATGGGGCAGTTGACCGGTTTTGAAACAAAATGCTTCCCGAGAAATGCAGTCAACTGGTCATATAACAGTGAATAGTTTCGTAAACAGAATGCTTCTGAAAATTGGACAGTCGACTGGTTTCTCAAACAGAATACTTTTCAAGTAAGTAGCAGTCGATTGGTCATATAGCAATAGACTGGTTTGAAACAGAATACTTTCTAGAAAATAGCAGTCGACTGACTTATACAACGGTCGACTGGTTTGCATTGGTTTTCAAAAAATCTACGCTTTAGTTGTCTCTAGGCAGTCGGCTACTACTTAAGGCAGTCGGCTGCCCCTAGCCAAATTGTAACTACAAGGAAAAACCAAAGTTACACTTCTCTTCTCTTACTTTTGTTAGTGACCAAAATTGACAATAACAAGATCTCCTTAAATACTTGGATTCAGTCTTCCAAATTCCACGTATAGCTAAAGCTAGTGATGAGGGAGGTGGTCAATGGCTGAGGTGATGATCATGCATTAATGGGCATTAAATGCCATGGTATGACTCACCATCATCATCCTCATCACCCCAGGCAGCACCCATTCCCCCATCCCTCTCGTTCCTTCCATTTTTCTTTCAAGTTTCCAATTTTCTCACCTTGACAAACCACCATCTCATGCCATCAATTCGTTAAGCTTCATTAATGAAAAATGATCCTTATCGATAGCCTAAGTTATACCTTTATTATGAAAGGCTGAATCCAAGTGAGTAAGGAGATTTAGAAATCTTGAAATTTTGGTGATTTGCAAAGGTAAGAGAGTTAGAAGGTTTTAGTTCATTTTATGGATAGTTTGAAGTCGTATAGAGTTTGTAGAGTATATTTATTAAGGTTTAATTGTCATGATGTTTACAGCTTGAAGAAGTGAAAAATGACAAGGGTTGATTTCCACCAAGTTTGGGGATTTAATTGCTATTCGAGGTAAAGAATTTATGTAACGGACGTAGGGTGACTATGTCCGCATGTTTTATTGTATTTTGAACTGCTTTGGGAAGAAGTACAGCTGGTTTAATTGCTGGAAAAAGGGTACCATTTGGGTCTTACTCCTAGTGCTAATTAGGCTAAAAGCAACCGACTGCCTTAAGTAGCAGCCGATTGCTTAGAGACAACCGAAGCGGAGATTTTTGAAAATTGAGATAAACCAATCGACTGCTATGTAAGCCAGTCGACTGCCAATTTCCCAAAAACTATTCTATTTCAAACCAGTCGACTGCTTTTATTTGAAAAGCATTCTGTTTTAAAACCAGTCGACTGCCAAGAGGGCCAGTCGACTGCTAATTGTCCAGAAACATTCTGTTTCAAAACCAACCGACTGCCAAAGGGGCCCAGTCGACTGCCATTTCTTAGGAAACATTCTGGTTCAAAATTAGTCGACTGCTATTTGGGACCAGTTGACTACCCTATTTGTATTTTGAAAAATAAAATAATTGAATTTCAAAAAAGGAAAGAAATTCAATAAGGCAAAATGGGGTGTAGCAGTCGACTGCCCTAAAGTACCAGCCGACTGCCTATTTGAAAGAAAGGTTTTGAGAACCTATTTTAAGAAAGTATACTTGTATTTGTTAAAGCCGCCCAGCCCTCAGACCTGTAGTAAGGCACCTGACTAGTGAGCACTGTGGGCTATAGACAATGGCCATGAGTCTCTTACTTGTTTCGGCTTTAGGGAGGATCCTTGGCTCATACGTGGGTACGCCAATTATTTGATATCTCTTAGGATTATCCCTTACGGGATATATTTACGGTATTCTCATGAGATCTCTCTTGGATTATCCCTTACGGGATATATTTACGATATCCATTATGAGAGTTACTTGGTGGATGATTCTATTGGATATAAATTGTCTCCCATCTATTTGAAAATACTGGAAGTTAACTGTATTTGCATATTTGATTTCACGCGATTTGAGATCCGTGGAAATATTTGAAATTATGATCTACTTGTATTTGATATTTGCGAAAGATATATATGGCATATGCTTTATAATGATTTTACATGACATTATAGAGCCAAGCAGGAAAACTGCATATAGTGATATAGTACGCTCTTTTACATAAGTTTCTTACTGAGCGTAAACTCACTCCTTTACAACCATTTTTCATACAGAGTATCTGAAGTAAATCCAGCTCCGGATAAAGTAGTACTTTTTGGGATTTTGAGATACCTTCAGGGCACCCTTCCTACTTATCCCTTGAAGGTATATTTGGTTGGCCGTTACTTCGGCTAATGTACAGTACGATACCACAGTTGTGTATATTTGGGGAATTAGGTTGTGTAAATATTTGAGATCCTGATGTATATGACATGTTTATAAATGAAAAATTTTAGGCATGTGAAAATAGATATAGAGCTTTGATAATAACGCCTAAAGCATAAGAGTAAGGAAGATTGGCATTGGATAAACTAGTCAATTTATTTGTTATTTGAAGTAGAATATTTGTTATTTGGTTAGTGACGAGGATGTCACAGATTCGATGACAGACTATGGTTGTTCTACAAGGTAACCATGATGGAAACTTGATGAAAATTTGAAGAAAGAACAAGAATGGCTGCCGACCCTTTTTGCTGGAAAAGATGGCATTTAATGTCATTAATGTGTATTTATCTAATTAATCATCATATTTCTACTTTTGACGATTGACCCTTTAATTATCCTTCTTTCTTCATATGCCACATGTCCTTTAATTGCCAAAAATCTGATATTTATTTCTTCATACTCCAATTATCCTTACAATATCAGAAATTATTCCTTAACCATTTGACCATCAAGTTCATTATTCCTTCCGTGTCCCATATATTATTTATACATCAAAATTTCATATTCATTTAATTATTCTAACTTGAAATACTTTACAATTCTGGGAAAATTACATGAATTTGGGGATTTCACAACTTCAAACCATTAAATAATTAAAATTTCAAGATTTCTCTCACCTTTCTTCTTGACCAGATCCAATGGGGGTTGTTTCACCTTGATTTTGGGCACTTTAGGACTTGATTTTGGTGTCAAAAGATAGAGCACTGAAACCGGGTAGGGTTGTTGAAGACAGTTTACGCTTTCGGAGTGTTTAGGCTAGGGTTTCTATCACTTTCTCTCTCTAGGCTAGCTTTTGTCTCACCTTTTCCCATGATGGGCGGCATGAAGAAGAAGAAAAGCTGATTTTTATGTTTTAAAAAGAAAAGTCTTGGATGTAAAATTACGAAAATACCCTTATACTTACTCATAAATTCAAATTTTGCCATCCACATTACAACTTTAATTTAAACATTCAGTCCGACTTCTAAATATTTTATCGATTTATATATGATGCACTGACAGTGTATAGTTTCTATACACTGTCAATACACCAGAAGTTGACACCTCATTAATAAGCCCTTATGAGTAAATTAAAAAATATATTTATATTTACTTTTAAGGGCTTGGTATATTTTTTAATTTGCCAATTGATGAGGTGCCAATCTTTGATGCATTAACAGTGTATAGAAACTATACACTGTCAGTGCATCATCTATAAACCCATATTTTATTTAATCATAAAACATCTCTAGTTAACACGTTCTAACCTTCGGTTAGGCTTTTGATGGGGTTTGACTATCAAATGGGTGAAATTACCAAAATACCCTTAATCGTTGAATCGCTTAAATTTTGACTTACACATGTGATTCAATCTTTAAGTTGACATGGCATGAAACTTCTTCACATGTAGATTAATCTATAACTGTCAGTTGATCTTAATTCAAATCAAATTGAACGTTATTTACGAAAATTTTCCAAGCGTATGGGCATAATCGTCATTTTGGAAATTAATCTACGTTTTTCAAAACATGCTCAAACGATGAAATTTTGAGGTACAAATTTCTCCTATCTTAGTATGTCACTCCAAATATCACGACTCTGGAGTTTCTCCCCGATCCAGACTGTAAAAGTCCCATGGGGCCTACATGACACTTTCCTTCTATGAACCCAATTATTCCATTTTTAGTAATTCATCCTTTGTTTTTTCATTTCCCTAACCTTTAAATTATGAAATTTATTGGAAAAATGTGGTCCTCACATTAGCATATCGTCCCTCACTAACGGGCTATAGTAGTTAGTGTATTGGCCTTCACTAACGGCTTATAGTAGTCAGCAATGATCATGCATTTAATGGCAAATCAATTGGATTCTTCTAACCAAAGTTATAATCAAATCTAGAAAGATTGGTCATTTATTTCCTGCACTGTAGTCAGATAAAAATTTTAACTAATTCAAGAATTATCTACCATAAATTATACACATGTAATTTAATTTCTTAGGAAATTTTCATTTATTACAAGTTATCCAAAAAAAAGCTTAACCAAGCTGTTGAGTCTTGATTATTCCATTCAATACAAGAAATGAAAATTGAATTGGGTGGCTGAACTCTATGCAATAGGAAGATAAGGGTTAGCACTAGAGTTTGACTTCACTAACAATCATACTTGAGTGGGTTAAGAATATTGAAGCTAGTTACATGGGTGATAAATTATCTCAAAGATCACTAAACTGGTGGTCTCTTCTTCTGGAATTCTTGATTGGTTGTACAACAATGGAATTTTGAGGTACAACGGCCGACTTTATGTTGGGGATTAAGGACAATTGAAAACTTAGGTGCTTTAGTTTTCGCACCACAGCAAGGATACTCAGGGACATAGGCTACCTACTATAGGGTGAGATTATATTTTTTCTGGCCTAGACGATGAAATGTGTCTAAGAACATATAGAGCAATATGACACATCCCAAAGAAATAAGAGTGAACATGTAGTTTATCCAGGGGTGTTGTAAGTTTCCCGTTCTTCAACAAAACTTGGAATTGATCACAATAGATTTCATCGAGGCTTCCCCAATCTCAAAGGTTCAACGACATTTTGGTGGCTATTGACAAACTCACCAAATATGCCTAATTTATGGTCTTATCTCACCCTTTCTCTATTGTAGAAGTAGCTAAGACCTATTTAGATCAAATCTATAAGCTATATGGGGCTCAAAAGGTAGTCATATCTGATAGGGACAAGGTGTTCATTAGGTCTATTTTACAAGAGTTAATGAAGTTGCTAGAAACAAAGGTTCAAATGAGCATTAGTTACCATCCTGAAACATATAGCCAATCTAAAAGGCTCAATCAATGATTGGAGCAATTTTTGAGGTGCACGTGCTTCCTATAGCCTAAGTCACAGGGTAACTGGTTACCATTGGCCAAATGGTGGTACAACTCCAGTTACCACATGGCCCTGAAGATGTCACCATTCTAGGCACTTTACGACTATCATCCACCTAGGTTTTTATAGTATTCTAGCACCAAAGTCGAAGTAGTTTCAGTAGAAGAAATACTTAGGGAGAGGAAGCAATTGAGTAAATTGATACTGGATCAAATGATAAAAGCTCAGCAGAGGATGAAATGGTATGCTAATAAAAACATAACTGAGAGAGAGTTTTAGAAAGGAGATGGAGTTTATCTAAAAATTCAGCCTTATAAAAAGACCAGTTTAGTACTTAGGAAGAGCTTAAACTTTCTTCTAAGTATTATGGTCATTAAAAAATTATTACTAAGATCAATCCTATTGCCTACAAGTTACAACTACCTCTAGAGGCAAAAATTCGTCTTATATTTCATGTTAGCTTGCTGAAGAAGAAAATTGGTCATAAGGTGGTAGGTTCCATTAATCCACCTAAGGTGACAGAAGAAAGACAACCAGGAGTATACATTGCTATAGTTTTAGACAAGAGGTGAAAAGAGGTAACTCTATAACGACACAACTACTGATACAATGGATTAACTTAGGCCCAGAGAATGCTACATGGGAAGACTATCGAGCATTAATTTCACAATTCTCATCATTTGATCCTTGGGGACAAGGATATGCTACATGAGGTTTTTACTTTAGTGGTTGATATAGACTAATGCTTGCATGTACATGTTAAAATAGAAAACTAGAATATATGGAATAAAGTAAATAATAGATATTGACTGTCGTAACGGCTTCGCGCTCGACGATTTTAAAAATGTTTAAAAACAAAAAGGGAGTCGCCACCAATCTTTTTTGTCTAGGTGTGATTGGCCACTTAAAATATTTATCTTTTTAACAAAATCTCAAAATTAATTAAGTTTTATAAAAAAGACATTTTTTGGTCTGCGAAAACAAAATTGGGTCTAGGAGTACGGTTACGCGTGAGGAAGGATTAGCACCCCCACGACGCTCGTTAAAAAACGGTACCATAATAATCATGTGTTATCCTTTAATTTTAATAAAATGGTCTTGAATTAATATTTAAAAATAATTCTTATTTCATTGCAATCAATTTTATTCTTTTTGTTCAAAGTCATTTTTTATTTGTAAAAATCATTTTGTTTTATTTTAAAAAGTTAAATTTTATTTTTCAAAAGTGAATGTGAACCTTTTTGTATTGAAAAATTAAATCAAATATCCCAATACTCTGGTAACATTTGAAATAATTTTTCTCACCTAAAGATTTCTTAAGAATCACTACTTGTGAGTTCTATAGAATCTTATCATCGGAAGATTCACACTCGCTTCAAAAATTATTATGAATGCATACGATGCAAACAGATAATGAATGATGCAAATGAATTTTTTAATTTTTTATATAAATATTTCTTTATTTATTTTAAATAAAAATTTTTATTATTGAAAAATTGCACTAAGTATCCCAATACTCTGGTAACACTTAGTGAATTCCTCTCACCTAGGGATCAGTCAAGAAATCACTACTTGTGAGTCTCATGACATCCCATCATCGGAATATTGTTTAATTATTAAATTGCAATTTTATTATTAATTAAAAAAACTTATTGATTTACTTTTTAACAAAAAAATTAAATTATTGAAAAATCATACTAAATATCCCAATACTCTAGTAACATTTAATACGACTCTTCTCACCTAAGGATCAGTCAAGAAATCACTACTTGTGAGTTTCATGACATCCCATCATCGGAAGATTTGTTTACTTAAATTTAAGTTTTATTATTAATTTCTTTTTTCTATTTTCTTTTTAAAAACTTATTTATTTTTATTTTAATAAAATTTAAATTATTGAAAAATCATACTAAATATCCCAATACTCTGGTAACATTTAGTACGACTCTTCTCACCTAGGGATCAGTCAAGAAATCACTACTTGTGAGTTTCATGACATCCCATCATCGGACAAATTTCATTTATTTTGAAATTAAGATTTAGATTTATTATCTTGATTCCTTCGATTACCCCTTTTTATTAAAATTCTATTATTACTTATTTGATTAATTTAATTACCATTCTTTACCTTTGGAAAGTTTACTATTATTAATTTTTATTGGTTTGGTTATTTTGTATTTATGTATTTCCAAAATCCCTTTTTGTTAATTTCTCTCAATTGTTTCCATTACCTCTTTTGTTTTTATTAGTCTTCTTTTAATTAATATTTTTCTAAACACTCTTTATTTATCATAACTCATCATTGTATATATAAATTTTTCTTAAAATAAGTATAAAATTGAATATTGAGGAATAATATCGAATATCACATAGTCTGGTAACATTCGATATAATTCCTCTCACCTAAAGTTTTTCGAAGAATCGCTACTTGCGAGTTCTACGAAAACTTATCATCGAGATTTCACGCTTATTTATTTTATTCATTTATTTATTTATTTACTTTTTTATTTTTTTAGATTCTTAAAATATTCTTTTATAGTAAATTGTTTAATAAAGAGAAAATTATATAAAAAAAAACTATATGGTTATACATTTTGTATTTATTTTATGGACTTTATATATATATATATATATATATATATTTATATACATTTTAAACCATATATATACCATAGTTATTTACATATTTTATTCATACATATATCTTAAAACTATGTATTTATTATTAAGATTAATTCCATATTTAAACTTAAAGTTATTGGATCTTAAAGTATTTTATTTATGAATAAATATTAATTTTCTGTTAAGCAAAAATATTAAAAATAAATAAAATAAACTATTAAACTGAATAAATAAATAAATAAAAAATATATACCCAAATGGATTGGGCTTGAAACCCAAAGAAAGCCTTCCAAAACGGGCCTGAAAATCAAGCCCAATTGCCACTTGAAGCGAGCTGAGACTGCTGGGCCGGAGCAAGCCAAAACGGGCCCGATCAGGTGCGTGAGTGGAGGGGGTCGGTACGCCTGTCGGGTCAAAACGCGGGTTGCGAACTGAGGGTGGTGTCAGGTAGCGGTCGGGTTGCGCGGATCCCGGGTCGGGTCGGACGTGGAGCGCGGGTCCTCAACCTCAAAACGCACCGTTTTACTATCCTATAAAAGGCCTATTTTTTTGTTTCTCCTCATTTTAGCTGGCTCCTCTGAAAAAAATTCCAAAAACCCTCTGAAGAAATCCTCTCCGCCTCTCCTTCTCCGAACGGCTGCCACCGTGCCGGCCGCCGTGCACCGCCGTACGCCGGTGGTCTCTCCGACACCTAAAAGTGCTCCTCTCTCCCTCCTCTAACTAGATCTAGGCTCCGTTCCTCTCAAAAATTCCTCTAACCTCACGGATCTGACAAACCGAAACCGTTCTCCCTTTTTTTGTTTATTTTTTTTTCGTATTTGTTTTTGGATCTGGTGGTGGTTTTTTGTGGTTGCTGTTGTTGGTTCGTTTTTCCCTTTTTTGCAGGTACTAGAGATTCAGATCTGGGATCCGGGGTCCTTGGATTCTAGGGTTTCCAGATCTAGATTAGGGTTTGGTTTCTTTCGGTGCTGGTGGTTGGAGGCTTCGGGGTTGTGTGGTGTTGGCAGTGGTGATGGTGATTAGGGTTGGGTTCTGTCAGGGATGGTCTTGGTTGTGGTGACGATGATGATAGTTTGGTGATGATGGTGGTGAATGGACGGTGGTGAGTGGCTGATTTTTTTGGTAGTATCTCTGAGTTTTCCAGTCTCCGAAAAGAAGAAGAAAACCTGAAGAAAATCTAGTCCTCTTAAACTAATTTAGGATCAACCTTTGGTCCGGAGGATAAGAACCAATCTAGGTTCTTTCTATTGTTTTTCAGTCCTCCGGACAGTGTCAGGGATGGGATTGATACCTGGGGAAGCTGAGTTTTGGAGATACCCGAGACCTAGGGGGACGGGTGGAGGACGCCGGCGTTTGGGAGTGCAGCCGGTGATGGACTAGCATCAAATGTGATTGTAATATATTAGTAATAATAATAAAACAGATAGAAAAATAATATTAATAAAAAAAAGTTAATAATAATAATAATAATAAAAACAAATAAAATAAGTAAAATAAAATAAAGCAAATAATATAAATAATATATATAATAAGAATAAAAATAAATTAAGAACTAAAAATTAATAATAATAATAATAAAAATAAATAAAACGAAAATAAAAATAAAAATAACAATAATGAAACACACATATATAATAATGATAATAAAAATAAAAATAAAAACAAATAATATATAATAATAATAATAATAAATTAAGAATTAAAAATTGATAATAATAATAATAATAATAATAACAAATAAAATGAAAATAAAAATAAAAATAAAACACACATATAATAATAATAATAATAATAATAATAATAATAATAATAATAATAATAATAATAATAAAACAACAACAAATAATAATAACAACAATAAAAATAAAATAAATAAAATAAAATTAAAATTAAAAATAAAGTAAAGTAAAAAAATAAAATAAAATAAAAATAAAAAAAATAAAAAATAAAACATCAAATTCAATCCACTCTCATGGGCCTGGAAGTCCAATGTTTCAATCTGGACTTTGAGAGTTCAATCTATCAATTTGGACAAAATTTGATGTCTACATTGACGATAGGAAATGTATGGATAATATATGCGGGAATTAATGAAAATTAATTATAATAAATGTAAAATATAATAACATGAAAACAAATGAAAAGTAAAGGATTAATGTGATAACAAATGAAATAAGAATGAACAAAATAATTAAAACAATTGAAATAAATGATGATTTTATAAATGATGGAATTTTTGGGTGTTACAAGTGTGTAATGTTCAAGAAACTCCTATGTGAGAATAATTTTTCTAAGTCCAATCAAATAGTTGAGGATTTAGGAAAAAACTTTAATATTAAATTAATTTTTATTTATTCTTAAATAAGTTAAATAATATAAAAGTCTTTAAAATAGGAATAGGAATAGGGATAATAAGAAATAATTATAACTAAAATTGGGAATGAAATGAAGATTTTACCAGTAATGAAATTCTTTGAATTTTGTGAGTGTGCAATTTTTAAGGAATTTTTAGGTGAGAAAGAACTTTTTTCTAATTCAATCAGAGTGCATGGGGATTTGGAAAAATAATTTCAATATAAAAATTCCTTAGTTTATTTCTCAAAAATAAAAAAAATAATAAATCTTATAAAATTGAGATCAAAATTTTTGAAGAAAATTAGGTCTAAAAATTTTAGATACAAGAACGAGTGTATTCTTATGAATACTTTTGAAGTGAGAAGATTTCTCTAGATATTCAATCAACATGTTGGAGGATTCCTAAAGAGATTTTCAATATATAAAATAAAAATAAAAACAAAAAATAATAAATACCATTAAAATTAAGACTAAGCTATGATAGTTTATGGTTAATTAGTATCCACATTTAGACAGGCTGTAAGGGTACTAATCTTATCCTATATGTAAATGAACTCTCAAACCCTAAACTTAGAACTATAGATTAAACCTTAGAGTCATTTAGTGACCAATCACACGTAGTAAAAAAAGATTGGTTGCTACTCCTTATTTAAATCTAGCTGTTAAGTCTAATACTAAAATCGTTATTTTAGTAATCATGGTTGGAAAAGATGATGAAAAATGAAAAAGGTTGTAAAATTGTGAAGGATATATATAATTTTATACAATGATATTTTGGTATTAAAAAAATGTGAGATTCACACTTCCTATTACTGTTATATGCTGTTAATGAAGTTAAGAAGATAAGTTATATCATAACTGTTTATATGCCTTGTGATTTGTAGGTGTAAGGAGATCTGGACTGTGGGCCTCATTGGGATTTATACTGTTTTGAGGGAGGTGGAAAATGGTAGTATCAATATTTGAAGCAAAATACTGAGATAGTAAGAATCTACATCTCGAAATTTGTTTGTTTGATCATGTTTTGAAAAGTGTGCAACAATTTAGGAATTGACAGTTAAGTCCATAGGCCCGTAAAACTTTCGTAAATAACGGTCAACCTAAATTGATTTAAGACCAACTAAAGTCATAAATAAATCCTCGTGTGAAGAAGCCTTATGCTATGTTAAGTTGTAGACTAAATCACACATAAAAGTGGAAAACTATGTGATTTGACGATTAACGTTATTTTGGTAATTTTGCCCTTTTGACTAGTCGAACCTTATCAAAAGCATATTCAATGATTAGAATATGTTAAATAGATATGTTTTATGATTGAATGAAATATTTTGGAAGTTAAACTGAATGTTTAAATGGAAGTTGAACTGTGTAAAATTGGAATTTTGATAAAACTTAAGGGCATTTTAGTAATTTGCCACTAAGATATTAATTTAAAAAGGAAATTTCTAGTCTTCTCCCTCTCATAGCCGGCCATCATCTTCACCAATACCTTCCCACACTAAAAAGCTTGGTCAAGAGAGAGAAAACCATTGAAACCCTAGTAAAAACACATCGAAACCAAAAGCAGTCTTCACCAAACTTGTCTAGCTCTCTAAGCACTACAACATACTATCAAAATCAAGCATTGAAGTGGCCATTGGCATGGTGTTTGGAGCTCTTCCATTTTCTGCCAAGAAGAAAAGTGAGAGAAAGCTTAATTCTTTCATGGTTTAATGGCTTTATACTGTGTTTAAGGTGTTTATCCATGTAATTGAACTTGATTTGTATCAAAACCATGAGAAATCACTCCCTAGGGTTTCTGCCAACATGAACCATGCATGAGTGAGAGGTTGTTCAATGAAAAAGTAGTGTAGAATCAGTGTAAAGAGAGTGTAGAACACATTTATGGCCTTGAATCGTCAAAATGAAATGTGTAACTAGGGTAGACCGTTTCGGCCAAGTGAAGGGCATGGGGATTCATGCTCGATTCAATGTAATTTGAATCCTAGAATAACGTATAAATTAATAGAAGATTACTAGCGAAGGCAGAACCGAAAAAGGAGATGTTTTGACGATAATTGCAATGTTAGCACCGATATGAAACAGACCGGATTTGCAGTTGCAGTAGATGAAAAGACTAATTTATCATATTTTATAGAAAGGAGTACAAGATATGTATATATACAGAATTGTAAAACCTAAATTAGGTAGGTTATTAACTAAACCTAGATATTTCAGCTTATAATTAAGCTATATACAATCTGTTAATTGTGGTAATATACAACTGTAATATTACGCTAATATACAGCTGTAACACTCCCCCTCAAGCTGGAGCATAGATGTTAGTCATGCCTAGCTTGTTACAAATATAATCAACTCGAGGTCCATTGAGTGCCTTTGTAAAAATATCCCTTAGCTGTTCTTTAATGTTCACATGTTCTGTAGAGATCAACTTTTGCTGTATTTTTTCATGGATAAAGTGACAGTCAATCTCAATGTGTTTAGTTCTTTCATGGAACATAGGGTTGTAAGCAATATGAAGAGCAGCTTGATTATCACACCATAATTTTGCTGGTTTTAAAACTTCAAGACCAACTTCAGTTAAAAGCTGACATATCCACAATATCTCACATGCAGATTGAGCCATGGCTCTATACTCTGCTTCTGCACTAGATTTGGAAACAACATTCTGTTTCTTACTCTTCCAAGAGATTAAATTTCCACCAACAAACACATAATAACTTGTGGTAGATCTCCAATCAATTTTGGAACCTGCCCAATCTGCATCAGAAAAACATTCAACATGATTATGTCCATGATTTTTTTATAATATTCCTCATCCTGGGGCTCCCTTTAAGTAGCATAGAATTTGTTCTAAAGCTGTCCAATGATGAACTGTTGGAGAAGACATGAACTGGCTGATAATGCTAACAGAATAAGCGATATCAGGATGAGTTACTGTAAGATAATTCAGTTTTCCAACCAATCACCTATATCTTTCAGGATCCTCAAATTATTCTCCATCTTTTGTAAGCTGTAAATTAGGAAGCATTGGAGCACTACATGGCTTAGCTCCTAATTTTCCAGTTTCAGTCAATAAGTCAAGTACATATTTCCTCTGAGACAAAAGAATACCTTTCTTACTCCTTGTCACCTCAACTCCCAAGAAATATTTTAATGCTCCCAAGTCTTTCGTTTGAAACTGACTGTGAAGAAAATGCTTTAGTTTTGAAATTCCCATAGCATCACTTCTTGTGATAACAATATCATCCAGATATACTACCAGAAGAATAATACCAGATGCAGATTTTTTATAAAAAACTGAATGATCAAGTTTACTCTTCATCATGCCAAACTTTTCAATTGCTTGACTAAATTTTCCAAACCACGCACGTGGACTCTGTTTGAGACCATATAGTGATTTACGAAGATGACAAACTTTTCCATTCTTCCTCTGAGCAACAAACCCAGGTGGTTGCTCCATATAGACTTCCTTTTGAAGATCACCATGCAGAAATGCATTTTTAATGTCTAATTGATGCAAAGGCCAATCATGAGTAGCTGCCATAGAGATAAGTAACCGAACAGATGTCAATTTAGTAACAGCAGAAAAGGTGTCAAAATAATCTTCCCTATATGTCTGAGCAAAGCTTTTAGCCACCAAATGAGCTTTAAGGCGGGCAATTGACCCATCAGGATTGAGTTTAATTGCAAACACCCATATACACCCAATAGCTTTCTTTCCAGTGGGTAAATCAACCAAATTCCAAGTACTATTAGAATCTAAAGCATTCATCTCTTCTATCATAGCTGCATGCCAACTAGGATGAGACAAAGCTTCCATAACAGATTTTGGAACACAAACAGAATCAATCGAGGCAACAAAAGAACAAGATGAGGGAGACAAATTGTCATAAGAAACAAAAGTTGAAATAGGATAAGTACACTGACGTTTACCTTTACGAAAGGCAATGGGTAAATCAAGATCATCTGTAGCTGGATTTGATGATGAAGAATTAACTGGTGCTGGACATGGATCAGAAGGAACTTGACGACGAGTATAGGTATGAATAACAGGAGGTGGTGGATTTTGTGGTAGAGTTGTGACTGGTTGGTACGTGACATGATAAAGTAATAAATCATCATCATCTTAAGAAGTTATAAACTTATTGTAACTGAAGTGTGAATAATTAAAAATGTATATGTGATGTTTTGCAGCTCGGAAGTGAGGTGTAGAATACTGGTGCAAGCGGGTGATTTGGCAAAATCCGAGTGGTAAGGGATATATGCAAGAAGCGTAGAGATACTGTGTTGAATTGATATTGATTGAATTGTGATCATAGGTGATTGGTTATTGTGAATTGTTGAGATTGGGAAACTGTGATTGGGAATATTGAATTGTGTTTCTAGTGTAGGAAGGTTAGGATGGACCTTACCATTATACTGTTGAAATTTTGTAAATTGAACCCTAAACCCTAGAATCACAATTGTAGACTGTAAAAGTGAATGAGATAAAGTTAAAGAGTGAAGAAATTAAGAGTTGTAATTAGGTCGCTAAGATTGCCCAATTTGTAACTCAGTTTTTGAGACTATTTTAATGATTTTCCTAGTTTTCAAGATACCTACAATTGTTAGTGACATTTTTATATGTAAATAAAATATTTTGAACACTGGATCTGAACTGAGAATATTTGCAGAATATTTTCATAACAACTGGCATTGTTACTGATCTTACTTATTTATGGATTGTCTAAAGATTTGTTTAACTGAATTAAACTCTGAAATGTGTTTCCACTGTTTTATATAATGTTTTGAGACTGTAGGTCCCATAATGGCCTTTAGGTTTATCATCTTATCTGAGTGAGTGTGTGTACTATGCTGTTTGACCTTAATCACGTCCTTAGCACCCACAACTGTTGCTTGACTAGTGTTTACTGTGGACCTTATTAACGATGGCCATACATCTTATTATTATTCCCTTTTGAGATTATGAAAATGCATGATTATATTGGGTGTTGCCTGGTCTCCACTGGACTGTTGTCGATTTGTTTTTCCATACTGTTTACTGATTTTTCATTGAATGTGATCGATTGAAATGATTTACTATATTGTTTTTTGAAATCTATCTACTATTATGTTCTAAGTGATTTACTAAACTATTTACTAAACTAGTCGTTATACTGTTTACCAATTGTTTTATTTATTGGTCCACTGAATTGATTTCATACTGTTATCAAGTGATTGTTAACTGTTTATTGAATTGCTTAAGAAATGATTGATCGAAAACCATACCACTAAACTGTCTATCAAGCAAATTATGGTAAATTCCCTATAGTCGAAGCTAAGGACCGAGACAAGTGAGGTTCTTCAAAGTATTTTTCTGTACTTAGTCTGGTTACATAATCAATTATAGTATCCTTTATGATAGAGTGCGTAGGTACTGTACAGATATTGATTTCGAGTGTAGGAGCATTTGTAGACACTATTTTTGTCCGAAAATAACCCATCATGGTTTTGAAATTGGGCTTTGGGCCTATGTAATTCATTTCTTTGCATTGGACTCAAATCCAAAAGGGCTAAAGGTTCATAAATCCTGTTGTATTTTGTTTTATTTTTATCTTTATTTTATTTCTATCCTTATTTTTTGTTTTTACTTTATTTTATTGATGATAAATAAAATAAAATAAAATAAAATAAGCAATAAAAATAATAAAAAGAAAAATACAAAAAAAAATATAATAAAAGAGGTAAAATCGGGGTTTTCAATTCTAGATCCAAATTGATCCTAGCTGAATTTAATTGCAAAATCTCGATTTAAATGCCGAAATTGCAGCATTAACACTGAGAATCAATTGAAACTGGAAAGGGATCCATTACGGGCAAAAATTGGAAAGGAAATATTAAGGCTAATGGAAGTCAACTATGTGAAGAAAGGAAAGGAACAATAAACCCAAAATCAGAACAAAATCAAGATCATAAAATCATGCAAATCAATTAATTCTTTACCTAATCTGGATGCCTAAAGACTACTATAAATTCATGCACACACAGCGAGAGAATCACACAGAGAGTGAAAAAAAAAAAGGGCAAACGGAAGCAAAGTAAGCGAGAAATTGGAGATTGAGATTAAAAAAAAAAAAAACCAGAAAACACAGAGAAAGAAGAGAGAGCACTGCTCGAGCGACTTCAGTTTCATCATCTACGTCGCCGCATCAGTACTGCCCTTCATCGCTTCGTTGCAGCAGCACGCCATCCTTCATCCTGTTTGATCTCCCCTGCGTATCTATTTTCTCTGCTATGAGCCCTTCCATTTTGGTTTTATAGTATTAATTTTATATATTAATTTGTGTCTATCCATGCTCTGACTTGTTGACCACCTATGAATAATTGAATATATGCCAATCATTTCCTTCTTCACACGTGAATTGCTGTTTGAGATCTATTATTTGTTTTGGGTCTTTACATGTACATGTGCTGGATAAAAGTCAGATGGGCTTAGCTCATGAGAAATATATTATATATGTGTTGGCATGATTTGGTATACATCTTGAAGTTGGGGATTAATCATGTGCATATGTTTTTTTTCTTATGCTTCTTATATATATATATATATGTATACACGTACTTGCAAAATAATTAATATTGGCTTTTGAAATGCTATTGATTTAATTACTTTATTTGTTCGTAGTGTGTTATGTGTATTAAGTGGGTGGTATCTAAATTAATAAATTTTTTTTAAAATAATCAATATTGAGTCCAGATTTTTTTTTACCAAAATTTGAAAGGAGACAAAATAAATGAAATTAATTGAAAAGAAACTTTAGATAATGGTAGTGAACTGATAATCGAAGATTTAATAAATTGAATTTCAATCAATGGTGAAAATTTAAGAAAATTGTGAGTGTACAAGTATCTTAAAAATTTTTATATGGCTAAAGTTCAAAATATAAAAAAAAACGAATAAATATAAATAAATAAAACATAAACTTTGAAATAAATAAATAAATAAAAAAATAAATTAAAAAAAATATTCCAAGGATGAGATTCCAAAAAGTCACAAATGGTTGACATTTGAAAATCTCTAAGTGAGAAAATTTTTCTTAAATCTCGCTAGAACGATAGAAGATTTAAGTAAAATTTTTAACATTAATAATCCATAATATTAATAATAAAATGTAAGATTTAGTAATAAATTGAAAGTAAACAAAAAATATTCCGAGGATGAGATTCTAAAGAGTCGCAAATGGTTGACATTCGGAAATCTCTAGATGAGAAGATTTTTCTTAAATCTCGCTAGAATAATGGAAGATTTAAGCAAAATTTTCAATAATAGATATTTATTTTTCAAAATAATAATAATAATAACAATTTAAACAATAAAAAATAATATTGAACAAAGAATAAATAAAAATAACTCCGATGATGAAATTCCAAAGAGTCACAAATGGTTGACATTTGAAAATTTTTAGGTGAGAGAATTTTTCTTAAATTTTGTCGGTATGTTGGAAGATTTAAGAAATGTTTTCAATATTAATTTTCATAATGTATTAAAATAGTAATAATAAAAGATAAATTATAAAACTTTTATAAAATAAAAATAAATAATTAATAATAGATGGATATAGGATTAATAAAAATTATTAATAATAAATACTAAATAATGTATAATAATTAATAATAATTGATATGAAATAATTACTAAACATTATTACGATGATAAGAGTCCAAAGAGTCACAAATGGCTGACATTTGGAATTCTTTAGGTAAGAATTTTTCTTGAAGTCTCGCCAGAATGATGGAAGGCTAAGAGAATTTTCGATATTAATAATCTAAATTTATTTCTCGAATTAAAAATAAATAAATAAAATTAAATAAAATAATAAATAAAATAAAATAAAATAAAATAATATAAATAAAATATTAGATTAAAATAAATTGAGAAAATTTTGATCCGACGACGGAGCCTTTTCAAGCAAGTCAAATGATACTACTTGAATACTCGTGAGGTAAGGATAAGTTTTCAAGAAATTCCACCAGAATGACGGAGAATTTCTTAGAAAATTTACCAATATTTAATTATTCGGAATAAAAATAAAAATTATGACAAATTAAGATTATTCAAACAAAACCGTCTTAAGATAGCACAAGATTAATTAGGTACCATTCTAGGATAGGCGTTGTGAGGGTGCTAACACCTTCCTCACACGTAATCGACCCCCGAGCCCTAAATCCGAAAAGAAGATCAATCCTTATCCTTAAATGAGAATAGGTGACTAATCACACTTAGGCTAAAAAATGATTGGTGACGACTCCATTGAACCATGTCTAGCGGCTAGGTCTAGGGCCTAAAATCGTTACGATAGCATCCTTAGGATATATGCATGTAGTTTTACATAGTATCAATTCTTTAATATATATTTTTTACAGGGCATAAGCTTACCCCCTTACTTTCCTTCAAGATTATTTACAGTAAACTTATTCTGTTCCAGGAGAACTTCTGATCAATATCTCTCAAGCGATTATCGGGAACCATAGAAGTATACTAATTTAATTTTTATGTTTAGACAATGTATGTACAACACTACTATGTATGTATTTATACAAGGGATGTAAACTGCACTGTAAAATATTGAATGTGTAGCAGTTAAATGTAAATCATATTTTGATCGTTTAGTTATATATCGGAAATGAATATTTCGGTCTCTAGGAATAAAAATACCAGTTGACATATAAACTAAGTCTGTGAACACAGCAGACAGCCCAACCTATAATAAAATTAAGGAAAAGTTTGTCTTGAATTTAATTATTCTAACTTGAAATACTTTACAATTCTGGGAAAATTACATGAATTTGGGGATTTCACAACTTCAAACCATTAAATAATTAAAATTTCAAGATTTCTCTCACCTTTCTTCTTGACCAGATCCAATGGGGGTTGTTTCACCTTGATTTTGGGCACTTTAGGACTTGATTTTGGTGTCAAAAGATAGAGCACTGAAACCGGGTAGGGTTGTTGAAGACAGTTTACGCTTTCGGAGTGTTTAGGCTAGGGTTTCTATCACTTTCTCTCTCTAGGCTAGCTTTTGTCTCACCTTTTCCCATGATGGGCGGCATGAAGAAGAAGAAAAGCTGATTTTTATGTTTTAAAAAGAAAAGTCTTGGATGTAAAATTACGAAAATACCCTTATACTTACTCATAAATTCAAATTTTGCCATCCACATTACAACTTTAATTTAAACATTCAGTCCGACTTCTAAATATTTTATCGATTTATATATGATGCACTGACAGTGTATAGTTTCTATACACTGTCAATACACCAGAAGTTGACACCTCATTAATAAGCCCTTATGAGTAAATTAAAAAATATATTTATATTTACTTTTAAGGGCTTGGTATATTTTTTAATTTGCCAATTGATGAGGTGCCAATCTTTGATGCATTAACAGTGTATAGAAACTATACACTGTCAGTGCATCATCTATAAACCCATATTTTATTTAATCATAAAACATCTCTAGTTAACACGTTCTAACCTTCGGTTAGGCTTTTGATGGGGTTTGACTATCAAATGGGTGAAATTACCAAAATACCCTTAATCGTTGAATCGCTTAAATTTTGACTTACACATGTGATTCAATCTTTAAGTTGACATGGCATGAAACTTCTTCACATGTAGATTAATCTATAACTGTCAGTTGATCTTAATTCAAATCAAATTGAACGTTATTTACGAAAATTTTCCAAGCGTATGGGCATAATCGTCATTTTGGAAATTAATCTACGTTTTTCAAAACATGCTCAAACGATGAAATTTTGAGGTACAAATTTCTCCTATCTTAGTATGTCACTCCAAATATCACGACTCTGGAGTTTCTCCCCGATCCAGACTGTAAAAGTCCCATGGGGCCTACATGACACTTTCCTTCTATGAACCCAATTATTCCATTTTTAGTAATTCATCCTTTGTTTTTTCATTTCCCTAACCTTTAAATTATGAAATTTATTGGAAAAATGTGGTCCTCACATTAGCATATCGTCCCTCACTAACGGGCTATAGTAGTTAGTGTATTGGCCTTCACTAACGGCTTATAGTAGTCAGCAATGATCATGCATTTAATGGCAAATCAATTGGATTCTTCTAACCAAAGTTATAATCAAATCTAGAAAGATTGGTCATTTATTTCCTGCACTGTAGTCAGATAAAAATTTTAACTAATTCAAGAATTATCTACCATAAATTATACACATGTAATTTAATTTCTTAGGAAATTTTCATTTATTACAAGTTATCCAAAAAAAAGCTTAACCAAGCTGTTGAGTCTTGATTATTCCATTCAATACAAGAAATGAAAATTGAATTGGGTGGCTGAACTCTATGCAATAGGAAGATAAGGGTTAGCACTAGAGTTTGACTTCACTAACAATCATACTTGAGTGGGTTAAGAATATTGAAGCTAGTTACATGGGTGATAAATTATCTCAAAGATCACTAAACTGGTGGTCTCTTCTTCTGGAATTCTTGATTGGTTGTACAACAATGGAATTTTGAGGTACAACGGCCGACTTTATGTTGGGGATTAAGGACAATTGAAAACTTAGGTGCTTTAGTTTTCGCACCACAGCAAGGATACTCAGGGACATAGGCTACCTACTATAGGGTGAGATTATATTTTTTCTGGCCTAGACGATGAAATGTGTCTAAGAACATATAGAGCAATATGACACATCCCAAAGAAATAAGAGTGAACATGTAGTTTATCCAGGGGTGTTGTAAGTTTCCCGTTCTTCAACAAAACTTGGAATTGATCACAATAGATTTCATCGAGGCTTCCCCAATCTCAAAGGTTCAACGACATTTTGGTGGCTATTGACAAACTCACCAAATATGCCTAATTTATGGTCTTATCTCACCCTTTCTCTATTGTAGAAGTAGCTAAGACCTATTTAGATCAAATCTATAAGCTATATGGGGCTCAAAAGGTAGTCATATCTGATAGGGACAAGGTGTTCATTAGGTCTATTTTACAAGAGTTAATGAAGTTGCTAGAAACAAAGGTTCAAATGAGCATTAGTTACCATCCTGAAACATATAGCCAATCTAAAAGGCTCAATCAATGATTGGAGCAATTTTTGAGGTGCACGTGCTTCCTATAGCCTAAGTCACAGGGTAACTGGTTACCATTGGCCAAATGGTGGTACAACTCCAGTTACCACATGGCCCTGAAGATGTCACCATTCTAGGCACTTTACGACTATCATCCACCTAGGTTTTTATAGTATTCTAGCACCAAAGTCGAAGTAGTTTCAGTAGAAGAAATACTTAGGGAGAGGAAGCAATTGAGTAAATTGATACTGGATCAAATGATAAAAGCTCAGCAGAGGATGAAATGGTATGCTAATAAAAACATAACTGAGAGAGAGTTTTAGAAAGGAGATGGAGTTTATCTAAAAATTCAGCCTTATAAAAAGACCAGTTTAGTACTTAGGAAGAGCTTAAACTTTCTTCTAAGTATTATGGTCATTAAAAAATTATTACTAAGATCAATCCTATTGCCTACAAGTTACAACTACCTCTAGAGGCAAAAATTCGTCTTATATTTCATGTTAGCTTGCTGAAGAAGAAAATTGGTCATAAGGTGGTAGGTTCCATTAATCCACCTAAGTGACAGAAGAAAGACAACCAGGAGTATACATTGCTATAGTTTTAGGACAAGAGGAGAAAGAGGTCTCTATAACTACACAATTACTGATACACTTACTTAGGCCCAGAGAATGCTACATTGGAAGACTATCGAGCATTAATTTCACAATTCTCATCATTTGATCCTTGGGGACAAGGAAGCTACATGAGGTTTTTACTTTAGTGGTTGATATAGACTAATGCTTGCATGTACATGTTAAAATAGAAAACTAGAATATATGGAATAAAGTAAATAATAGATATTGACTGTCGTAACGGCTTCGCGCTCGACGATTTTAAAAATGTTTAAAAACAAAAAGGGAGTCGCCACCAATCTTTTTTGTCTAGGTGTGATTGGCCACTTAAAATATTTATCTTTTTAACAAAATCTCAAAATTAATTAAGTTTTATAAAAAAGACATTTTTTGGTCTGCGAAAACAAAATTGGGTCTAGGAGTACGGTTACGCGTGAGGAAGGATTAGCACCCCCACGACGCTCGTTAAAAAACGGTACCATAATAATCATGTGTTATCCTTTAATTTTAATAAAATGGTCTTGAATTAATATTTAAAAATAATTCTTATTTCATTGCAATCAATTTTATTCTTTTTGTTCAAAGTCATTTTTTATTTGTAAAAATCATTTTGTTTTATTTTAAAAAGTTAAATTTTATTTTTCAAAAGTGAATGTGAACCTTTTTGTATTGAAAAATTAAATCAAATATCCCAATACTCTGGTAACATTTGAAATAATTTTTCTCACCTAAAGATTTCTTAAGAATCACTACTTGTGAGTTCTATAGAATCTTATCATCGGAAGATTCACACTCGCTTCAAAAATTATTATGAATGCATACGATGCAAACAGATAATGAATGATGCAAATGAATTTTTTAATTTTTTATATAAATATTTCTTTATTTATTTTAAATAAAAATTTTTATTATTGAAAAATTGCACTAAGTATCCCAATACTCTGGTAACACTTAGTGAATTCCTCTCACCTAGGGATCAGTCAAGAAATCACTACTTGTGAGTCTCATGACATCCCATCATCGGAATATTGTTTAATTATTAAATTGCAATTTTATTATTAATTAAAAAAACTTATTGATTTACTTTTTAACAAAAAAATTAAATTATTGAAAAATCATACTAAATATCCCAATACTCTAGTAACATTTAATACGACTCTTCTCACCTAAGGATCAGTCAAGAAATCACTACTTGTGAGTTTCATGACATCCCATCATCGGAAGATTTGTTTACTTAAATTTAAGTTTTATTATTAATTTCTTTTTTCTATTTTCTTTTTAAAAACTTATTTATTTTTATTTTAATAAAATTTAAATTATTGAAAAATCATACTAAATATCCCAATACTCTGGTAACATTTAGTACGACTCTTCTCACCTAGGGATCAGTCAAGAAATCACTACTTGTGAGTTTCATGACATCCCATCATCGGACAAATTTCATTTATTTTGAAATTAAGATTTAGATTTATTATCTTGATTCCTTCGATTACCCCTTTTTATTAAAATTCTATTATTACTTATTTGATTAATTTAATTACCATTCTTTACCTTTGGAAAGTTTACTATTATTAATTTTTATTGGTTTGGTTATTTTGTATTTATGTATTTCCAAAATCCCTTTTTGTTAATTTCTCTCAATTGTTTCCATTACCTCTTTTGTTTTTATTAGTCTTCTTTTAATTAATATTTTTCTAAACACTCTTTATTTATCATAACTCATCATTGTATATATAAATTTTTCTTAAAATAAGTATAAAATTGAATATTGAGGAATAATATCGAATATCACAATAGTCTGGTAACATTCGATATAATTCCTCTCACCTAAAGTTTTTCGAAGAATCGCTACTTGCGAGTTCTACGAAAACTTATCATCGAGATTTCACGCTTATTTATTTTATTCATTTATTTATTTATTTACTTTTTTATTTTTTTAGATTCTTAAAATATTCTTTTATAGTAAATTGTTTAATAAAGAGAAAATTATATAAAAAAAAACTATATGGTTATACATTTTGTATTTATTTTATGGACTTTATATATATATATATATATATATATATATATTTATATACATTTTAAACCATATATATACCATAGTTATTTACATATTTTATTCATACATATATCTTAAAACTATGTATTTATTATTAAGATTAATTCCATATTTAAACTTAAAGTTATTGGATCTTAAAGTATTTTATTTATGAATAAATATTAATTTTCTGTTAAGCAAAAATATTAAAAATAAATAAAATAAACTATTAAACTGAATAAATAAATAAATAAAAAATATATACCCAAATGGATTGGGCTTGAAACCCAAAGAAAGCCTTCCAAAACGGGCCTGAAAATCAAGCCCAATTGCCACTTGAAGCGAGCTGAGACTGCTGGGCCGGAGCAAGCCAAAACGGGCCCGATCAGGTGCGTGAGTGGAGGGGGTCGGTACGCCTGTCGGGTCAAAACGCGGGTTGCGAACTGAGGGTGGTGTCAGGTAGCGGTCGGGTTGCGCGGATCCCGGGTCGGGTCGGACGTGGAGCGCGGGTCCTCAACCTCAAAACGCACCGTTTTACTATCCTATAAAAGGCCTATTTTTTTGTTTCTCCTCATTTTAGCTGGCTCCTCTGAAAAAAATTCCAAAAACCCTCTGAAGAAATCCTCTCCGCCTCTCCTTCTCCGAACGGCTGCCACCGTGCCGGCCGCCGTGCACCGCCGTACGCCGGTGGTCTCTCCGACACCTAAAAGTGCTCCTCTCTCCCTCCTCTAACTAGATCTAGGCTCCGTTCCTCTCAAAAATTCCTCTAACCTCACGGATCTGACAAACCGAAACCGTTCTCCCTTTTTTTGTTTATTTTTTTTTCGTATTTGTTTTTGGATCTGGTGGTGGTTTTTTGTGGTTGCTGTTGTTGGTTCGTTTTTCCCTTTTTTGCAGGTACTAGAGATTCAGATCTGGGATCCGGGGTCCTTGGATTCTAGGGTTTCCAGATCTAGATTAGGGTTTGGTTTCTTTCGATGCTGGTGGTTGGAGGCTTCGGGGTTGTGTGGTGTTGGCAGTGGTGATGGTGATTAGGGTTGGGTTCTGTCAGGGATGGTCTTGGTTGTGGTGACGATGATGATAGTTTGGTGATGATGGTGGTGAATGGACGGTGGTGAGTGGCTGATTTTTTTGGTAGTATCTCTGAGTTTTCCAGTCTCCGAAAAGAAGAAGAAAACCTGAAGAAAATCTAGTCCTCTTAAACTAATTTAGGATCAACCTTTGGTCCGGAGGATAAGAACCAATCTAGGTTCTTTCTATTGTTTTTCAGTCCTCCGGACAGTGTCAGGGATGGGATTGATACCTGGGGAAGCTGAGTTTTGGAGATACCCGAGACCTAGGGGGACGGGTGGAGGACGCCGGCGTTTGGGAGTGCAGCCGGTGATGGACTAGCATCAAATGTGATTGTAATATATTAGTAATAATAATAAAACAGATAGAAAAATAATATTAATAAAAAAAAGTTAATAATAATAATAATAATAAAAACAAATAAAATAAGTAAAATAAAATAAAGCAAATAATATAAATAATATATATAATAAGAATAAAAATAAATTAAGAACTAAAAATTAATAATAATAATAATAAAAATAAATAAAACGAAAATAAAAATAAAAATAACAATAATGAAACACACATATATAATAATGATAATAAAAATAAAAATAAAAACAAATAATATATAATAATAATAATAAATTAAGAATTAAAAATTGATAATAATAATAATAATAATAATAACAAATAAAATGAAAATAAAAATAAAAATAAAACACACATATAATAATAATAATAATAATAATAATAATAATAATAATAATAATAATAATAAAACAACAACAAATAATAATAACAACAATAAAAATAAAATAAATAAAATAAAATTAAAATTAAAAATAAAGTAAAGTAAAAAAATAAAATAAAATAAAAATAAAAAAAATAAAAAATAAAACATCAAATTCAATCCACTCTCATGGGCCTGGAAGTCCAATGTTTCAATCTGGACTTTGAGAGTTCAATCTATCAATTTGGACAAAATTTGATGTCTACATTGACGATAGGAAATGTATGGATAATATATGCGGGAATTAATGAAAATTAATTATAATAAATGTAAAATATAATAACATGAAAACAAATGAAAAGTAAAGGATTAATGTGATAACAAATGAAATAAGAATGAACAAAATAATTAAAACAATTGAAATAAATGATGATTTTATAAATGATGGAATTTTTGGGTGTTACAAGTGTGTAATGTTCAAGAAACTCCTATGTGAGAATAATTTTTCTAAGTCCAATCAAATAGTTGAGGATTTAGGAAAAAACTTTAATATTAAATTAATTTTTATTTATTCTTAAATAAGTTAAATAATATAAAAGTCTTTAAAATAGGAATAGGAATAGGGATAATAAGAAATAATTATAACTAAAATTGGGAATGAAATGAAGATTTTACCAGTAATGAAATTCTTTGAATTTTGTGAGTGTGCAATTTTTAAGGAATTTTTAGGTGAGAAAGAACTTTTTTCTAATTCAATCAGAGTGCATGGGGATTTGGAAAAATAATTTCAATATAAAAATTCCTTAGTTTATTTCTCAAAAATAAAAAAAATAATAAATCTTATAAAATTGAGATCAAAATTTTTGAAGAAAATTAGGTCTAAAAATTTTAGATACAAGAACGAGTGTATTCTTATGAATACTTTTGAAGTGAGAAGATTTCTCTAGATATTCAATCAACATGTTGGAGGATTCCTAAAGAGATTTTCAATATATAAAATAAAAATAAAAACAAAAAATAATAAATACCATTAAAATTAAGACTAAGCTATGATAGTTTATGGTTAATTAGTATCCACATTTAGACAGGCTGTAAGGGTACTAATCTTATCCTATATGTAAATGAACTCTCAAACCCTAAACTTAGAACTATAGATTAAACCTTAGAGTCATTTAGTGACCAATCACACGTAGTAAAAAAAGATTGGTTGCTACTCCTTATTTAAATCTAGCTGTTAAGTCTAATACTAAAATCGTTATTTTAGTAATCATGGTTGGAAAAGATGATGAAAAATGAAAAAGGTTGTAAAATTGTGAAGGATATATATAATTTTATACAATGATATTTTGGTATTAAAAAAATGTGAGATTCACACTTCCTATTACTGTTATATGCTGTTAATGAAGTTAAGAAGATAAGTTATATCATAACTGTTTATATGCCTTGTGATTTGTAGGTGTAAGGAGATCTGGACTGTGGGCCTCATTGGGATTTATACTGTTTTGAGGGAGGTGGAAAATGGTAGTATCAATATTTGAAGCAAAATACTGAGATAGTAAGAATCTACATCTCGAAATTTGTTTGTTTGATCATGTTTTGAAAAGTGTGCAACAATTTAGGAATTGACAGTTAAGTCCATAGGCCCGTAAAACTTTCGTAAATAACGGTCAACCTAAATTGATTTAAGACCAACTAAAGTCATAAATAAATCCTCGTGTGAAGAAGCCTTATGCTATGTTAAGTTGTAGACTAAATCACACATAAAAGTGGAAAACTATGTGATTTGACGATTAACGTTATTTTGGTAATTTTGCCCTTTTGACTAGTCGAACCTTATCAAAAGCATATTCAATGATTAGAATATGTTAAATAGATATGTTTTATGATTGAATGAAATATTTTGGAAGTTAAACTGAATGTTTAAATGGAAGTTGAACTGTGTAAAATTGGAATTTTGATAAAACTTAAGGGCATTTTAGTAATTTGCCACTAAGATATTAATTTAAAAAGGAAATTTCTAGTCTTCTCCCTCTCATAGCCGGCCATCATCTTCACCAATACCTTCCCACACTAAAAAGCTTGGTCAAGAGAGAGAAAACCATTGAAACCCTAGTAAAAACACATCGAAACCAAAAGCAGTCTTCACCAAACTTGTCTAGCTCTCTAAGCACTACAACATACTATCAAAATCAAGCATTGAAGTGGCCATTGGCATGGTGTTTGGAGCTCTTCCATTTTTGCCAAGAAGAAAAGTGAGAGAAAGCTTAATTCTTTCATGGTTTAATGGCTTTATACTGTGTTTAAGGTGTTTATCCATGTAATTGAACTTGATTTGTATCAAAACCATGAGAAATCACTCCCTAGGGTTTCTGCCAACATGAACCATGCATGAGTGAGAGGTTGTTCAATGAAAAAGTAGTGTAGAATCAGTGTAAAGAGAGTGTAGAACACATTTATGGCCTTGAATCGTCAAAATGAAATGTGTAACTAGGGTAGACCGTTTCGGCCAAGTGAAGGGCATGGGGATTCATGCTCGATTCAATGTAATTTGAATCCTAGAATAACGTATAAATTAATAGAAGATTACTAGCGAAGGCAGAACCGAAAAAGGAGATGTTTTGACGATAATTGCAATGTTAGCACCGATATGAAACAGACCGGATTTGCAGTTGCAGTAGATGAAAAGACTAATTTATCATATTTTATAGAAAGGAGTACAAGATATGTATATATACAGAATTGTAAAACCTAAATTAGGTAGGTTATTAACTAAACCTAGATATTTCAGCTTATAATTAAGCTATATACAATCTGTTAATTGTGGTAATATACAACTGTAATATTACGCTAATATACAGCTGTAACACTCCCCCTCAAGCTGGAGCATAGATGTTAGTCATGCCTAGCTTGTTACAAATATAATCAACTCGAGGTCCATTGAGTGCCTTTGTAAAAATATCCCTTAGCTGTTCTTTAATGTTCACATGTTCTGTAGAGATCAACTTTTGCTGTATTTTTTCATGGATAAAGTGACAGTCAATCTCAATGTGTTTAGTTCTTTCATGGAACATAGGGTTGTAAGCAATATGAAGAGCAGCTTGATTATCACACCATAATTTTGCTGGTTTTAAAACTTCAAGACCAACTTCAGTTAAAAGCTGACATATCCACAATATCTCACATGCAGATTGAGCCATGGCTCTATACTCTGCTTCTGCACTAGATTTGGAAACAACATTCTGTTTCTTACTCTTCCAAGAGATTAAATTTCCACCAACAAACACATAATAACTTGTGGTAGATCTCCAATCAATTTTGGAACCTGCCCAATCTGCATCAGAAAAACATTCAACATGATTATGTCCATGATTTTTTTATAATATTCCTCATCCTGGGGCTCCCTTTAAGTAGCATAGAATTTGTTCTAAAGCTGTCCAATGATGAACTGTTGGAGAAGACATGAACTGGCTGATAATGCTAACAGAATAAGCGATATCAGGATGAGTTACTGTAAGATAATTCAGTTTTCCAACCAATCACCTATATCTTTCAGGATCCTCAAATTATTCTCCATCTTTTGTAAGCTGTAAATTAGGAAGCATTGGAGCACTACATGGCTTAGCTCCTAATTTTCCAGTTTCAGTCAATAAGTCAAGTACATATTTCCTCTGAGACAAAAGAATACCTTTCTTACTCCTTGTCACCTCAACTCCCAAGAAATATTTTAATGCTCCCAAGTCTTTCGTTTGAAACTGACTGTGAAGAAAATGCTTTAGTTTTGAAATTCCCATAGCATCACTTCTTGTGATAACAATATCATCCAGATATACTACCAGAAGAATAATACCAGATGCAGATTTTTTATAAAAAAAAGAATGATCAAGTTTACTCTTCATCATGCCAAACTTTTCAATTGCTTGACTAAATTTTCCAAACCACGCACGTGGACTCTGTTTGAGACCATATAGTGATTTACGAAGATGACAAACTTTTCCATTCTTCCTCTGAGCAACAAACCCAGGTGGTTGCTCCATATAGACTTCCTTTTGAAGATCACCATGCAGAAATGCATTTTTAATGTCTAATTGATGCAAAGGCCAATCATGAGTAGCTGCCATAGAGATAAGTAACCGAACAGATGTCAATTTAGTAACAGCAGAAAAGGTGTCAAAATAATCTTCCCTATATGTCTGAGCAAAGCTTTTAGCCACCAAATGAGCTTTAAGGCGGGCAATTGACCCATCAGGATTGAGTTTAATTGCAAACACCCATATACACCCAATAGCTTTCTTTCCAGTGGGTAAATCAACCAAATTCCAAGTACTATTAGAATCTAAAGCATTCATCTCTTCTATCATAGCTGCATGCCAACTAGGATGAGACAAAGCTTCCATAACAGATTTTGGAACACAAACAGAATCAATCGAGGCAACAAAAGAACAAGATGAGGGAGACAAATTGTCATAAGAAACAAAAGTTGAAATAGGATAAGTACACTGACGTTTACCTTTACGAAAGGCAATGGGTAAATCAAGATCATCTGTAGCTGGATTTGATGATGAAGAATTAACTGGTGCTGGACATGGATCAGAAGGAACTTGACGACGAGTATAGGTATGAATAACAGGAGGTGGTGGATTTTGTGGTAGAGTTGTGACTGGTTGGTACGTGACATGATAAAGTAATAAATCATCATCATCTTAAGAAGTTATAAACTTATTGTAACTGAAGTGTGAATAATTAAAAATGTATATGTGATGTTTTGCAGCTCGGAAGTGAGGTGTAGAATACTGGTGCAAGCGGGTGATTTGGCAAAATCCGAGTGGTAAGGGATATATGCAAGAAGCGTAGAGATACTGTGTTGAATTGATATTGATTGAATTGTGATCATAGGTGATTGGTTATTGTGAATTGTTGAGATTGGGAAACTGTGATTGGGAATATTGAATTGTGTTTCTAGTGTAGGAAGGTTAGGATGGACCTTACCATTATACTGTTGAAATTTTGTAAATTGAACCCTAAACCCTAGAATCACAATTGTAGACTGTAAAAGTGAATGAGATAAAGTTAAAGAGTGAAGAAATTAAGAGTTGTAATTAGGTCGCTAAGATTGCCCAATTTGTAACTCAGTTTTTGAGACTATTTTAATGATTTTCCTAGTTTTCAAGATACCTACAATTGTTAGTGACATTTTTATATGTAAATAAAATATTTTGAACACTGGATCTGAACTGAGAATATTTGCAGAATATTTTCATAACAACTGGCATTGTTACTGATCTTACTTATTTATGGATTGTCTAAAGATTTGTTTAACTGAATTAAACTCTGAAATGTGTTTCCACTGTTTTATATAATGTTTTGAGACTGTAGGTCCCATAATGGCCTTTAGGTTTATCATCTTATCTGAGTGAGTGTGTGTACTATGCTGTTTGACCTTAATCACGTCCTTAGCACCCACAACTGTTGCTTGACTAGTGTTTACTGTGGACCTTATTAACGATGGCCATACATCTTATTATTATTCCCTTTTGAGATTATGAAAATGCATGATTATATTGGGTGTTGCCTGGTCTCCACTGGACTGTTGTCGATTTGTTTTTCCATACTGTTTACTGATTTTTCATTGAATGTGATCGATTGAAATGATTTACTATATTGTTTTTTGAAATCTATCTACTATTATGTTCTAAGTGATTTACTAAACTATTTACTAAACTAGTCGTTATACTGTTTACCAATTGTTTTATTTATTGGTCCACTGAATTGATTTCATACTGTTATCAAGTGATTGTTAACTGTTTATTGAATTGCTTAAGAAATGATTGATCGAAAACCATACCACTAAACTGTCTATCAAGCAAATTATGGTAAATTCCCTATAGTCGAAGCTAAGGACCGAGACAAGTGAGGTTCTTCAAAGTATTTTTCTGTACTTAGTCTGGTTACATAATCAATTATAGTATCCTTTATGATAGAGTGCGTAGGTACTGTACAGATATTGATTTCGAGTGTAGGAGCATTTGTAGACACTATTTTTGTCCGAAAATAACCCATCATGGTTTTGAAATTGGGCTTTGGGCCTATGTAATTCATTTCTTTGCATTGGACTCAAATCCAAAAGGGCTAAAGGTTCATAAATCCTGTTGTATTTTGTTTTATTTTTATCTTTATTTTATTTCTATCCTTATTTTTTGTTTTTACTTTATTTTATTGATGATAAATAAAATAAAATAAAATAAAATAAGCAATAAAAATAATAAAAAGAAAAATACAAAAAAAAATATAATAAAAGAGGTAAAATCGGGGTTTTCAATTCTAGATCCAAATTGATCCTAGCTGAATTTAATTGCAAAATCTCGATTTAAATGCCGAAATTGCAGCATTAACACTGAGAATCAATTGAAACTGGAAAGGGATCCATTACGGGCAAAAATTGGAAAGGAAATATTAAGGCTAATGGAAGTCAACTATGTGAAGAAAGGAAAGGAACAATAAACCCAAAATCAGAACAAAATCAAGATCATAAAATCATGCAAATCAATTAATTCTTTACCTAATCTGGATGCCTAAAGACTACTATAAATTCATGCACACACAGCGAGAGAATCACACAGAGAGTGAAAAAAAAAAAGGGCAAACGGAAGCAAAGTAAGCGAGAAATTGGAGATTGAGATTAAAAAAAAAAAAAACCAGAAAACACAGAGAAAGAAGAGAGAGCACTGCTCGAGCGACTTCAGTTTCATCATCTACGTCGCCGCATCAGTACTGCCCTTCATCGCTTCGTTGCAGCAGCACGCCATCCTTCATCCTGTTTGATCTCCCCTGCGTATCTATTTTCTCTGCTATGAGCCCTTCCATTTTGGTTTTATAGTATTAATTTTATATATTAATTTGTGTCTATCCATGCTCTGACTTGTTGACCACCTATGAATAATTGAATATATGCCAATCATTTCCTTCTTCACACGTGAATTGCTGTTTGAGATCTATTATTTGTTTTGGGTCTTTACATGTACATGTGCTGGATAAAAGTCAGATGGGCTTAGCTCATGAGAAATATATTATATATGTGTTGGCATGATTTGGTATACATCTTGAAGTTGGGGATTAATCATGTGCATATGTTTTTTTTCTTATGCTTCTTATATATATATATATATGTATACACGTACTTGCAAAATAATTAATATTGGCTTTTGAAATGCTATTGATTTAATTACTTTATTTGTTCGTAGTGTGTTATGTGTATTAAGTGGGTGGTATCTAAATTAATAAATTTTTTTTAAAATAATCAATATTGAGTCCAGATTTTTTTTTACCAAAATTTGAAAGGAGACAAAATAAATGAAATTAATTGAAAAGAAACTTTAGATAATGGTAGTGAACTGATAATCGAAGATTTAATAAATTGAATTTCAATCAATGGTGAAAATTTAAGAAAATTGTGAGTGTACAAGTATCTTAAAAATTTTTATATGGCTAAAGTTCAAAATATAAAAAAAAACGAATAAATATAAATAAATAAAACATAAACTTTGAAATAAATAAATAAATAAAAAAATAAATTAAAAAAAATATTCCAAGGATGAGATTCCAAAAAGTCACAAATGGTTGACATTTGAAAATCTCTAAGTGAGAAAATTTTTCTTAAATCTCGCTAGAACGATAGAAGATTTAAGTAAAATTTTTAACATTAATAATCCATAATATTAATAATAAAATGTAAGATTTAGTAATAAATTGAAAGTAAACAAAAAATATTCCGAGGATGAGATTCTAAAGAGTCGCAAATGGTTGACATTCGGAAATCTCTAGATGAGAAGATTTTTCTTAAATCTCGCTAGAATAATGGAAGATTTAAGCAAAATTTTCAATAATAGATATTTATTTTTCAAAATAATAATAATAATAACAATTTAAACAATAAAAAATAATATTGAACAAAGAATAAATAAAAATAACTCCGATGATGAAATTCCAAAGAGTCACAAATGGTTGACATTTGAAAATTTTTAGGTGAGAGAATTTTTCTTAAATTTTGTCGGTATGTTGGAAGATTTAAGAAATGTTTTCAATATTAATTTTCATAATGTATTAAAATAGTAATAATAAAAGATAAATTATAAAACTTTTATAAAATAAAAATAAATAATTAATAATAGATGGATATAGGATTAATAAAAATTATTAATAATAAATACTAAATAATGTATAATAATTAATAATAATTGATATGAAATAATTACTAAACATTATTACGATGATAAGAGTCCAAAGAGTCACAAATGGCTGACATTTGGAATTCTTTAGGTAAGAATTTTTCTTGAAGTCTCGCCAGAATGATGGAAGGCTAAGAGAATTTTCGATATTAATAATCTAAATTTATTTCTCGAATTAAAAATAAATAAATAAAATTAAATAAAATAATAAATAAAATAAAATAAAATAAAATAATATAAATAAAATATTAGATTAAAATAAATTGAGAAAATTTTGATCCGACGACGGAGCCTTTTCAAGCAAGTCAAATGATACTACTTGAATACTCGTGAGGTAAGGATAAGTTTTCAAGAAATTCCACCAGAATGACGGAGAATTTCTTAGAAAATTTACCAATATTTAATTATTCGGAATAAAAATAAAAATTATGACAAATTAAGATTATTCAAACAAAACCGTCTTAAGATAGCACAAGATTAATTAGGTACCATTCTAGGATAGGCGTTGTGAGGGTGCTAACACCTTCCTCACACGTAATCGACCCCCGAGCCCTAAATCCGAAAAGAAGATCAATCCTTATCCTTAAATGAGAATAGGTGACTAATCACACTTAGGCTAAAAAATGATTGGTGACGACTCCATTGAACCATGTCTAGCGGCTAGGTCTAGGGCCTAAAATCGTTACGATAGCATCCTTAGGATATATGCATGTAGTTTTACATAGTATCAATTCTTTAATATATATTTTTACAGGGCATAAGCTTACCCCCTTACTTTCCTTCAAGATTATTTACAGTAAACTTATTCTGTTCCAGGAGAACTTCTGATCAATATCTCTCAAGCGATTATCGGGAACCATAGAAGTATACTAATTTAATTTTTATGTTTAGACAATGTATGTACAACACTACTATGTATGTATTTATACAAGGGATGTAAACTGCACTGTAAAATATTGAATGTGTAGCAGTTAAATGTAAATCATATTTTGATCGTTTAGTTATATATCGGAAATGAATATTTCGGTCTCTAGGAATAAAAATACCAGTTGACATATAAACTAAGTCTGTGAACACAGCAGACAGCCCAACCTATAATAAAATTAAGGAAAAGTTTGTCTTGATATTCTAATTATTCTAACTTGAAATACTTTACAATTCTGGGAAAATTACATGAATTTGGGGATTTCACAACTTCAAACCATTAAATAATTAAAATTTCAAGATTTCTCTCACCTTTCTTCTTGACCAGATCCAATGGGGGTTGTTTCACCTTGATTTTGGGCACTTTAGGACTTGATTTTGGTGTCAAAAGATAGAGCACTGAAACCGGGTAGGGTTGTTGAAGACAGTTTACGCTTTCGGAGTGTTTAGGCTAGGGTTTCTATCACTTTCTCTCTCTAGGCTAGCTTTTGTCTCACCTTTTCCCATGATGGGCGGCATGAAGAAGAAGAAAAGCTGATTTTTATGTTTTAAAAAGAAAAGTCTTGGATGTAAAATTACGAAAATACCCTTATACTTACTCATAAATTCAAATTTTGCCATCCACATTACAACTTTAATTTAAACATTCAGTCCGACTTCTAAATATTTTATCGATTTATATATGATGCACTGACAGTGTATAGTTTCTATACACTGTCAATACACCAGAAGTTGACACCTCATTAATAAGCCCTTATGAGTAAATTAAAAAATATATTTATATTTACTTTTAAGGGCTTGGTATATTTTTTAATTTGCCAATTGATGAGGTGCCAATCTTTGATGCATTAACAGTGTATAGAAACTATACACTGTCAGTGCATCATCTATAAACCCATATTTTATTTAATCATAAAACATCTCTAGTTAACACGTTCTAACCTTCGGTTAGGCTTTTGATGGGGTTTGACTATCAAATGGGTGAAATTACCAAAATACCCTTAATCGTTGAATCGCTTAAATTTTGACTTACACATGTGATTCAATCTTTAAGTTGACATGGCATGAAACTTCTTCACATGTAGATTAATCTATAACTGTCAGTTGATCTTAATTCAAATCAAATTGAACGTTATTTACGAAAATTTTCCAAGCGTATGGGCATAATCGTCATTTTGGAAATTAATCTACGTTTTTCAAAACATGCTCAAACGATGAAATTTTGAGGTACAAATTTCTCCTATCTTAGTATGTCACTCCAAATATCACGACTCTGGAGTTTCTCCCCGATCCAGACTGTAAAAGTCCCATGGGGCCTACATGACACTTTCCTTCTATGAACCCAATTATTCCATTTTTAGTAATTCATCCTTTGTTTTTTCATTTCCCTAACCTTTAAATTATGAAATTTATTGGAAAAATGTGGTCCTCACATTAGCATATCGTCCCTCACTAACGGGCTATAGTAGTTAGTGTATTGGCCTTCACTAACGGCTTATAGTAGTCAGCAATGATCATGCATTTAATGGCAAATCAATTGGATTCTTCTAACCAAAGTTATAATCAAATCTAGAAAGATTGGTCATTTATTTCCTGCACTGTAGTCAGATAAAAATTTTAACTAATTCAAGAATTATCTACCATAAATTATACACATGTAATTTAATTTCTTAGGAAATTTTCATTTATTACAAGTTATCCAAAAAAAAGCTTAACCAAGCTGTTGAGTCTTGATTATTCCATTCAATACAAGAAATGAAAATTGAATTGGGTGGCTGAACTCTATGCAATAGGAAGATAAGGGTTAGCACTAGAGTTTGACTTCACTAACAATCATACTTGAGTGGGTTAAGAATATTGAAGCTAGTTACATGGGTGATAAATTATCTCAAAGATCACTAAACTGGTGGTCTCTTCTTCTGGAATTCTTGATTGGTTGTACAACAATGGAATTTTGAGGTACAACGGCCGACTTTATGTTGGGGATTAAGGACAATTGAAAACTTAGGTGCTTTAGTTTTCGCACCACAGCAAGGATACTCAGGGACATAGGCTACCTACTATAGGGTGAGATTATATTTTTTCTGGCCTAGACGATGAAATGTGTCTAAGAACATATAGAGCAATATGACACATCCCAAAGAAATAAGAGTGAACATGTAGTTTATCCAGGGGTGTTGTAAGTTTCCCGTTCTTCAACAAAACTTGGAATTGATCACAATAGATTTCATCGAGGCTTCCCCAATCTCAAAGGTTCAACGACATTTTGGTGGCTATTGACAAACTCACCAAATATGCCTAATTTATGGTCTTATCTCACCCTTTCTCTATTGTAGAAGTAGCTAAGACCTATTTAGATCAAATCTATAAGCTATATGGGGCTCAAAAGGTAGTCATATCTGATAGGGACAAGGTGTTCATTAGGTCTATTTTACAAGAGTTAATGAAGTTGCTAGAAACAAAGGTTCAAATGAGCATTAGTTACCATCCTGAAACATATAGCCAATCTAAAAGGCTCAATCAATGATTGGAGCAATTTTTGAGGTGCACGTGCTTCCTATAGCCTAAGTCACAGGGTAACTGGTTACCATTGGCCAAATGGTGGTACAACTCCAGTTACCACATGGCCCTGAAGATGTCACCATTCTAGGCACTTTACGACTATCATCCACCTAGGTTTTTATAGTATTCTAGCACCAAAGTCGAAGTAGTTTCAGTAGAAGAAATACTTAGGGAGAGGAAGCAATTGAGTAAATTGATACTGGATCAAATGATAAAAGCTCAGCAGAGGATGAAATGGTATGCTAATAAAAACATAACTGAGAGAGAGTTTTAGAAAGGAGATGGAGTTTATCTAAAAATTCAGCCTTATAAAAAGACCAGTTTAGTACTTAGGAAGAGCTTAAACTTTCTTCTAAGTATTATGGTCATTAAAAAATTATTACTAAGATCAATCCTATTGCCTACAAGTTACAACTACCTCTAGAGGCAAAAATTCGTCTTATATTTCATGTTAGCTTGCTGAAGAAGAAAATTGGTCATAAGGTGGTAGGTTCCATTAATCCACCTAAGGTGACAGAAGAAAGACAACCAGGAGTATACATTGCTATAGTTTTAGACAAGAGGTGAAAAGAGGTAACTCTATAACGACACAACTACTGATACAATGGATTAACTTAGGCCCAGAGAATGCTACATGGGAAGACTATCGAGCATTAATTTCACAATTCTCATCATTTGATCCTTGGGGACAAGGATATGCTACATGAGGTTTTTACTTTAGTGGTTGATATAGACTAATGCTTGCATGTACATGTTAAAATAGAAAACTAGAATATATGGAATAAAGTAAATAATAGATATTGACTGTCGTAACGGCTTCGCGCTCGACGATTTTAAAAATGTTTAAAAACAAAAAGGGAGTCGCCACCAATCTTTTTTGTCTAGGTGTGATTGGCCACTTAAAATATTTATCTTTTTAACAAAATCTCAAAATTAATTAAGTTTTATAAAAAAGACATTTTTTGGTCTGCGAAAACAAAATTGGGTCTAGGAGTACGGTTACGCGTGAGGAAGGATTAGCACCCCCACGACGCTCGTTAAAAAACGGTACCATAATAATCATGTGTTATCCTTTAATTTTAATAAAATGGTCTTGAATTAATATTTAAAAATAATTCTTATTTCATTGCAATCAATTTTATTCTTTTTGTTCAAAGTCATTTTTTATTTGTAAAAATCATTTTGTTTTATTTTAAAAAGTTAAATTTTATTTTTCAAAAGTGAATGTGAACCTTTTTGTATTGAAAAATTAAATCAAATATCCCAATACTCTGGTAACATTTGAAATAATTTTTCTCACCTAAAGATTTCTTAAGAATCACTACTTGTGAGTTCTATAGAATCTTATCATCGGAAGATTCACACTCGCTTCAAAAATTATTATGAATGCATACGATGCAAACAGATAATGAATGATGCAAATGAATTTTTTAATTTTTTATATAAATATTTCTTTATTTATTTTAAATAAAAATTTTTATTATTGAAAAATTGCACTAAGTATCCCAATACTCTGGTAACACTTAGTGAATTCCTCTCACCTAGGGATCAGTCAAGAAATCACTACTTGTGAGTCTCATGACATCCCATCATCGGAATATTGTTTAATTATTAAATTGCAATTTTATTATTAATTAAAAAAACTTATTGATTTACTTTTTAACAAAAAAATTAAATTATTGAAAAATCATACTAAATATCCCAATACTCTAGTAACATTTAATACGACTCTTCTCACCTAAGGATCAGTCAAGAAATCACTACTTGTGAGTTTCATGACATCCCATCATCGGAAGATTTGTTTACTTAAATTTAAGTTTTATTATTAATTTCTTTTTTCTATTTTCTTTTTAAAAACTTATTTATTTTTATTTTAATAAAATTTAAATTATTGAAAAATCATACTAAATATCCCAATACTCTGGTAACATTTAGTACGACTCTTCTCACCTAGGGATCAGTCAAGAAATCACTACTTGTGAGTTTCATGACATCCCATCATCGGACAAATTTCATTTATTTTGAAATTAAGATTTAGATTTATTATCTTGATTCCTTCGATTACCCCTTTTTATTAAAATTCTATTATTACTTATTTGATTAATTTAATTACCATTCTTTACCTTTGGAAAGTTTACTATTATTAATTTTTATTGGTTTGGTTATTTTGTATTTATGTATTTCCAAAATCCCTTTTTGTTAATTTCTCTCAATTGTTTCCATTACCTCTTTTGTTTTTATTAGTCTTCTTTTAATTAATATTTTTCTAAACACTCTTTATTTATCATAACTCATCATTGTATATATAAATTTTTCTTAAAATAAGTATAAAATTGAATATTGAGGAATAATATCGAATATCACAATAGTCTGGTAACATTCGATATAATTCCTCTCACCTAAAGTTTTTCGAAGAATCGCTACTTGCGAGTTCTACGAAAACTTATCATCGAGATTTCACGCTTATTTATTTTATTCATTTATTTATTTATTTACTTTTTTATTTTTTTAGATTCTTAAAATATTCTTTTATAGTAAATTGTTTAATAAAGAGAAAATTATATAAAAAAAAACTATATGGTTATACATTTTGTATTTATTTTATGGACTTTATATATATATATATATATATATATATATATATATATATATTTATACATTTTAAACCATATATATACCATAGTTATTTACATATTTTATTCATACATATATCTTAAAACTATGTATTTATTATTAAGATTAATTCCATATTTAAACTTAAAGTTATTGGATCTTAAAGTATTTTATTTATGAATAAATATTAATTTTCTGTTAAGCAAAAATATTAAAAATAAATAAAATAAACTATTAAACTGAATAAATAAATAAATAAAAAATATATACCCAAATGGATTGGGCTTGAAACCCAAAGAAAGCCTTCCAAAACGGGCCTGAAAATCAAGCCCAATTGCCACTTGAAGCGAGCTGAGACTGCTGGGCCGGAGCAAGCCAAAACGGGCCCGATCAGGTGCGTGAGTGGAGGGGGTCGGTACGCCTGTCGGGTCAAAACGCGGGTTGCGAACTGAGGGTGGTGTCAGGTAGCGGTCGGGTTGCGCGGATCCCGGGTCGGGTCGGACGTGGAGCGCGGGTCCTCAACCTCAAAACGCACCGTTTTACTATCCTATAAAAGGCCTATTTTTTTGTTTCTCCTCATTTTAGCTGGCTCCTCTGAAAAAAATTCCAAAAACCCTCTGAAGAAATCCTCTCCGCCTCTCCTTCTCCGAACGGCTGCCACCGTGCCGGCCGCCGTGCACCGCCGTACGCCGGTGGTCTCTCCGACACCTAAAAGTGCTCCTCTCTCCCTCCTCTAACTAGATCTAGGCTCCGTTCCTCTCAAAAATTCCTCTAACCTCACGGATCTGACAAACCGAAACCGTTCTCCCTTTTTTTGTTTATTTTTTTTTCGTATTTGTTTTTGGATCTGGTGGTGGTTTTTTGTGGTTGCTGTTGTTGGTTCGTTTTTCCCTTTTTTGCAGGTACTAGAGATTCAGATCTGGGATCCGGGGTCCTTGGATTCTAGGGTTTCCAGATCTAGATTAGGGTTTGGTTTCTTTCGGTGCTGGTGGTTGGAGGCTTCGGGGTTGTGTGGTGTTGGCAGTGGTGATGGTGATTAGGGTTGGGTTCTGTCAGGGATGGTCTTGGTTGTGGTGACGATGATGATAGTTTGGTGATGATGGTGGTGAATGGACGGTGGTGAGTGGCTGATTTTTTTGGTAGTATCTCTGAGTTTTCCAGTCTCCGAAAAGAAGAAGAAAACCTGAAGAAAATCTAGTCCTCTTAAACTAATTTAGGATCAACCTTTGGTCCGGAGGATAAGAACCAATCTAGGTTCTTTCTATTGTTTTTCAGTCCTCCGGACAGTGTCAGGGATGGGATTGATACCTGGGGAAGCTGAGTTTTGGAGATACCCGAGACCTAGGGGGACGGGTGGAGGACGCCGGCGTTTGGGAGTGCAGCCGGTGATGGACTAGCATCAAATGTGATTGTAATATATTAGTAATAATAATAAAACAGATAGAAAAATAATATTAATAAAAAAAAGTTAATAATAATAATAATAATAAAAACAAATAAAATAAGTAAAATAAAATAAAGCAAATAATATAAATAATATATATAATAAGAATAAAAATAAATTAAGAACTAAAAATTAATAATAATAATAAAAATAAATAAAACGAAAATAAAAATAAAAATAACAATAATGAAACACACATATATAATAATGATAATAAAAATAAAAATAAAAACAAATAATATATAATAATAATAATAAATTAAGAATTAAAAATTGATAATAATAATAATAATAATAATAACAAATAAAATGAAAATAAAAATAAAAATAAAACACACATATAATAATAATAATAATAATAATAATAATAATAATAATAATAATAATAATAAAACAACAACAAATAATAATAACAACAATAAAAATAAAATAAATAAAATAAAATTAAAATTAAAAATAAAGTAAAGTAAAAAAATAAAATAAAATAAAAATAAAAAAAATAAAAAATAAAACATCAAATTCAATCCACTCTCATGGGCCTGGAAGTCCAATGTTTCAATCTGGACTTTGAGAGTTCAATCTATCAATTTGGACAAAATTTGATGTCTACATTGACGATAGGAAATGTATGGATAATATATGCGGGAATTAATGAAAATTAATTATAATAAATGTAAAATATAATAACATGAAAACAAATGAAAAGTAAAGGATTAATGTGATAACAAATGAAATAAGAATGAACAAAATAATTAAAACAATTGAAATAAATGATGATTTTATAAATGATGGAATTTTTGGGTGTTACAAGTGTGTAATGTTCAAGAAACTCCTATGTGAGAATAATTTTTCTAAGTCCAATCAAATAGTTGAGGATTTAGGAAAAAACTTTAATATTAAATTAATTTTTATTTATTCTTAAATAAGTTAAATAATATAAAAGTCTTTAAAATAGGAATAGGAATAGGGATAATAAGAAATAATTATAACTAAAATTGGGAATGAAATGAAGATTTTACCAGTAATGAAATTCTTTGAATTTTGTGAGTGTGCAATTTTTAAGGAATTTTTAGGTGAGAAAGAACTTTTTTCTAATTCAATCAGAGTGCATGGGGATTTGGAAAAATAATTTCAATATAAAAATTCCTTAGTTTATTTCTCAAAAATAAAAAAAATAATAAATCTTATAAAATTGAGATCAAAATTTTTGAAGAAAATTAGGTCTAAAAATTTTAGATACAAGAACGAGTGTATTCTTATGAATACTTTTGAAGTGAGAAGATTTCTCTAGATATTCAATCAACATGTTGGAGGATTCCTAAAGAGATTTTCAATATATAAAATAAAAATAAAAACAAAAAATAATAAATACCATTAAAATTAAGACTAAGCTATGATAGTTTATGGTTAATTAGTATCCACATTTAGACAGGCTGTAAGGGTACTAATCTTATCCTATATGTAAATGAACTCTCAAACCCTAAACTTAGAACTATAGATTAAACCTTAGAGTCATTTAGTGACCAATCACACGTAGTAAAAAAAGATTGGTTGCTACTCCTTATTTAAATCTAGCTGTTAAGTCTAAAACTAAAATCGTTATTTTAGTAATCATGGTTGGAAAAGATGATGAAAAATGAAAAAGGTTGTAAAATTGTGAAGGATATATATAATTTTATACAATGATATTTTGGTATTAAAAAAATGTGAGATTCACACTTCCTATTACTGTTATATGCTGTTAATGAAGTTAAGAAGATAAGTTATATCATAACTGTTTATATGCCTTGTGATTTGTAGGTGTAAGGAGATCTGGACTGTGGGCCTCATTGGGATTTATACTGTTTTGAGGGAGGTGGAAAATGGTAGTATCAATATTTGAAGCAAAATACTGAGATAGTAAGAATCTACATCTCGAAATTTGTTTGTTTGATCATGTTTTGAAAAGTGTGCAACAATTTAGGAATTGACAGTTAAGTCCATAGGCCCGTAAAACTTTCGTAAATAACGGTCAACCTAAATTGATTTAAGACCAACTAAAGTCATAAATAAATCCTCGTGTGAAGAAGCCTTATGCTATGTTAAGTTGTAGACTAAATCACACATAAAAGTGGAAAACTATGTGATTTGACGATTAACGTTATTTTGGTAATTTTGCCCTTTTGACTAGTCGAACCTTATCAAAAGCATATTCAATGATTAGAATATGTTAAATAGATATGTTTTATGATTGAATGAAATATTTTGGAAGTTAAACTGAATGTTTAAATGGAAGTTGAACTGTGTAAAATTGGAATTTTGATAAAACTTAAGGGCATTTTAGTAATTTGCCACTAAGATATTAATTTAAAAAGGAAATTTCTAGTCTTCTCCCTCTCATAGCCGGCCATCATCTTCACCAATACCTTCCCACACTAAAAAGCTTGGTCAAGAGAGAGAAAACCATTGAAACCCTAGTAAAAACACATCGAAACCAAAAGCAGTCTTCACCAAACTTGTCTAGCTCTCTAAGCACTACAACATACTATCAAAATCAAGCATTGAAGTGGCCATTGGCATGGTGTTTGGAGCTCTTCCATTTTCTGCCAAGAAGAAAAGTGAGAGAAAGCTTAATTCTTTCATGGTTTAATGGCTTTATACTGTGTTTAAGGTGTTTATCCATGTAATTGAACTTGATTTGTATCAAAACCATGAGAAATCACTCCCTAGGGTTTCTGCCAACATGAACCATGCATGAGTGAGAGGTTGTTCAATGAAAAAGTAGTGTAGAATCAGTGTAAAGAGAGTGTAGAACACATTTATGGCCTTGAATCGTCAAAATGAAATGTGTAACTAGGGTAGACCGTTTCGGCCAAGTGAAGGGCATGGGGATTCATGCTCGATTCAATGTAATTTGAATCCTAGAATAACGTATAAATTAATAGAAGATTACTAGCGAAGGCAGAACCGAAAAAGGAGATGTTTTGACGATAATTGCAATGTTAGCACCGATATGAAACAGACCGGATTTGCAGTTGCAGTAGATGAAAAGACTAATTTATCATATTTTATAGAAAGGAGTACAAGATATGTATATATACAGAATTGTAAAACCTAAATTAGGTAGGTTATTAACTAAACCTAGATATTTCAGCTTATAATTAAGCTATATACAATCTGTTAATTGTGGTAATATACAACTGTAATATTACGCTAATATACAGCTGTAACACTCCCCCTCAAGCTGGAGCATAGATGTTAGTCATGCCTAGCTTGTTACAAATATAATCAACTCGAGGTCCATTGAGTGCCTTTGTAAAAATATCCCTTAGCTGTTCTTTAATGTTCACATGTTCTGTAGAGATCAACTTTTGCTGTATTTTTTCATGGATAAAGTGACAGTCAATCTCAATGTGTTTAGTTCTTTCATGGAACATAGGGTTGTAAGCAATATGAAGAGCAGCTTGATTATCACACCATAATTTTGCTGGTTTTAAAACTTCAAGACCAACTTCAGTTAAAAGCTGACATATCCACAATATCTCACATGCAGATTGAGCCATGGCTCTATACTCTGCTTCTGCACTAGATTTGGAAACAACATTCTGTTTCTTACTCTTCCAAGAGATTAAATTTCCACCAAAAACACATAATAACTTGTGGTAGATCTCCAATCAATTTTGGAACCTGCCCAATCTGCATCAGAAAAACATTCAACATGATTATGTCCATGATTTTTTTATAATATTCCTCATCCTGGGGCTCCCTTTAAGTAGCATAGAATTTGTTCTAAAGCTGTCCAATGATGAACTGTTGGAGAAGACATGAACTGGCTGATAATGCTAACAGAATAAGCGATATCAGGATGAGTTACTGTAAGATAATTCAGTTTTCCAACCAATCACCTATATCTTTCAGGATCCTCAAATTATTCTCCATCTTTTGTAAGCTGTAAATTAGAAGCATTGGAGCACTACATGGCTTAGCTCCTAATTTTCCAGTTTCAGTCAATAAGTCAAGTACATATTTCCTCTGAGACAAAAGAATACCTTTCTTACTCCTTGTCACCTCAACTCCCAAGAAATATTTTAATGCTCCCAAGTCTTTCGTTTGAAACTGACTGTGAAGAAAATGCTTTAGTTTTGAAATTCCCATAGCATCACTTCTTGTGATAACAATATCATCCAGATATACTACCAGAAGAATAATACCAGATGCAGATTTTTTATAAAAAACTGAATGATCAAGTTTACTCTTCATCATGCCAAACTTTTCAATTGCTTGACTAAATTTTCCAAACCACGCACGTGGACTCTGTTTGAGACCATATAGTGATTTACGAAGATGACAAACTTTTCCATTCTTCCTCTGAGCAACAAACCCAGGTGGTTGCTCCATATAGACTTCCTTTTGAAGATCACCATGCAGAAATGCATTTTTAATGTCTAATTGATGCAAAGGCCAATCATGAGTAGCTGCCATAGAGATAAGTAACCGAACAGATGTCAATTTAGTAACAGCAGAAAAGGTGTCAAAATAATCTTCCCTATATGTCTGAGCAAAGCTTTTAGCCACCAAATGAGCTTTAAGGCGGGCAATTGACCCATCAGGATTGAGTTTAATTGCAAACACCCATATACACCCAATAGCTTTCTTTCCAGTGGGTAAATCAACCAAATTCCAAGTACTATTAGAATCTAAAGCATTCATCTCTTCTATCATAGCTGCATGCCAACTAGGATGAGACAAAGCTTCCATAACAGATTTTGGAACACAAACAGAATCAATCGAGGCAACAAAAGAACAAGATGAGGGAGACAAATTGTCATAAGAAACAAAAGTTGAAATAGGATAAGTACACTGACGTTTACCTTTACGAAAGGCAATGGGTAAATCAAGATCATCTGTAGCTGGATTTGATGATGAAGAATTAACTGGTGCTGGACATGGATCAGAAGGAACTTGACGACGAGTATAGGTATGAATAACAGGAGGTGGTGGATTTTGTGGTAGAGTTGTGACTGGTTGGTACGTGACATGATAAAGTAATAAATCATCATCATCTTAAGAAGTTATAAACTTATTGTAACTGAAGTGTGAATAATTAAAAATGTATATGTGATGTTTTGCAGCTCGGAAGTGAGGTGTAGAATACTGGTGCAAGCGGGTGATTTGGCAAAATCCGAGTGGTAAGGGATATATGCAAGAAGCGTAGAGATACTGTGTTGAATTGATATTGATTGAATTGTGATCATAGGTGATTGGTTATTGTGAATTGTTGAGATTGGGAAACTGTGATTGGGAATATTGAATTGTGTTTCTAGTGTAGGAAGGTTAGGATGGACCTTACCATTATACTGTTGAAATTTTGTAAATTGAACCCTAAACCCTAGAATCACAATTGTAGACTGTAAAAGTGAATGAGATAAAGTTAAAGAGTGAAGAAATTAAGAGTTGTAATTAGGTCGCTAAGATTGCCCAATTTGTAACTCAGTTTTTGAGACTATTTTAATGATTTTCCTAGTTTTCAAGATACCTACAATTGTTAGTGACATTTTTATATGTAAATAAAATATTTTGAACACTGGATCTGAACTGAGAATATTTGCAGAATATTTTCATAACAACTGGCATTGTTACTGATCTTACTTATTTATGGATTGTCTAAAGATTTGTTTAACTGAATTAAACTCTGAAATGTGTTTCCACTGTTTTATATAATGTTTTGAGACTGTAGGTCCCATAATGGCCTTTAGGTTTATCATCTTATCTGAGTGAGTGTGTGTACTATGCTGTTTGACCTTAATCACGTCCTTAGCACCCACAACTGTTGCTTGACTAGTGTTTACTGTGGACCTTATTAACGATGGCCATACATCTTATTATTATTCCCTTTTGAGATTATGAAAATGCATGATTATATTGGGTGTTGCCTGGTCTCCACTGGACTGTTGTCGATTTGTTTTTCCATACTGTTTACTGATTTTTCATTGAATGTGATCGATTGAAATGATTTACTATATTGTTTTTTGAAATCTATCTACTATTATGTTCTAAGTGATTTACTAAACTATTTACTAAACTAGTCGTTATACTGTTTACCAATTGTTTTATTTATTGGTCCACTGAATTGATTTCATACTGTTATCAAGTGATTGTTAACTGTTTATTGAATTGCTTAAGAAATGATTGATCGAAAACCATACCACTAAACTGTCTATCAAGCAAATTATGGTAAATTCCCTATAGTCGAAGCTAAGGACCGAGACAAGTGAGGTTCTTCAAAGTATTTTTCTGTACTTAGTCTGGTTACATAATCAATTATAGTATCCTTTATGATAGAGTGCGTAGGTACTGTACAGATATTGATTTCGAGTGTAGGAGCATTTGTAGACACTATTTTTGTCCGAAAATAACCCATCATGGTTTTGAAATTGGGCTTTGGGCCTATGTAATTCATTTCTTTGCATTGGACTCAAATCCAAAAGGGCTAAAGGTTCATAAATCCTGTTGTATTTTGTTTTATTTTTATCTTTATTTTATTTCTATCCTTATTTTTTGTTTTTACTTTATTTTATTGATGATAAATAAAATAAAATAAAATAAAATAAGCAATAAAAATAATAAAAAGAAAAATACAAAAAAAAATATAATAAAAGAGGTAAAATCGGGGTTTTCAATTCTAGATCCAAATTGATCCTAGCTGAATTTAATTGCAAAATCTCGATTTAAATGCCGAAATTGCAGCATTAACACTGAGAATCAATTGAAACTGGAAAGGGATCCATTACGGGCAAAAATTGGAAAGGAAATATTAAGGCTAATGGAAGTCAACTATGTGAAGAAAGGAAAGGAACAATAAACCCAAAATCAGAACAAAATCAAGATCATAAAATCATGCAAATCAATTAATTCTTTACCTAATCTGGATGCCTAAAGACTACTATAAATTCATGCACACACAGCGAGAGAATCACACAGAGAGTGAAAAAAAAAAAGGGCAAACGGAAGCAAAGTAAGCGAGAAATTGGAGATTGAGATTAAAAAAAAAAAAAACCAGAAAACACAGAGAAAGAAGAGAGAGCACTGCTCGAGCGACTTCAGTTTCATCATCTACGTCGCCGCATCAGTACTGCCCTTCATCGCTTCGTTGCAGCAGCACGCCATCCTTCATCCTGTTTGATCTCCCCTGCGTATCTATTTTCTCTGCTATGAGCCCTTCCATTTTGGTTTTATAGTATTAATTTTATATATTAATTTGTGTCTATCCATGCTCTGACTTGTTGACCACCTATGAATAATTGAATATATGCCAATCATTTCCTTCTTCACACGTGAATTGCTGTTTGAGATCTATTATTTGTTTTGGGTCTTTACATGTACATGTGCTGGATAAAAGTCAGATGGGCTTAGCTCATGAGAAATATATTATATATGTGTTGGCATGATTTGGTATACATCTTGAAGTTGGGGATTAATCATGTGCATATGTTTTTTTTCTTATGCTTCTTATATATATATATATATGTATACACGTACTTGCAAAATAATTAATATTGGCTTTTGAAATGCTATTGATTTAATTACTTTATTTGTTCGTAGTGTGTTATGTGTATTAAGTGGGTGGTATCTAAATTAATAAATTTTTTTTAAAATAATCAATATTGAGTCCAGATTTTTTTTTACCAAAATTTGAAAGGAGACAAAATAAATGAAATTAATTGAAAAGAAACTTTAGATAATGGTAGTGAACTGATAATCGAAGATTTAATAAATTGAATTTCAATCAATGGTGAAAATTTAAGAAAATTGTGAGTGTACAAGTATCTTAAAAATTTTTATATGGCTAAAGTTCAAAATATAAAAAAAAACGAATAAATATAAATAAATAAAACATAAACTTTGAAATAAATAAATAAATAAAAAAATAAATTAAAAAAAATATTCCAAGGATGAGATTCCAAAAAGTCACAAATGGTTGACATTTGAAAATCTCTAAGTGAGAAAATTTTTCTTAAATCTCGCTAGAACGATAGAAGATTTAAGTAAAATTTTTAACATTAATAATCCATAATATTAATAATAAAATGTAAGATTTAGTAATAAATTGAAAGTAAACAAAAAATATTCCGAGGATGAGATTCTAAAGAGTCGCAAATGGTTGACATTCGGAAATCTCTAGATGAGAAGATTTTTCTTAAATCTCGCTAGAATAATGGAAGATTTAAGCAAAATTTTCAATAATAGATATTTATTTTTCAAAATAATAATAATAATAACAATTTAAACAATAAAAAATAATATTGAACAAAGAATAAATAAAAATAACTCCGATGATGAAATTCCAAAGAGTCACAAATGGTTGACATTTGAAAATTTTTAGGTGAGAGAATTTTTCTTAAATTTTGTCGGTATGTTGGAAGATTTAAGAAATGTTTTCAATATTAATTTTCATAATGTATTAAAATAGTAATAATAAAAGATAAATTATAAAACTTTTATAAAATAAAAATAAATAATTAATAATAGATGGATATAGGATTAATAAAAATTATTAATAATAAATACTAAATAATGTATAATAATTAATAATAATTGATATGAAATAATTACTAAACATTATTACGATGATAAGAGTCCAAAGAGTCACAAATGGCTGACATTTGGAATTCTTTAGGTAAGAATTTTTCTTGAAGTCTCGCCAGAATGATGGAAGGCTAAGAGAATTTTCGATATTAATAATCTAAATTTATTTCTCGAATTAAAAATAAATAAATAAAATTAAATAAAATAATAAATAAAATAAAATAAAATAAAATAATATAAATAAAATATTAGATTAAAATAAATTGAGAAAATTTTGATCCGACGACGGAGCCTTTTCAAGCAAGTCAAATGATACTACTTGAATACTCGTGAGGTAAGGATAAGTTTTCAAGAAATTCCACCAGAATGACGGAGAATTTCTTAGAAAATTTACCAATATTTAATTATTCGGAATAAAAATAAAAATTATGACAAATTAAGATTATTCAAACAAAACCGTCTTAAGATAGCACAAGATTAATTAGGTACCATTCTAGGATAGGCGTTGTGAGGGTGCTAACACCTTCCTCACACGTAATCGACCCCCGAGCCCTAAATCCGAAAAGAAGATCAATCCTTATCCTTAAATGAGAATAGGTGACTAATCACACTTAGGCTAAAAAATGATTGGTGACGACTCCATTGAACCATGTCTAGCGGCTAGGTCTAGGGCCTAAAATCGTTACGATAGCATCCTTAGGATATATGCATGTAGTTTTACATAGTATCAATTCTTTAATATATATTTTTTACAGGGCATAAGCTTACCCCCTTACTTTCCTTCAAGATTATTTACAGTAAACTTATTCTGTTCCAGGAGAACTTCTGATCAATATCTCTCAAGCGATTATCGGGAACCATAGAAGTATACTAATTTAATTTTTATGTTTAGACAATGTATGTACAACACTACTATGTATGTATTTATACAAGGGATGTAAACTGCACTGTAAAATATTGAATGTGTAGCAGTTAAATGTAAATCATATTTTGATCGTTTAGTTATATATCGGAAATGAATATTTCGGTCTCTAGGAATAAAAATACCAGTTGACATATAAACTAAGTCTGTGAACACAGCAGACAGCCCAACCTATAATAAAATTAAGGAAAAGTTTGTCTTGAATTTAATTATTCTAACTTGAAATACTTTACAATTCTGGGAAAATTACATGAATTTGGGGATTTCACAACTTCAAACCATTAAATAATTAAAATTTCAAGATTTCTCTCACCTTTCTTCTTGACCAGATCCAATGGGGGTTGTTTCACCTTGATTTTGGGCACTTTAGGACTTGATTTTGGTGTCAAAAGATAGAGCACTGAAACCGGGTAGGGTTGTTGAAGACAGTTTACGCTTTCGGAGTGTTTAGGCTAGGGTTTCTATCACTTTCTCTCTCTAGGCTAGCTTTTGTCTCACCTTTTCCCATGATGGGCGGCATGAAGAAGAAGAAAAGCTGATTTTTATGTTTTAAAAAGAAAAGTCTTGGATGTAAAATTACGAAAATACCCTTATACTTACTCATAAATTCAAATTTTGCCATCCACATTACAACTTTAATTTAAACATTCAGTCCGACTTCTAAATATTTTATCGATTTATATATGATGCACTGACAGTGTATAGTTTCTATACACTGTCAATACACCAGAAGTTGACACCTCATTAATAAGCCCTTATGAGTAAATTAAAAAATATATTTATATTTACTTTTAAGGGCTTGGTATATTTTTTAATTTGCCAATTGATGAGGTGCCAATCTTTGATGCATTAACAGTGTATAGAAACTATACACTGTCAGTGCATCATCTATAAACCCATATTTTATTTAATCATAAAACATCTCTAGTTAACACGTTCTAACCTTCGGTTAGGCTTTTGATGGGGTTTGACTATCAAATGGGTGAAATTACCAAAATACCCTTAATCGTTGAATCGCTTAAATTTTGACTTACACATGTGATTCAATCTTTAAGTTGACATGGCATGAAACTTCTTCACATGTAGATTAATCTATAACTGTCAGTTGATCTTAATTCAAATCAAATTGAACGTTATTTACGAAAATTTTCCAAGCGTATGGGCATAATCGTCATTTTGGAAATTAATCTACGTTTTTCAAAACATGCTCAAACGATGAAATTTTGAGGTACAAATTTCTCCTATCTTAGTATGTCACTCCAAATATCACGACTCTGGAGTTTCTCCCCGATCCAGACTGTAAAAGTCCCATGGGGCCTACATGACACTTTCCTTCTATGAACCCAATTATTCCATTTTTAGTAATTCATCCTTTGTTTTTTCATTTCCCTAACCTTTAAATTATGAAATTTATTGGAAAAATGTGGTCCTCACATTAGCATATCGTCCCTCACTAACGGGCTATAGTAGTTAGTGTATTGGCCTTCACTAACGGCTTATAGTAGTCAGCAATGATCATGCATTTAATGGCAAATCAATTGGATTCTTCTAACCAAAGTTATAATCAAATCTAGAAAGATTGGTCATTTATTTCCTGCACTGTAGTCAGATAAAAATTTTAACTAATTCAAGAATTATCTACCATAAATTATACACATGTAATTTAATTTCTTAGGAAATTTTCATTTATTACAAGTTATCCAAAAAAAAGCTTAACCAAGCTGTTGAGTCTTGATTATTCCATTCAATACAAGAAATGAAAATTGAATTGGGTGGCTGAACTCTATGCAATAGGAAGATAAGGGTTAGCACTAGAGTTTGACTTCACTAACAATCATACTTGAGTGGGTTAAGAATATTGAAGCTAGTTACATGGGTGATAAATTATCTCAAAGATCACTAAACTGGTGGTCTCTTCTTCTGGAATTCTTGATTGGTTGTACAACAATGGAATTTTGAGGTACAACGGCCGACTTTATGTTGGGGATTAAGGACAATTGAAAACTTAGGTGCTTTAGTTTTCGCACCACAGCAAGGATACTCAGGGACATAGGCTACCTACTATAGGGTGAGATTATATTTTTTCTGGCCTAGACGATGAAATGTGTCTAAGAACATATAGAGCAATATGACACATCCCAAAGAAATAAGAGTGAACATGTAGTTTATCCAGGGGTGTTGTAAGTTTCCCGTTCTTCAACAAAACTTGGAATTGATCACAATAGATTTCATCGAGGCTTCCCCAATCTCAAAGGTTCAACGACATTTTGGTGGCTATTGACAAACTCACCAAATATGCCTAATTTATGGTCTTATCTCACCCTTTCTCTATTGTAGAAGTAGCTAAGACCTATTTAGATCAAATCTATAAGCTATATGGGGCTCAAAAGGTAGTCATATCTGATAGGGACAAGGTGTTCATTAGGTCTATTTTACAAGAGTTAATGAAGTTGCTAGAAACAAAGGTTCAAATGAGCATTAGTTACCATCCTGAAACATATAGCCAATCTAAAAGGCTCAATCAATGATTGGAGCAATTTTTGAGGTGCACGTGCTTCCTATAGCCTAAGTCACAGGGTAACTGGTTACCATTGGCCAAATGGTGGTACAACTCCAGTTACCACATGGCCCTGAAGATGTCACCATTCTAGGCACTTTACGACTATCATCCACCTAGGTTTTTATAGTATTCTAGCACCAAAGTCGAAGTAGTTTCAGTAGAAGAAATACTTAGGGAGAGGAAGCAATTGAGTAAATTGATACTGGATCAAATGATAAAAGCTCAGCAGAGGATGAAATGGTATGCTAATAAAAACATAACTGAGAGAGAGTTTTAGAAAGGAGATGGAGTTTATCTAAAAATTCAGCCTTATAAAAAGACCAGTTTAGTACTTAGGAAGAGCTTAAACTTTCTTCTAAGTATTATGGTCATTAAAAAATTATTACTAAGATCAATCCTATTGCCTACAAGTTACAACTACCTCTAGAGGCAAAAATTCGTCTTATATTTCATGTTAGCTTGCTGAAGAAGAAAATTGGTCATAAGGTGGTAGGTTCCATTAATCCACCTAAGGTGACAGAAGAAAGACAACCAGGAGTATACATTGCTATAGTTTTAGACAAGAGGTGAAAAGAGGTAACTCTATAACGACACAACTACTGATACAATGGATTAACTTAGGCCCAGAGAATGCTACATGGGAAGACTATCGAGCATTAATTTCACAATTCTCATCATTTGATCCTTGGGGACAAGGATATGCTACATGAGGTTTTTACTTTAGTGGTTGATATAGACTAATGCTTGCATGTACATGTTAAAATAGAAAACTAGAATATATGGAATAAAGTAAATAATAGATATTGACTGTCGTAACGGCTTCGCGCTCGACGATTTTAAAAATGTTTAAAAACAAAAAGGGAGTCGCCACCAATCTTTTTTGTCTAGGTGTGATTGGCCACTTAAAATATTTATCTTTTTAACAAAATCTCAAAATTAATTAAGTTTTATAAAAAAGACATTTTTTGGTCTGCGAAAACAAAATTGGGTCTAGGAGTACGGTTACGCGTGAGGAAGGATTAGCACCCCCACGACGCTCGTTAAAAAACGGTACCATAATAATCATGTGTTATCCTTTAATTTTAATAAAATGGTCTTGAATTAATATTTAAAAATAATTCTTATTTCATTGCAATCAATTTTATTCTTTTTGTTCAAAGTCATTTTTTATTTGTAAAAATCATTTTGTTTTATTTTAAAAAGTTAAATTTTATTTTTCAAAAGTGAATGTGAACCTTTTTGTATTGAAAAATTAAATCAAATATCCCAATACTCTGGTAACATTTGAAATAATTTTTCTCACCTAAAGATTTCTTAAGAATCACTACTTGTGAGTTCTATAGAATCTTATCATCGGAAGATTCACACTCGCTTCAAAAATTATTATGAATGCATACGATGCAAACAGATAATGAATGATGCAAATGAATTTTTTAATTTTTTATATAAATATTTCTTTATTTATTTTAAATAAAAATTTTTATTATTGAAAAATTGCACTAAGTATCCCAATACTCTGGTAACACTTAGTGAATTCCTCTCACCTAGGGATCAGTCAAGAAATCACTACTTGTGAGTCTCATGACATCCCATCATCGGAATATTGTTTAATTATTAAATTGCAATTTTATTATTAATTAAAAAAACTTATTGATTTACTTTTTAACAAAAAAATTAAATTATTGAAAAATCATACTAAATATCCCAATACTCTAGTAACATTTAATACGACTCTTCTCACCTAAGGATCAGTCAAGAAATCACTACTTGTGAGTTTCATGACATCCCATCATCGGAAGATTTGTTTACTTAAATTTAAGTTTTATTATTAATTTCTTTTTTCTATTTTCTTTTTAAAAACTTATTTATTTTTATTTTAATAAAATTTAAATTATTGAAAAATCATACTAAATATCCCAATACTCTGGTAACATTTAGTACGACTCTTCTCACCTAGGGATCAGTCAAGAAATCACTACTTGTGAGTTTCATGACATCCCATCATCGGACAAATTTCATTTATTTTGAAATTAAGATTTAGATTTATTATCTTGATTCCTTCGATTACCCCTTTTTATTAAAATTCTATTATTACTTATTTGATTAATTTAATTACCATTCTTTACCTTTGGAAAGTTTACTATTATTAATTTTTATTGGTTTGGTTATTTTGTATTTATGTATTTCCAAAATCCCTTTTTGTTAATTTCTCTCAATTGTTTCCATTACCTCTTTTGTTTTTATTAGTCTTCTTTTAATTAATATTTTTCTAAACACTCTTTATTTATCATAACTCATCATTGTATATATAAATTTTTCTTAAAATAAGTATAAAATTGAATATTGAGGAATAATATCGAATATCACAATAGTCTGGTAACATTCGATATAATTCCTCTCACCTAAAGTTTTTCGAAGAATCGCTACTTGCGAGTTCTACGAAAACTTATCATCGAGATTTCACGCTTATTTATTTTATTCATTTATTTATTTATTTACTTTTTTATTTTTTTAGATTCTTAAAATATTCTTTTATAGTAAATTGTTTAATAAAGAGAAAATTATATAAAAAAAAACTATATGGTTATACATTTTGTATTTATTTTATGGACTTATATATATATATATATATATATATATATTTATATACATTTTAAACCATATATATACCATAGTTATTTACATATTTTATTCATACATATATCTTAAAACTATGTATTTATTATTAAGATTAATTCCATATTTAAACTTAAAGTTATTGGATCTTAAAGTATTTTATTTATGAATAAATATTAATTTTCTGTTAAGCAAAAATATTAAAAATAAATAAAATAAACTATTAAACTGAATAAATAAATAAATAAAAAATATATACCCAAATGGATTGGGCTTGAAACCCAAAGAAAGCCTTCCAAAACGGGCCTGAAAATCAAGCCCAATTGCCACTTGAAGCGAGCTGAGACTGCTGGGCCGGAGCAAGCCAAAACGGGCCCGATCAGGTGCGTGAGTGGAGGGGGTCGGTACGCCTGTCGGGTCAAAACGCGGGTTGCGAACTGAGGGTGGTGTCAGGTAGCGGTCGGGTTGCGCGGATCCCGGGTCGGGTCGGACGTGGAGCGCGGGTCCTCAACCTCAAAACGCACCGTTTTACTATCCTATAAAAGGCCTATTTTTTTGTTTCTCCTCATTTTAGCTGGCTCCTCTGAAAAAAATTCCAAAAACCCTCTGAAGAAATCCTCTCCGCCTCTCCTTCTCCGAACGGCTGCCACCGTGCCGGCCGCCGTGCACCGCCGTACGCCGGTGGTCTCTCCGACACCTAAAAGTGCTCCTCTCTCCCTCCTCTAACTAGATCTAGGCTCCGTTCCTCTCAAAAATTCCTCTAACCTCACGGATCTGACAAACCGAAACCGTTCTCCCTTTTTTTGTTTTTTTTTTTTCGTATTTGTTTTTGGATCTGGTGGTGGTTTTTTGTGGTTGCTGTTGTTGGTTCGTTTTTCCCTTTTTTGCAGGTACTAGAGATTCAGATCTGGGATCCGGGGTCCTTGGATTCTAGGGTTTCCAGATCTAGATTAGGGTTTGGTTTCTTTCGTGCTGGTGGTTGGAGGCTTCGGGGTTGTGTGGTGTTGGCAGTGGTGATGGTGATTAGGGTTGGGTTCTGTCAGGGATGGTCTTGGTTGTGGTGACGATGATGATAGTTTGGTGATGATGGTGGTGAATGGACGGTGGTGAGTGGCTGATTTTTTTGGTAGTATCTCTGAGTTTTCCAGTCTCCGAAAAGAAGAAGAAAACCTGAAGAAAATCTAGTCCTCTTAAACTAATTTAGGATCAACCTTTGGTCCGGAGGATAAGAACCAATCTAGGTTCTTTCTATTGTTTTTCAGTCCTCCGGACAGTGTCAGGGATGGGATTGATACCTGGGGAAGCTGAGTTTTGGAGATACCCGAGACCTAGGGGGACGGGTGGAGGACGCCGGCGTTTGGGAGTGCAGCCGGTGATGGACTAGCATCAAATGTGATTGTAATATATTAGTAATAATAATAAAACAGATAGAAAAATAATATTAATAAAAAAAAGTTAATAATAATAATAATAATAAAAACAAATAAAATAAGTAAAATAAAATAAAGCAAATAATATAAATAATATATATAATAAGAATAAAAATAAATTAAGAACTAAAAATTAATAATAATAATAATAAAAATAAATAAAACGAAAATAAAAATAAAAATAACAATAATGAAACACACATATATAATAATGATAATAAAAATAAAAATAAAAACAAATAATATATAATAATAATAATAAATTAAGAATTAAAAATTGATAATAATAATAATAATAATAATAACAAATAAAATGAAAATAAAAATAAAAATAAAACACACATATAATAATAATAATAATAATAATAATAATAATAATAATAATAATAATAATAAAACAACAACAAATAATAACAACAAATAATAATAAAAAATAAAAATAAAATAAAATAAAATTAAAATTAAAAATAAAGTAAAGTAAAAAAATAAAATAAAATAAAAATAAAAAAAATAAAAAATAAAACATCAAATTCAATCCACTCTCATGGGCCTGGAAGTCCAATGTTTCAATCTGGACTTTGAGAGTTCAATCTATCAATTTGGACAAAATTTGATGTCTACATTGACGATAGGAAATGTATGGATAATATATGCGGGAATTAATGAAAATTAATTATAATAAATGTAAAATATAATAACATGAAAACAAATGAAAAGTAAAGGATTAATGTGATAACAAATGAAATAAGAATGAACAAAATAATTAAAACAATTGAAATAAATGATGATTTTATAAATGATGGAATTTTTGGGTGTTACAAGTGTGTAATGTTCAAGAAACTCCTATGTGAGAATAATTTTTCTAAGTCCAATCAAATAGTTGAGGATTTAGGAAAAAACTTTAATATTAAATTAATTTTTATTTATTCTTAAATAAGTTAAATAATATAAAAGTCTTTAAAATAGGAATAGGAATAGGGATAATAAGAAATAATTATAACTAAAATTGGGAATGAAATGAAGATTTTACCAGTAATGAAATTCTTTGAATTTTGTGAGTGTGCAATTTTTAAGGAATTTTTAGGTGAGAAAGAACTTTTTTCTAATTCAATCAGAGTGCATGGGGATTTGGAAAAATAATTTCAATATAAAAATTCCTTAGTTTATTTCTCAAAAATAAAAAAAATAATAAATCTTATAAAATTGAGATCAAAATTTTTGAAGAAAATTAGGTCTAAAAATTTTAGATACAAGAACGAGTGTATTCTTATGAATACTTTTGAAGTGAGAAGATTTCTCTAGATATTCAATCAACATGTTGGAGGATTCCTAAAGAGATTTTCAATATATAAAATAAAAATAAAAACAAAAAATAATAAATACCATTAAAATTAAGACTAAGCTATGATAGTTTATGGTTAATTAGTATCCACATTTAGACAGGCTGTAAGGGTACTAATCTTATCCTATATGTAAATGAACTCTCAAACCCTAAACTTAGAACTATAGATTAAACCTTAGAGTCATTTAGTGACCAATCACACGTAGTAAAAAAAGATTGGTTGCTACTCCTTATTTAAATCTAGCTGTTAAGTCTAATACTAAAATCGTTATTTTAGTAATCATGGTTGGAAAAGATGATGAAAAATGAAAAAGGTTGTAAAATTGTGAAGGATATATATAATTTTATACAATGATATTTTGGTATTAAAAAAATGTGAGATTCACACTTCCTATTACTGTTATATGCTGTTAATGAAGTTAAGAAGATAAGTTATATCATAACTGTTTATATGCCTTGTGATTTGTAGGTGTAAGGAGATCTGGACTGTGGGCCTCATTGGGATTTATACTGTTTTGAGGGAGGTGGAAAATGGTAGTATCAATATTTGAAGCAAAATACTGAGATAGTAAGAATCTACATCTCGAAATTTGTTTGTTTGATCATGTTTTGAAAAGTGTGCAACAATTTAGGAATTGACAGTTAAGTCCATAGGCCCGTAAAACTTTCGTAAATAACGGTCAACCTAAATTGATTTAAGACCAACTAAAGTCATAAATAAATCCTCGTGTGAAGAAGCCTTATGCTATGTTAAGTTGTAGACTAAATCACACATAAAAGTGGAAAACTATGTGATTTGACGATTAACGTTATTTTGGTAATTTTGCCCTTTTGACTAGTCGAACCTTATCAAAAGCATATTCAATGATTAGAATATGTTAAATAGATATGTTTTATGATTGAATGAAATATTTTGGAAGTTAAACTGAATGTTTAAATGGAAGTTGAACTGTGTAAAATTGGAATTTTGATAAAACTTAAGGGCATTTTAGTAATTTGCCACTAAGATATTAATTTAAAAAGGAAATTTCTAGTCTTCTCCCTCTCATAGCCGGCCATCATCTTCACCAATACCTTCCCACACTAAAAAGCTTGGTCAAGAGAGAGAAAACCATTGAAACCCTAGTAAAAACACATCGAAACCAAAAGCAGTCTTCACCAAACTTGTCTAGCTCTCTAAGCACTACAACATACTATCAAAATCAAGCATTGAAGTGGCCATTGGCATGGTGTTTGGAGCTCTTCCATTTTTGCCAAGAAGAAAAGTGAGAGAAAGCTTAATTCTTTCATGGTTTAATGGCTTTATACTGTGTTTAAGGTGTTTATCCATGTAATTGAACTTGATTTGTATCAAAACCATGAGAAATCACTCCCTAGGGTTTCTGCCAACATGAACCATGCATGAGTGAGAGGTTGTTCAATGAAAAAGTAGTGTAGAATCAGTGTAAAGAGAGTGTAGAACACATTTATGGCCTTGAATCGTCAAAATGAAATGTGTAACTAGGGTAGACCGTTTCGGCCAAGTGAAGGGCATGGGGATTCATGCTCGATTCAATGTAATTTGAATCCTAGAATAACGTATAAATTAATAGAAGATTACTAGCGAAGGCAGAACCGAAAAAGGAGATGTTTTGACGATAATTGCAATGTTAGCACCGATATGAAACAGACCGGATTTGCAGTTGCAGTAGATGAAAAGACTAATTTATCATATTTTATAGAAAGGAGTACAAGATATGTATATATACAGAATTGTAAAACCTAAATTAGGTAGGTTATTAACTAAACCTAGATATTTCAGCTTATAATTAAGCTATATACAATCTGTTAATTGTGGTAATATACAACTGTAATATTACGCTAATATACAGCTGTAACACTCCCCCTCAAGCTGGAGCATAGATGTTAGTCATGCCTAGCTTGTTACAAATATAATCAACTCGAGGTCCATTGAGTGCCTTTGTAAAAATATCCCTTAGCTGTTCTTTAATGTTCACATGTTCTGTAGAGATCAACTTTTGCTGTATTTTTTCATGGATAAAGTGACAGTCAATCTCAATGTGTTTAGTTCTTTCATGGAACATAGGGTTGTAAGCAATATGAAGAGCAGCTTGATTATCACACCATAATTTTGCTGGTTTTAAAACTTCAAGACCAACTTCAGTTAAAAGCTGACATATCCACAATATCTCACATGCAGATTGAGCCATGGCTCTATACTCTGCTTCTGCACTAGATTTGGAAACAACATTCTGTTTCTTACTCTTCCAAGAGATTAAATTTCCACCAACAAAACATAATAACTTGTGGTAGATCTCCAATCAATTTTGGAACCTGCCCAATCTGCATCAGAAAAACATTCAACATGATTATGTCCATGATTTTTTTATAATATTCCTCATCCTGGGGCTCCCTTTAAGTAGCATAGAATTTGTTCTAAAGCTGTCCAATGATGAACTGTTGGAGAAGACATGAACTGGCTGATAATGCTAACAGAATAAGCGATATCAGGATGAGTTACTGTAAGATAATTCAGTTTTCCAACCAATCACCTATATCTTTCAGGATCCTCAAATTATTCTCCATCTTTTGTAAGCTGTAAATTAGGAAGCATTGGAGCACTACATGGCTTAGCTCCTAATTTTCCAGTTTCAGTCAATAAGTCAAGTACATATTTCCTCTGAGACAAAAGAATACCTTTCTTACTCCTTGTCACCTCAACTCCCAAGAAATATTTTAATGCTCCCAAGTCTTTCGTTTGAAACTGACTGTGAAGAAAATGCTTTAGTTTTGAAATTCCCATAGCATCACTTCTTGTGATAACAATATCATCCAGATATACTACCAGAAGAATAATACCAGATGCAGATTTTTTATAAAAAACTGAATGATCAAGTTTACTCTTCATCATGCCAAACTTTTCAATTGCTTGACTAAATTTTCCAAACCACGCACGTGGACTCTGTTTGAGACCATATAGTGATTTACGAAGATGACAAACTTTTCCATTCTTCCTCTGAGCAACAAACCCAGGTGGTTGCTCCATATAGACTTCCTTTTGAAGATCACCATGCAGAAATGCATTTTTAATGTCTAATTGATGCAAAGGCCAATCATGAGTAGCTGCCATAGAGATAAGTAACCGAACAGATGTCAATTTAGTAACAGCAGAAAAGGTGTCAAAATAATCTTCCCTATATGTCTGAGCAAAGCTTTTAGCCACCAAATGAGCTTTAAGGCGGGCAATTGACCCATCAGGATTGAGTTTAATTGCAAACACCCATATACACCCAATAGCTTTCTTTCCAGTGGGTAAATCAACCAAATTCCAAGTACTATTAGAATCTAAAGCATTCATCTCTTCTATCATAGCTGCATGCCAACTAGGATGAGACAAAGCTTCCATAACAGATTTTGGAACACAAACAGAATCAATCGAGGCAACAAAAGAACAAGATGAGGGAGACAAATTGTCATAAGAAACAAAAGTTGAAATAGGATAAGTACACTGACGTTTACCTTTACGAAAGGCAATGGGTAAATCAAGATCATCTGTAGCTGGATTTGATGATGAAGAATTAACTGGTGCTGGACATGGATCAGAAGGAACTTGACGACGAGTATAGGTATGAATAACAGGAGGTGGTGGATTTTGTGGTAGAGTTGTGACTGGTTGGTACGTGACATGATAAAGTAATAAATCATCATCATCTTAAGAAGTTATAAACTTATTGTAACTGAAGTGTGAATAATTAAAAATGTATATGTGATGTTTTGCAGCTCGGAAGTGAGGTGTAGAATACTGGTGCAAGCGGGTGATTTGGCAAAATCCGAGTGGTAAGGGATATATGCAAGAAGCGTAGAGATACTGTGTTGAATTGATATTGATTGAATTGTGATCATAGGTGATTGGTTATTGTGAATTGTTGAGATTGGGAAACTGTGATTGGGAATATTGAATTGTGTTTCTAGTGTAGGAAGGTTAGGATGGACCTTACCATTATACTGTTGAAATTTTGTAAATTGAACCCTAAACCCTAGAATCACAATTGTAGACTGTAAAAGTGAATGAGATAAAGTTAAAGAGTGAAGAAATTAAGAGTTGTAATTAGGTCGCTAAGATTGCCCAATTTGTAACTCAGTTTTTGAGACTATTTTAATGATTTTCCTAGTTTTCAAGATACCTACAATTGTTAGTGACATTTTTATATGTAAATAAAATATTTTGAACACTGGATCTGAACTGAGAATATTTGCAGAATATTTTCATAACAACTGGCATTGTTACTGATCTTACTTATTTATGGATTGTCTAAAGATTTGTTTAACTGAATTAAACTCTGAAATGTGTTTCCACTGTTTTATATAATGTTTTGAGACTGTAGGTCCCATAATGGCCTTTAGGTTTATCATCTTATCTGAGTGAGTGTGTGTACTATGCTGTTTGACCTTAATCACGTCCTTAGCACCCACAACTGTTGCTTGACTAGTGTTTACTGTGGACCTTATTAACGATGGCCATACATCTTATTATTATTCCCTTTTGAGATTATGAAAATGCATGATTATATTGGGTGTTGCCTGGTCTCCACTGGACTGTTGTCGATTTGTTTTTCCATACTGTTTACTGATTTTTCATTGAATGTGATCGATTGAAATGATTTACTATATTGTTTTTTGAAATCTATCTACTATTATGTTCTAAGTGATTTACTAAACTATTTACTAAACTAGTCGTTATACTGTTTACCAATTGTTTTATTTATTGGTCCACTGAATTGATTTCATACTGTTATCAAGTGATTGTTAACTGTTTATTGAATTGCTTAAGAAATGATTGATCGAAAACCATACCACTAAACTGTCTATCAAGCAAATTATGGTAAATTCCCTATAGTCGAAGCTAAGGACCGAGACAAGTGAGGTTCTTCAAAGTATTTTTCTGTACTTAGTCTGGTTACATAATCAATTATAGTATCCTTTATGATAGAGTGCGTAGGTACTGTACAGATATTGATTTCGAGTGTAGGAGCATTTGTAGACACTATTTTTGTCCGAAAATAACCCATCATGGTTTTGAAATTGGGCTTTGGGCCTATGTAATTCATTTCTTTGCATTGGACTCAAATCCAAAAGGGCTAAAGGTTCATAAATCCTGTTGTATTTTGTTTTATTTTTATCTTTATTTTATTTCTATCCTTATTTTTTGTTTTTACTTTATTTTATTGATGATAAATAAAATAAAATAAAATAAAATAAGCAATAAAAATAATAAAAAGAAAAATACAAAAAAAAATATAATAAAAGAGGTAAAATCGGGGTTTTCAATTCTAGATCCAAATTGATCCTAGCTGAATTTAATTGCAAAATCTCGATTTAAATGCCGAAATTGCAGCATTAACACTGAGAATCAATTGAAACTGGAAAGGGATCCATTACGGGCAAAAATTGGAAAGGAAATATTAAGGCTAATGGAAGTCAACTATGTGAAGAAAGGAAAGGAACAATAAACCCAAAATCAGAACAAAATCAAGATCATAAAATCATGCAAATCAATTAATTCTTTACCTAATCTGGATGCCTAAAGACTACTATAAATTCATGCACACACAGCGAGAGAATCACACAGAGAGTGAAAAAAAAAAAGGGCAAACGGAAGCAAAGTAAGCGAGAAATTGGAGATTGAGATTAAAAAAAAAAAAAACCAGAAAACACAGAGAAAGAAGAGAGAGCACTGCTCGAGCGACTTCAGTTTCATCATCTACGTCGCCGCATCAGTACTGCCCTTCATCGCTTCGTTGCAGCAGCACGCCATCCTTCATCCTGTTTGATCTCCCCTGCGTATCTATTTTCTCTGCTATGAGCCCTTCCATTTTGGTTTTATAGTATTAATTTTATATATTAATTTGTGTCTATCCATGCTCTGACTTGTTGACCACCTATGAATAATTGAATATATGCCAATCATTTCCTTCTTCACACGTGAATTGCTGTTTGAGATCTATTATTTGTTTTGGGTCTTTACATGTACATGTGCTGGATAAAAGTCAGATGGGCTTAGCTCATGAGAAATATATTATATATGTGTTGGCATGATTTGGTATACATCTTGAAGTTGGGGATTAATCATGTGCATATGTTTTTTTTCTTATGCTTCTTATATATATATATATATGTATACACGTACTTGCAAAATAATTAATATTGGCTTTTGAAATGCTATTGATTTAATTACTTTATTTGTTCGTAGTGTGTTATGTGTATTAAGTGGGTGGTATCTAAATTAATAAATTTTTTTTAAAATAATCAATATTGAGTCCAGATTTTTTTTTACCAAAATTTGAAAGGAGACAAAATAAATGAAATTAATTGAAAAGAAACTTTAGATAATGGTAGTGAACTGATAATCGAAGATTTAATAAATTGAATTTCAATCAATGGTGAAAATTTAAGAAAATTGTGAGTGTACAAGTATCTTAAAAATTTTTATATGGCTAAAGTTCAAAATATAAAAAAAAACGAATAAATATAAATAAATAAAACATAAACTTTGAAATAAATAAATAAATAAAAAAATAAATTAAAAAAAATATTCCAAGGATGAGATTCCAAAAAGTCACAAATGGTTGACATTTGAAAATCTCTAAGTGAGAAAATTTTTCTTAAATCTCGCTAGAACGATAGAAGATTTAAGTAAAATTTTTAACATTAATAATCCATAATATTAATAATAAAATGTAAGATTTAGTAATAAATTGAAAGTAAACAAAAAATATTCCGAGGATGAGATTCTAAAGAGTCGCAAATGGTTGACATTCGGAAATCTCTAGATGAGAAGATTTTTCTTAAATCTCGCTAGAATAATGGAAGATTTAAGCAAAATTTTCAATAATAGATATTTATTTTTCAAAATAATAATAATAATAACAATTTAAACAATAAAAAATAATATTGAACAAAGAATAAATAAAAATAACTCCGATGATGAAATTCCAAAGAGTCACAAATGGTTGACATTTGAAAATTTTTAGGTGAGAGAATTTTTCTTAAATTTTGTCGGTATGTTGGAAGATTTAAGAAATGTTTTCAATATTAATTTTCATAATGTATTAAAATAGTAATAATAAAAGATAAATTATAAAACTTTTATAAAATAAAAATAAATAATTAATAATAGATGGATATAGGATTAATAAAAATTATTAATAATAAATACTAAATAATGTATAATAATTAATAATAATTGATATGAAATAATTACTAAACATTATTACGATGATAAGAGTCCAAAGAGTCACAAATGGCTGACATTTGGAATTCTTTAGGTAAGAATTTTTCTTGAAGTCTCGCCAGAATGATGGAAGGCTAAGAGAATTTTCGATATTAATAATCTAAATTTATTTCTCGAATTAAAAATAAATAAATAAAATTAAATAAAAATAAATAAATAAAATAAAATAAAATATAAATAAAATATTAGATTAAAATAAATTGAGAAAATTTTGATCCGACGACGGAGCCTTTTCAAGCAAGTCAAATGATACTACTTGAATACTCGTGAGGTAAGGATAAGTTTTCAAGAAATTCCACCAGAATGACGGAGAATTTCTTAGAAAATTTACCAATATTTAATTATTCGGAATAAAAATAAAAATTATGACAAATTAAGATTATTCAAACAAAACCGTCTTAAGATAGCACAAGATTAATTAGGTACCATTCTAGGATAGGCGTTGTGAGGGTGCTAACACCTTCCTCACACGTAATCGACCCCCGAGCCCTAAATCCGAAAAGAAGATCAATCCTTATCCTTAAATGAGAATAGGTGACTAATCACACTTAGGCTAAAAAATGATTGGTGACGACTCCATTGAACCATGTCTAGCGGCTAGGTCTAGGGCCTAAAATCGTTACGATAGCATCCTTAGGATATATGCATGTAGTTTTACATAGTATCAATTCTTTAATATATATTTTTTACAGGGCATAAGCTTACCCCCTTACTTTCCTTCAAGATTATTTACAGTAAACTTATTCTGTTCCAGGAGAACTTCTGATCAATATCTCTCAAGCGATTATCGGGAACCATAGAAGTATACTAATTTAATTTTTATGTTTAGACAATGTATGTACAACACTACTATGTATGTATTTATACAAGGGATGTAAACTGCACTGTAAAATATTGAATGTGTAGCAGTTAAATGTAAATCATATTTTGATCGTTTAGTTATATATCGGAAATGAATATTTCGGTCTCTAGGAATAAAAATACCAGTTGACATATAAACTAAGTCTGTGAACACAGCAGACAGCCCAACCTATAATAAAATTAAGGAAAAGTTTGTCTTGAATTTAATTATTCTAACTTGAAATACTTTACAATTCTGGGAAAATTACATGAATTTGGGGATTTCACAACTTCAAACCATTAAATAATTAAAATTTCAAGATTTCTCTCACCTTTCTTCTTGACCAGATCCAATGGGGGTTGTTTCACCTTGATTTTGGGCACTTTAGGACTTGATTTTGGTGTCAAAAGATAGAGCACTGAAACCGGGTAGGGTTGTTGAAGACAGTTTACGCTTTCGGAGTGTTTAGGCTAGGGTTTCTATCACTTTCTCTCTCTAGGCTAGCTTTTGTCTCACCTTTTCCCATGATGGGCGGCATGAAGAAGAAGAAAAGCTGATTTTTATGTTTTAAAAAGAAAAGTCTTGGATGTAAAATTACGAAAATACCCTTATACTTACTCATAAATTCAAATTTTGCCATCCACATTACAACTTTAATTTAAACATTCAGTCCGACTTCTAAATATTTTATCGATTTATATATGATGCACTGACAGTGTATAGTTTCTATACACTGTCAATACACCAGAAGTTGACACCTCATTAATAAGCCCTTATGAGTAAATTAAAAAATATATTTATATTTACTTTTAAGGGCTTGGTATATTTTTTAATTTGCCAATTGATGAGGTGCCAATCTTTGATGCATTAACAGTGTATAGAAACTATACACTGTCAGTGCATCATCTATAAACCCATATTTTATTTAATCATAAAACATCTCTAGTTAACACGTTCTAACCTTCGGTTAGGCTTTTGATGGGGTTTGACTATCAAATGGGTGAAATTACCAAAATACCCTTAATCGTTGAATCGCTTAAATTTTGACTTACACATGTGATTCAATCTTTAAGTTGACATGGCATGAAACTTCTTCACATGTAGATTAATCTATAACTGTCAGTTGATCTTAATTCAAATCAAATTGAACGTTATTTACGAAAATTTTCCAAGCGTATGGGCATAATCGTCATTTTGGAAATTAATCTACGTTTTTCAAAACATGCTCAAACGATGAAATTTTGAGGTACAAATTTCTCCTATCTTAGTATGTCACTCCAAATATCACGACTCTGGAGTTTCTCCCCGATCCAGACTGTAAAAGTCCCATGGGGCCTACATGACACTTTCCTTCTATGAACCCAATTATTCCATTTTTAGTAATTCATCCTTTGTTTTTTCATTTCCCTAACCTTTAAATTATGAAATTTATTGGAAAAATGTGGTCCTCACATTAGCATATCGTCCCTCACTAACGGGCTATAGTAGTTAGTGTATTGGCCTTCACTAACGGCTTATAGTAGTCAGCAATGATCATGCATTTAATGGCAAATCAATTGGATTCTTCTAACCAAAGTTATAATCAAATCTAGAAAGATTGGTCATTTATTTCCTGCACTGTAGTCAGATAAAAATTTTAACTAATTCAAGAATTATCTACCATAAATTATACACATGTAATTTAATTTCTTAGGAAATTTTCATTTATTACAAGTTATCCAAAAAAAAGCTTAACCAAGCTGTTGAGTCTTGATTATTCCATTCAATACAAGAAATGAAAATTGAATTGGGTGGCTGAACTCTATGCAATAGGAAGATAAGGGTTAGCACTAGAGTTTGACTTCACTAACAATCATACTTGAGTGGGTTAAGAATATTGAAGCTAGTTACATGGGTGATAAATTATCTCAAAGATCACTAAACTGGTGGTCTCTTCTTCTGGAATTCTTGATTGGTTGTACAACAATGGAATTTTGAGGTACAACGGCCGACTTTATGTTGGGGATTAAGGACAATTGAAAACTTAGGTGCTTTAGTTTTCGCACCACAGCAAGGATACTCAGGGACATAGGCTACCTACTATAGGGTGAGATTATATTTTTTCTGGCCTAGACGATGAAATGTGTCTAAGAACATATAGAGCAATATGACACATCCCAAAGAAATAAGAGTGAACATGTAGTTTATCCAGGGGTGTTGTAAGTTTCCCGTTCTTCAACAAAACTTGGAATTGATCACAATAGATTTCATCGAGGCTTCCCCAATCTCAAAGGTTCAACGACATTTTGGTGGCTATTGACAAACTCACCAAATATGCCTAATTTATGGTCTTATCTCACCCTTTCTCTATTGTAGAAGTAGCTAAGACCTATTTAGATCAAATCTATAAGCTATATGGGGCTCAAAAGGTAGTCATATCTGATAGGGACAAGGTGTTCATTAGGTCTATTTTACAAGAGTTAATGAAGTTGCTAGAAACAAAGGTTCAAATGAGCATTAGTTACCATCCTGAAACATATAGCCAATCTAAAAGGCTCAATCAATGATTGGAGCAATTTTTGAGGTGCACGTGCTTCCTATAGCCTAAGTCACAGGGTAACTGGTTACCATTGGCCAAATGGTGGTACAACTCCAGTTACCACATGGCCCTGAAGATGTCACCATTCTAGGCACTTTACGACTATCATCCACCTAGGTTTTTATAGTATTCTAGCACCAAAGTCGAAGTAGTTTCAGTAGAAGAAATACTTAGGGAGAGGAAGCAATTGAGTAAATTGATACTGGATCAAATGATAAAAGCTCAGCAGAGGATGAAATGGTATGCTAATAAAAACATAACTGAGAGAGAGTTTTAGAAAGGAGATGGAGTTTATCTAAAAATTCAGCCTTATAAAAAGACCAGTTTAGTACTTAGGAAGAGCTTAAACTTTCTTCTAAGTATTATGGTCATTAAAAAATTATTACTAAGATCAATCCTATTGCCTACAAGTTACAACTACCTCTAGAGGCAAAAATTCGTCTTATATTTCATGTTAGCTTGCTGAAGAAGAAAATTGGTCATAAGGTGGTAGGTTCCATTAATCCACCTAAGGTGACAGAAGAAAGACAACCAGGAGTATACATTGCTATAGTTTTAGACAAGAGGTGAAAAGAGGTAACTCTATAACGACACAACTACTGATACAATGGATTAACTTAGGCCCAGAGAATGCTACATGGGAAGACTATCGAGCATTAATTTCACAATTCTCATCATTTGATCCTTGGGGACAAGGATATGCTACATGAGGTTTTTACTTTAGTGGTTGATATAGACTAATGCTTGCATGTACATGTTAAAATAGAAAACTAGAATATATGGAATAAAGTAAATAATAGATATTGACTGTCGTAACGGCTTCGCGCTCGACGATTTTAAAAATGTTTAAAAACAAAAAGGGAGTCGCCACCAATCTTTTTTGTCTAGGTGTGATTGGCCACTTAAAATATTTATCTTTTTAACAAAATCTCAAAATTAATTAAGTTTTATAAAAAAGACATTTTTTGGTCTGCGAAAACAAAATTGGGTCTAGGAGTACGGTTACGCGTGAGGAAGGATTAGCACCCCCACGACGCTCGTTAAAAAACGGTACCATAATAATCATGTGTTATCCTTTAATTTTAATAAAATGGTCTTGAATTAATATTTAAAAATAATTCTTATTTCATTGCAATCAATTTTATTCTTTTTGTTCAAAGTCATTTTTTATTTGTAAAAATCATTTTGTTTTATTTTAAAAAGTTAAATTTTATTTTTCAAAAGTGAATGTGAACCTTTTTGTATTGAAAAATTAAATCAAATATCCCAATACTCTGGTAACATTTGAAATAATTTTTCTCACCTAAAGATTTCTTAAGAATCACTACTTGTGAGTTCTATAGAATCTTATCATCGGAAGATTCACACTCGCTTCAAAAATTATTATGAATGCATACGATGCAAACAGATAATGAATGATGCAAATGAATTTTTTAATTTTTTATATAAATATTTCTTTATTTATTTTAAATAAAAATTTTTATTATTGAAAAATTGCACTAAGTATCCCAATACTCTGGTAACACTTAGTGAATTCCTCTCACCTAGGGATCAGTCAAGAAATCACTACTTGTGAGTCTCATGACATCCCATCATCGGAATATTGTTTAATTATTAAATTGCAATTTTATTATTAATTAAAAAAACTTATTGATTTACTTTTTAACAAAAAAATTAAATTATTGAAAAATCATACTAAATATCCCAATACTCTAGTAACATTTAATACGACTCTTCTCACCTAAGGATCAGTCAAGAAATCACTACTTGTGAGTTTCATGACATCCCATCATCGGAAGATTTGTTTACTTAAATTTAAGTTTTATTATTAATTTCTTTTTTCTATTTTCTTTTTAAAAACTTATTTATTTTTATTTTAATAAAATTTAAATTATTGAAAAATCATACTAAATATCCCAATACTCTGGTAACATTTAGTACGACTCTTCTCACCTAGGGATCAGTCAAGAAATCACTACTTGTGAGTTTCATGACATCCCATCATCGGACAAATTTCATTTATTTTGAAATTAAGATTTAGATTTATTATCTTGATTCCTTCGATTACCCCTTTTTATTAAAATTCTATTATTACTTATTTGATTAATTTAATTACCATTCTTTACCTTTGGAAAGTTTACTATTATTAATTTTTATTGGTTTGGTTATTTTGTATTTATGTATTTCCAAAATCCCTTTTTGTTAATTTCTCTCAATTGTTTCCATTACCTCTTTTGTTTTTATTAGTCTTCTTTTAATTAATATTTTTCTAAACACTCTTTATTTATCATAACTCATCATTGTATATATAAATTTTTCTTAAAATAAGTATAAAATTGAATATTGAGGAATAATATCGAATATCACAATAGTCTGGTAACATTCGATATAATTCCTCTCACCTAAAGTTTTTCGAAGAATCGCTACTTGCGAGTTCTACGAAAACTTATCATCGAGATTTCACGCTTATTTATTTTATTCATTTATTTATTTATTTACTTTTTTATTTTTTTAGATTCTTAAAATATTCTTTTATAGTAAATTGTTTAATAAAGAGAAAATTATATAAAAAAAAACTATATGGTTATACATTTTGTATTTATTTTATGGACTTTATATATATATATATATATATATATATATATATATATATTTATATACATTTTAAACCATATATATACCATAGTTATTTACATATTTTATTCATACATATATCTTAAAACTATGTATTTATTATTAAGATTAATTCCATATTTAAACTTAAAGTTATTGGATCTTAAAGTATTTTATTTATGAATAAATATTAATTTTCTGTTAAGCAAAAATATTAAAAATAAATAAAATAAACTATTAAACTGAATAAATAAATAAATAAAAAATATATACCCAAATGGATTGGGCTTGAAACCCAAAGAAAGCCTTCCAAAACGGGCCTGAAAATCAAGCCCAATTGCCACTTGAAGCGAGCTGAGACTGCTGGGCCGGAGCAAGCCAAAACGGGCCCGATCAGGTGCGTGAGTGGAGGGGGTCGGTACGCCTGTCGGGTCAAAACGCGGGTTGCGAACTGAGGGTGGTGTCAGGTAGCGGTCGGGTTGCGCGGATCCCGGGTCGGGTCGGACGTGGAGCGCGGGTCCTCAACCTCAAAACGCACCGTTTTACTATCCTATAAAAGGCCTATTTTTTTGTTTCTCCTCATTTTAGCTGGCTCCTCTGAAAAAAATTCCAAAAACCCTCTGAAGAAATCCTCTCCGCCTCTCCTTCTCCGAACGGCTGCCACCGTGCCGGCCGCCGTGCACCGCCGTACGCCGGTGGTCTCTCCGACACCTAAAAGTGCTCCTCTCTCCCTCCTCTAACTAGATCTAGGCTCCGTTCCTCTCAAAAATTCCTCTAACCTCACGGATCTGACAAACCGAAACCGTTCTCCCTTTTTTTGTTTATTTTTTTTTCGTATTTGTTTTTGGATCTGGTGGTGGTTTTTTGTGGTTGCTGTTGTTGGTTCGTTTTTCCCTTTTTTGCAGGTACTAGAGATTCAGATCTGGGATCCGGGGTCCTTGGATTCTAGGGTTTCCAGATCTAGATTAGGGTTTGGTTTCTTTCGGTGCTGGTGGTTGGAGGCTTCGGGGTTGTGTGGTGTTGGCAGTGGTGATGGTGATTAGGGTTGGGTTCTGTCAGGGATGGTCTTGGTTGTGGTGACGATGATGATAGTTTGGTGATGATGGTGGTGAATGGACGGTGGTGAGTGGCTGATTTTTTTGGTAGTATCTCTGAGTTTTCCAGTCTCCGAAAAGAAGAAGAAAACCTGAAGAAAATCTAGTCCTCTTAAACTAATTTAGGATCAACCTTTGGTCCGGAGGATAAGAACCAATCTAGGTTCTTTCTATTGTTTTTCAGTCCTCCGGACAGTGTCAGGGATGGGATTGATACCTGGGGAAGCTGAGTTTTGGAGATACCCGAGACCTAGGGGGACGGGTGGAGGACGCCGGCGTTTGGGAGTGCAGCCGGTGATGGACTAGCATCAAATGTGATTGTAATATATTAGTAATAATAATAAAACAGATAGAAAAATAATATTAATAAAAAAAAGTTAATAATAATAATAATAATAAAAACAAATAAAATAAGTAAAATAAAATAAAGCAAATAATATAAATAATATATATAATAAGAATAAAAATAAATTAAGAACTAAAAATTAATAATAATAATAATAAAAATAAATAAAACGAAAATAAAAATAAAAATAACAATAATGAAACACACATATATAATAATGATAATAAAAATAAAAATAAAAACAAATAATATATAATAATAATAATAAATTAAGAATTAAAAATTGATAATAATAATAATAATAATAATAACAAATAAAATGAAAATAAAAATAAAAATAAAACACACATATAATAATAATAATAATAATAATAATAATAATAATAATAATAATAATAATAAAACAACAACAAATAATAATAACAACAATAAAAATAAAATAAATAAAATAAAATTAAAATTAAAAATAAAGTAAAGTAAAAAAATAAAATAAAATAAAAATAAAAAAAATAAAAAATAAAACATCAAATTCAATCCACTCTCATGGGCCTGGAAGTCCAATGTTTCAATCTGGACTTTGAGAGTTCAATCTATCAATTTGGACAAAATTTGATGTCTACATTGACGATAGGAAATGTATGGATAATATATGCGGGAATTAATGAAAATTAATTATAATAAATGTAAAATATAATAACATGAAAACAAATGAAAAGTAAAGGATTAATGTGATAACAAATGAAATAAGAATGAACAAAATAATTAAAACAATTGAAATAAATGATGATTTTATAAATGATGGAATTTTTGGGTGTTACAAGTGTGTAATGTTCAAGAAACTCCTATGTGAGAATAATTTTTCTAAGTCCAATCAAATAGTTGAGGATTTAGGAAAAAACTTTAATATTAAATTAATTTTTATTTATTCTTAAATAAGTTAAATAATATAAAAGTCTTTAAAATAGGAATAGGAATAGGGATAATAAGAAATAATTATAACTAAAATTGGGAATGAAATGAAGATTTTACCAGTAATGAAATTCTTTGAATTTTGTGAGTGTGCAATTTTTAAGGAATTTTTAGGTGAGAAAGAACTTTTTTCTAATTCAATCAGAGTGCATGGGGATTTGGAAAAATAATTTCAATATAAAAATTCCTTAGTTTATTTCTCAAAAATAAAAAAAATAATAAATCTTATAAAATTGAGATCAAAATTTTTGAAGAAAATTAGGTCTAAAAATTTTAGATACAAGAACGAGTGTATTCTTATGAATACTTTTGAAGTGAGAAGATTTCTCTAGATATTCAATCAACATGTTGGAGGATTCCTAAAGAGATTTTCAATATATAAAATAAAAATAAAAACAAAAAATAATAAATACCATTAAAATTAAGACTAAGCTATGATAGTTTATGGTTAATTAGTATCCACATTTAGACAGGCTGTAAGGGTACTAATCTTATCCTATATGTAAATGAACTCTCAAACCCTAAACTTAGAACTATAGATTAAACCTTAGAGTCATTTAGTGACCAATCACACGTAGTAAAAAAAGATTGGTTGCTACTCCTTATTTAAATCTAGCTGTTAAGTCTAATACTAAAATCGTTATTTTAGTAATCATGGTTGGAAAAGATGATGAAAAATGAAAAAGGTTGTAAAATTGTGAAGGATATATATAATTTTATACAATGATATTTTGGTATTAAAAAAATGTGAGATTCACACTTCCTATTACTGTTATATGCTGTTAATGAAGTTAAGAAGATAAGTTATATCATAACTGTTTATATGCCTTGTGATTTGTAGGTGTAAGGAGATCTGGACTGTGGGCCTCATTGGGATTTATACTGTTTTGAGGGAGGTGGAAAATGGTAGTATCAATATTTGAAGCAAAATACTGAGATAGTAAGAATCTACATCTCGAAATTTGTTTGTTTGATCATGTTTTGAAAAGTGTGCAACAATTTAGGAATTGACAGTTAAGTCCATAGGCCCGTAAAACTTTCGTAAATAACGGTCAACCTAAATTGATTTAAGACCAACTAAAGTCATAAATAAATCCTCGTGTGAAGAAGCCTTATGCTATGTTAAGTTGTAGACTAAATCACACATAAAAGTGGAAAACTATGTGATTTGACGATTAACGTTATTTTGGTAATTTTGCCCTTTTGACTAGTCGAACCTTATCAAAAGCATATTCAATGATTAGAATATGTTAAATAGATATGTTTTATGATTGAATGAAATATTTTGGAAGTTAAACTGAATGTTTAAATGGAAGTTGAACTGTGTAAAATTGGAATTTTGATAAAACTTAAGGGCATTTTAGTAATTTGCCACTAAGATATTAATTTAAAAAGGAAATTTCTAGTCTTCTCCCTCTCATAGCCGGCCATCATCTTCACCAATACCTTCCCACACTAAAAAGCTTGGTCAAGAGAGAGAAAACCATTGAAACCCTAGTAAAAACACATCGAAACCAAAAGCAGTCTTCACCAAACTTGTCTAGCTCTCTAAGCACTACAACATACTATCAAAATCAAGCATTGAAGTGGCCATTGGCATGGTGTTTGGAGCTCTTCCATTTTCTGCCAAGAAGAAAAGTGAGAGAAAGCTTAATTCTTTCATGGTTTAATGGCTTTATACTGTGTTTAAGGTGTTTATCCATGTAATTGAACTTGATTTGTATCAAAACCATGAGAAATCACTCCCTAGGGTTTCTGCCAACATGAACCATGCATGAGTGAGAGGTTGTTCAATGAAAAAGTAGTGTAGAATCAGTGTAAAGAGAGTGTAGAACACATTTATGGCCTTGAATCGTCAAAATGAAATGTGTAACTAGGGTAGACCGTTTCGGCCAAGTGAAGGGCATGGGGATTCATGCTCGATTCAATGTAATTTGAATCCTAGAATAACGTATAAATTAATAGAAGATTACTAGCGAAGGCAGAACCGAAAAAGGAGATGTTTTGACGATAATTGCAATGTTAGCACCGATATGAAACAGACCGGATTTGCAGTTGCAGTAGATGAAAAGACTAATTTATCATATTTTATAGAAAGGAGTACAAGATATGTATATATACAGAATTGTAAAACCTAAATTAGGTAGGTTATTAACTAAACCTAGATATTTCAGCTTATAATTAAGCTATATACAATCTGTTAATTGTGGTAATATACAACTGTAATATTACGCTAATATACAGCTGTAACACTCCCCCTCAAGCTGGAGCATAGATGTTAGTCATGCCTAGCTTGTTACAAATATAATCAACTCGAGGTCCATTGAGTGCCTTTGTAAAAATATCCCTTAGCTGTTCTTTAATGTTCACATGTTCTGTAGAGATCAACTTTTGCTGTATTTTTTCATGGATAAAGTGACAGTCAATCTCAATGTGTTTAGTTCTTTCATGGAACATAGGGTTGTAAGCAATATGAAGAGCAGCTTGATTATCACACCATAATTTTGCTGGTTTTAAAACTTCAAGACCAACTTCAGTTAAAAGCTGACATATCCACAATATCTCACATGCAATTGAGCCATGGCTCTATACTCTGCTTCTGCACTAGATTTGGAAACAACATTCTGTTTCTTACTCTTCCAAGAGATTAAATTTCCACCAACAAACACATAATAACTTGTGGTAGATCTCCAATCAATTTTGGAACCTGCCCAATCTGCATCAGAAAAACATTCAACATGATTATGTCCATGATTTTTTTATAATATTCCTCATCCTGGGGCTCCCTTTAAGTAGCATAGAATTTGTTCTAAAGCTGTCCAATGATGAACTGTTGGAGAAGACATGAACTGGCTGATAATGCTAACAGAATAAGCGATATCAGGATGAGTTACTGTAAGATAATTCAGTTTTCCAACCAATCACCTATATCTTTCAGGATCCTCAAATTATTCTCCATCTTTTGTAAGCTGTAAATTAGGAAGCATTGGAGCACTACATGGCTTAGCTCCTAATTTTCCAGTTTCAGTCAATAAGTCAAGTACATATTTCCTCTGAGACAAAAGAATACCTTTCTTACTCCTTGTCACCTCAACTCCCAAGAAATATTTTAATGCTCCCAAGTCTTTCGTTTGAAACTGACTGTGAAGAAAATGCTTTAGTTTTGAAATTCCCATAGCATCACTTCTTGTGATAACAATATCATCCAGATATACTACCAGAAGAATAATACCAGATGCAGATTTTTTATAAAAAACTGAATGATCAAGTTTACTCTTCATCATGCCAAACTTTTCAATTGCTTGACTAAATTTTCCAAACCACGCACGTGGACTCTGTTTGAGACCATATAGTGATTTACGAAGATGACAAACTTTTCCATTCTTCCTCTGAGCAACAAACCCAGGTGGTTGCTCCATATAGACTTCCTTTTGAAGATCACCATGCAGAAATGCATTTTTAATGTCTAATTGATGCAAAGGCCAATCATGAGTAGCTGCCATAGAGATAAGTAACCGAACAGATGTCAATTTAGTAACAGCAGAAAAGGTGTCAAAATAATCTTCCCTATATGTCTGAGCAAAGCTTTTAGCCACCAAATGAGCTTTAAGGCGGGCAATTGACCCATCAGGATTGAGTTTAATTGCAAACACCCATATACACCCAATAGCTTTCTTTCCAGTGGGTAAATCAACCAAATTCCAAGTACTATTAGAATCTAAAGCATTCATCTCTTCTATCATAGCTGCATGCCAACTAGGATGAGACAAAGCTTCCATAACAGATTTTGGAACACAAACAGAATCAATCGAGGCAACAAAAGAACAAGATGAGGGAGACAAATTGTCATAAGAAACAAAAGTTGAAATAGGATAAGTACACTGACGTTTACCTTTACGAAAGGCAATGGGTAAATCAAGATCATCTGTAGCTGGATTTGATGATGAAGAATTAACTGGTGCTGGACATGGATCAGAAGGAACTTGACGACGAGTATAGGTATGAATAACAGGAGGTGGTGGATTTTGTGGTAGAGTTGTGACTGGTTGGTACGTGACATGATAAAGTAATAAATCATCATCATCTTAAGAAGTTATAAACTTATTGTAACTGAAGTGTGAATAATTAAAAATGTATATGTGATGTTTTGCAGCTCGGAAGTGAGGTGTAGAATACTGGTGCAAGCGGGTGATTTGGCAAAATCCGAGTGGTAAGGGATATATGCAAGAAGCGTAGAGATACTGTGTTGAATTGATATTGATTGAATTGTGATCATAGGTGATTGGTTATTGTGAATTGTTGAGATTGGGAAACTGTGATTGGGAATATTGAATTGTGTTTCTAGTGTAGGAAGGTTAGGATGGACCTTACCATTATACTGTTGAAATTTTGTAAATTGAACCCTAAACCCTAGAATCACAATTGTAGACTGTAAAAGTGAATGAGATAAAGTTAAAGAGTGAAGAAATTAAGAGTTGTAATTAGGTCGCTAAGATTGCCCAATTTGTAACTCAGTTTTTGAGACTATTTTAATGATTTTCCTAGTTTTCAAGATACCTACAATTGTTAGTGACATTTTTATATGTAAATAAAATATTTTGAACACTGGATCTGAACTGAGAATATTTGCAGAATATTTTCATAACAACTGGCATTGTTACTGATCTTACTTATTTATGGATTGTCTAAAGATTTGTTTAACTGAATTAAACTCTGAAATGTGTTTCCACTGTTTTATATAATGTTTTGAGACTGTAGGTCCCATAATGGCCTTTAGGTTTATCATCTTATCTGAGTGAGTGTGTGTACTATGCTGTTTGACCTTAATCACGTCCTTAGCACCCACAACTGTTGCTTGACTAGTGTTTACTGTGGACCTTATTAACGATGGCCATACATCTTATTATTATTCCCTTTTGAGATTATGAAAATGCATGATTATATTGGGTGTTGCCTGGTCTCCACTGGACTGTTGTCGATTTGTTTTTCCATACTGTTTACTGATTTTTCATTGAATGTGATCGATTGAAATGATTTACTATATTGTTTTTTGAAATCTATCTACTATTATGTTCTAAGTGATTTACTAAACTATTTACTAAACTAGTCGTTATACTGTTTACCAATTGTTTTATTTATTGGTCCACTGAATTGATTTCATACTGTTATCAAGTGATTGTTAACTGTTTATTGAATTGCTTAAGAAATGATTGATCGAAAACCATACCACTAAACTGTCTATCAAGCAAATTATGGTAAATTCCCTATAGTCGAAGCTAAGGACCGAGACAAGTGAGGTTCTTCAAAGTATTTTTCTGTACTTAGTCTGGTTACATAATCAATTATAGTATCCTTTATGATAGAGTGCGTAGGTACTGTACAGATATTGATTTCGAGTGTAGGAGCATTTGTAGACACTATTTTTGTCCGAAAATAACCCATCATGGTTTTGAAATTGGGCTTTGGGCCTATGTAATTCATTTCTTTGCATTGGACTCAAATCCAAAAGGGCTAAAGGTTCATAAATCCTGTTGTATTTTGTTTTATTTTTATCTTTATTTTATTTCTATCCTTATTTTTTGTTTTTACTTTATTTTATTGATGATAAATAAAATAAAATAAAATAAAATAAGCAATAAAAATAATAAAAAGAAAAATACAAAAAAAAATATAATAAAAGAGGTAAAATCGGGGTTTTCAATTCTAGATCCAAATTGATCCTAGCTGAATTTAATTGCAAAATCTCGATTTAAATGCCGAAATTGCAGCATTAACACTGAGAATCAATTGAAACTGGAAAGGGATCCATTACGGGCAAAAATTGGAAAGGAAATATTAAGGCTAATGGAAGTCAACTATGTGAAGAAAGGAAAGGAACAATAAACCCAAAATCAGAACAAAATCAAGATCATAAAATCATGCAAATCAATTAATTCTTTACCTAATCTGGATGCCTAAAGACTACTATAAATTCATGCACACACAGCGAGAGAATCACACAGAGAGTGAAAAAAAAAAAGGGCAAACGGAAGCAAAGTAAGCGAGAAATTGGAGATTGAGATTAAAAAAAAAAAAAACCAGAAAACACAGAGAAAGAAGAGAGAGCACTGCTCGAGCGACTTCAGTTTCATCATCTACGTCGCCGCATCAGTACTGCCCTTCATCGCTTCGTTGCAGCAGCACGCCATCCTTCATCCTGTTTGATCTCCCCTGCGTATCTATTTTCTCTGCTATGAGCCCTTCCATTTTGGTTTTATAGTATTAATTTTATATATTAATTTGTGTCTATCCATGCTCTGACTTGTTGACCACCTATGAATAATTGAATATATGCCAATCATTTCCTTCTTCACACGTGAATTGCTGTTTGAGATCTATTATTTGTTTTGGGTCTTTACATGTACATGTGCTGGATAAAAGTCAGATGGGCTTAGCTCATGAGAAATATATTATATATGTGTTGGCATGATTTGGTATACATCTTGAAGTTGGGGATTAATCATGTGCATATGTTTTTTTTCTTATGCTTCTTATATATATATATATATATGTATACACGTACTTGCAAAATAATTAATATTGGCTTTTGAAATGCTATTGATTTAATTACTTTATTTGTTCGTAGTGTGTTATGTGTATTAAGTGGGTGGTATCTAAATTAATAAATTTTTTTTAAAATAATCAATATTGAGTCCAGATTTTTTTTTACCAAAATTTGAAAGGAGACAAAATAAATGAAATTAATTGAAAAGAAACTTTAGATAATGGTAGTGAACTGATAATCGAAGATTTAATAAATTGAATTTCAATCAATGGTGAAAATTTAAGAAAATTGTGAGTGTACAAGTATCTTAAAAATTTTTATATGGCTAAAGTTCAAAATATAAAAAAAAACGAATAAATATAAATAAATAAAACATAAACTTTGAAATAAATAAATAAATAAAAAAATAAATTAAAAAAAATATTCCAAGGATGAGATTCCAAAAAGTCACAAATGGTTGACATTTGAAAATCTCTAAGTGAGAAAATTTTTCTTAAATCTCGCTAGAACGATAGAAGATTTAAGTAAAATTTTTAACATTAATAATCCATAATATTAATAATAAAATGTAAGATTTAGTAATAAATTGAAAGTAAACAAAAAATATTCCGAGGATGAGATTCTAAAGAGTCGCAAATGGTTGACATTCGGAAATCTCTAGATGAGAAGATTTTTCTTAAATCTCGCTAGAATAATGGAAGATTTAAGCAAAATTTTCAATAATAGATATTTATTTTTCAAAATAATAATAATAATAACAATTTAAACAATAAAAAATAATATTGAACAAAGAATAAATAAAAATAACTCCGATGATGAAATTCCAAAGAGTCACAAATGGTTGACATTTGAAAATTTTTAGGTGAGAGAATTTTTCTTAAATTTTGTCGGTATGTTGGAAGATTTAAGAAATGTTTTCAATATTAATTTTCATAATGTATTAAAATAGTAATAATAAAAGATAAATTATAAAACTTTTATAAAATAAAAATAAATAATTAATAATAGATGGATATAGGATTAATAAAAATTATTAATAATAAATACTAAATAATGTATAATAATTAATAATAATTGATATGAAATAATTACTAAACATTATTACGATGATAAGAGTCCAAAGAGTCACAAATGGCTGACATTTGGAATTCTTTAGGTAAGAATTTTTCTTGAAGTCTCGCCAGAATGATGGAAGGCTAAGAGAATTTTCGATATTAATAATCTAAATTTATTTCTCGAATTAAAAATAAATAAATAAAATTAAATAAAATAATAAATAAAATAAAATAAAATAAAATAATATAAATAAAATATTAGATTAAAATAAATTGAGAAAATTTTGATCCGACGACGGAGCCTTTTCAAGCAAGTCAAATGATACTACTTGAATACTCGTGAGGTAAGGATAAGTTTTCAAGAAATTCCACCAGAATGACGGAGAATTTCTTAGAAAATTTACCAATATTTAATTATTCGGAATAAAAATAAAAATTATGACAAATTAAGATTATTCAAACAAAACCGTCTTAAGATAGCACAAGATTAATTAGGTACCATTCTAGGATAGGCGTTGTGAGGGTGCTAACACCTTCCTCACACGTAATCGACCCCCGAGCCCTAAATCCGAAAAGAAGATCAATCCTTATCCTTAAATGAGAATAGGTGACTAATCACACTTAGGCTAAAAAATGATTGGTGACGACTCCATTGAACCATGTCTAGCGGCTAGGTCTAGGGCCTAAAATCGTTACGATAGCATCCTTAGGATATATGCATGTAGTTTTACATAGTATCAATTCTTTAATATATATTTTTTACAGGGCATAAGCTTACCCCCTTACTTTCCTTCAAGATTATTTACAGTAAACTTATTCTGTTCCAGGAGAACTTCTGATCAATATCTCTCAAGCGATTATCGGGAACCATAGAAGTATACTAATTTAATTTTTATGTTTAGACAATGTATGTACAACACTACTATGTATGTATTTATACAAGGGATGTAAACTGCACTGTAAAATATTGAATGTGTAGCAGTTAAATGTAAATCATATTTTGATCGTTTAGTTATATATCGGAAATGAATATTTCGGTCTCTAGGAATAAAAATACCAGTTGACATATAAACTAAGTCTGTGAACACAGCAGACAGCCCAACCTATAATAAAATTAAGGAAAAGTTTGTCTTGAATTTAATTATTCTAACTTGAAATACTTTACAATTCTGGGAAAATTACATGAATTTGGGGATTTCACAACTTCAAACCATTAAATAATTAAAATTTCAAGATTTCTCTCACCTTTCTTCTTGACCAGATCCAATGGGGGTTGTTTCACCTTGATTTTGGGCACTTTAGGACTTGATTTTGGTGTCAAAAGATAGAGCACTGAAACCGGGTAGGGTTGTTGAAGACAGTTTACGCTTTCGGAGTGTTTAGGCTAGGGTTTCTATCACTTTCTCTCTCTAGGCTAGCTTTTGTCTCACCTTTTCCCATGATGGGCGGCATGAAGAAGAAGAAAAGCTGATTTTTATGTTTTAAAAAGAAAAGTCTTGGATGTAAAATTACGAAAATACCCTTATACTTACTCATAAATTCAAATTTTGCCATCCACATTACAACTTTAATTTAAACATTCAGTCCGACTTCTAAATATTTTATCGATTTATATATGATGCACTGACAGTGTATAGTTTCTATACACTGTCAATACACCAGAAGTTGACACCTCATTAATAAGCCCTTATGAGTAAATTAAAAAATATATTTATATTTACTTTTAAGGGCTTGGTATATTTTTTAATTTGCCAATTGATGAGGTGCCAATCTTTGATGCATTAACAGTGTATAGAAACTATACACTGTCAGTGCATCATCTATAAACCCATATTTTATTTAATCATAAAACATCTCTAGTTAACACGTTCTAACCTTCGGTTAGGCTTTTGATGGGGTTTGACTATCAAATGGGTGAAATTACCAAAATACCCTTAATCGTTGAATCGCTTAAATTTTGACTTACACATGTGATTCAATCTTTAAGTTGACATGGCATGAAACTTCTTCACATGTAGATTAATCTATAACTGTCAGTTGATCTTAATTCAAATCAAATTGAACGTTATTTACGAAAATTTTCCAAGCGTATGGGCATAATCGTCATTTTGGAAATTAATCTACGTTTTTCAAAACATGCTCAAACGATGAAATTTTGAGGTACAAATTTCTCCTATCTTAGTATGTCACTCCAAATATCACGACTCTGGAGTTTCTCCCCGATCCAGACTGTAAAAGTCCCATGGGGCCTACATGACACTTTCCTTCTATGAACCCAATTATTCCATTTTTAGTAATTCATCCTTTGTTTTTTCATTTCCCTAACCTTTAAATTATGAAATTTATTGGAAAAATGTGGTCCTCACATTAGCATATCGTCCCTCACTAACGGGCTATAGTAGTTAGTGTATTGGCCTTCACTAACGGCTTATAGTAGTCAGCAATGATCATGCATTTAATGGCAAATCAATTGGATTCTTCTAACCAAAGTTATAATCAAATCTAGAAAGATTGGTCATTTATTTCCTGCACTGTAGTCAGATAAAAATTTTAACTAATTCAAGAATTATCTACCATAAATTATACACATGTAATTTAATTTCTTAGGAAATTTTCATTTATTACAAGTTATCCAAAAAAAAGCTTAACCAAGCTGTTGAGTCTTGATTATTCCATTCAATACAAGAAATGAAAATTGAATTGGGTGGCTGAACTCTATGCAATAGGAAGATAAGGGTTAGCACTAGAGTTTGACTTCACTAACAATCATACTTGAGTGGGTTAAGAATATTGAAGCTAGTTACATGGGTGATAAATTATCTCAAAGATCACTAAACTGGTGGTCTCTTCTTCTGGAATTCTTGATTGGTTGTACAACAATGGAATTTTGAGGTACAACGGCCGACTTTATGTTGGGGATTAAGGACAATTGAAAACTTAGGTGCTTTAGTTTTCGCACCACAGCAAGGATACTCAGGGACATAGGCTACCTACTATAGGGTGAGATTATATTTTTTCTGGCCTAGACGATGAAATGTGTCTAAGAACATATAGAGCAATATGACACATCCCAAAGAAATAAGAGTGAACATGTAGTTTATCCAGGGGTGTTGTAAGTTTCCCGTTCTTCAACAAAACTTGGAATTGATCACAATAGATTTCATCGAGGCTTCCCCAATCTCAAAGGTTCAACGACATTTTGGTGGCTATTGACAAACTCACCAAATATGCCTAATTTATGGTCTTATCTCACCCTTTCTCTATTGTAGAAGTAGCTAAGACCTATTTAGATCAAATCTATAAGCTATATGGGGCTCAAAAGGTAGTCATATCTGATAGGGACAAGGTGTTCATTAGGTCTATTTTACAAGAGTTAATGAAGTTGCTAGAAACAAAGGTTCAAATGAGCATTAGTTACCATCCTGAAACATATAGCCAATCTAAAAGGCTCAATCAATGATTGGAGCAATTTTTGAGGTGCACGTGCTTCCTATAGCCTAAGTCACAGGGTAACTGGTTACCATTGGCCAAATGGTGGTACAACTCCAGTTACCACATGGCCCTGAAGATGTCACCATTCTAGGCACTTTACGACTATCATCCACCTAGGTTTTTATAGTATTCTAGCACCAAAGTCGAAGTAGTTTCAGTAGAAGAAATACTTAGGGAGAGGAAGCAATTGAGTAAATTGATACTGGATCAAATGATAAAAGCTCAGCAGAGGATGAAATGGTATGCTAATAAAAACATAACTGAGAGAGAGTTTTAGAAAGGAGATGGAGTTTATCTAAAAATTCAGCCTTATAAAAAGACCAGTTTAGTACTTAGGAAGAGCTTAAACTTTCTTCTAAGTATTATGGTCATTAAAAAATTATTACTAAGATCAATCCTATTGCCTACAAGTTACAACTACCTCTAGAGGCAAAAATTCGTCTTATATTTCATGTTAGCTTGCTGAAGAAGAAAATTGGTCATAAGGTGGTAGGTTCCATTAATCCACCTAAGGTGACAGAAGAAAGACAACCAGGAGTATACATTGCTATAGTTTTAGACAAGAGGTGAAAAGAGGTAACTCTATAACGACACAACTACTGATACAATGGATTAACTTAGGCCCAGAGAATGCTACATGGGAAGACTATCGAGCATTAATTTCACAATTCTCATCATTTGATCCTTGGGGACAAGGATATGCTACATGAGGTTTTTACTTTAGTGGTTGATATAGACTAATGCTTGCATGTACATGTTAAAATAGAAAACTAGAATATATGGAATAAAGTAAATAATAGATATTGACTGTCGTAACGGCTTCGCGCTCGACGATTTTAAAAATGTTTAAAAACAAAAAGGGAGTCGCCACCAATCTTTTTTGTCTAGGTGTGATTGGCCACTTAAAATATTTATCTTTTTAACAAAATCTCAAAATTAATTAAGTTTTATAAAAAAGACATTTTTTGGTCTGCGAAAACAAAATTGGGTCTAGGAGTACGGTTACGCGTGAGGAAGGATTAGCACCCCCACGACGCTCGTTAAAAAACGGTACCATAATAATCATGTGTTATCCTTTAATTTTAATAAAATGGTCTTGAATTAATATTTAAAAATAATTCTTATTTCATTGCAATCAATTTTATTCTTTTTGTTCAAAGTCATTTTTTATTTGTAAAAATCATTTTGTTTTATTTTAAAAAGTTAAATTTTATTTTTCAAAAGTGAATGTGAACCTTTTTGTATTGAAAAATTAAATCAAATATCCCAATACTCTGGTAACATTTGAAATAATTTTTCTCACCTAAAGATTTCTTAAGAATCACTACTTGTGAGTTCTATAGAATCTTATCATCGGAAGATTCACACTCGCTTCAAAAATTATTATGAATGCATACGATGCAAACAGATAATGAATGATGCAAATGAATTTTTTAATTTTTTATATAAATATTTCTTTATTTATTTTAAATAAAAATTTTTATTATTGAAAAATTGCACTAAGTATCCCAATACTCTGGTAACACTTAGTGAATTCCTCTCACCTAGGGATCAGTCAAGAAATCACTACTTGTGAGTCTCATGACATCCCATCATCGGAATATTGTTTAATTATTAAATTGCAATTTTATTATTAATTAAAAAAACTTATTGATTTACTTTTTAACAAAAAAATTAAATTATTGAAAAATCATACTAAATATCCCAATACTCTAGTAACATTTAATACGACTCTTCTCACCTAAGGATCAGTCAAGAAATCACTACTTGTGAGTTTCATGACATCCCATCATCGGAAGATTTGTTTACTTAAATTTAAGTTTTATTATTAATTTCTTTTTTCTATTTTCTTTTTAAAAACTTATTTATTTTTATTTTAATAAAATTTAAATTATTGAAAAATCATACTAAATATCCCAATACTCTGGTAACATTTAGTACGACTCTTCTCACCTAGGGATCAGTCAAGAAATCACTACTTGTGAGTTTCATGACATCCCATCATCGGACAAATTTCATTTATTTTGAAATTAAGATTTAGATTTATTATCTTGATTCCTTCGATTACCCCTTTTTATTAAAATTCTATTATTACTTATTTGATTAATTTAATTACCATTCTTTACCTTTGGAAAGTTTACTATTATTAATTTTTATTGGTTTGGTTATTTTGTATTTATGTATTTCCAAAATCCCTTTTTGTTAATTTCTCTCAATTGTTTCCATTACCTCTTTTGTTTTTATTAGTCTTCTTTTAATTAATATTTTTCTAAACACTCTTTATTTATCATAACTCATCATTGTATATATAAATTTTTCTTAAAATAAGTATAAAATTGAATATTGAGGAATAATATCGAATATCACAATAGTCTGGTAACATTCGATATAATTCCTCTCACCTAAAGTTTTTCGAAGAATCGCTACTTGCGAGTTCTACGAAAACTTATCATCGAGATTTCACGCTTATTTATTTTATTCATTTATTTATTTATTTACTTTTTTATTTTTTTAGATTCTTAAAATATTCTTTTATAGTAAATTGTTTAATAAAGAGAAAATTATATAAAAAAAAACTATATGGTTATACATTTTGTATTTATTTTATGGACTTTATATATATATATATATATATATATATATATATATATTTATATACATTTTAAACCATATATATACCATAGTTATTTACATATTTTATTCATACATATATCTTAAAACTATGTATTTATTATTAAGATTAATTCCATATTTAAACTTAAAGTTATTGGATCTTAAAGTATTTTATTTATGAATAAATATTAATTTTCTGTTAAGCAAAAATATTAAAAATAAATAAAATAAACTATTAAACTGAATAAATAAATAAATAAAAAATATATACCCAAATGGATTGGGCTTGAAACCCAAAGAAAGCCTTCCAAAACGGGCCTGAAAATCAAGCCCAATTGCCACTTGAAGCGAGCTGAGACTGCTGGGCCGGAGCAAGCCAAAACGGGCCCGATCAGGTGCGTGAGTGGAGGGGGTCGGTACGCCTGTCGGGTCAAAACGCGGGTTGCGAACTGAGGGTGGTGTCAGGTAGCGGTCGGGTTGCGCGGATCCCGGGTCGGGTCGGACGTGGAGCGCGGGTCCTCAACCTCAAAACGCACCGTTTTACTATCCTATAAAAGGCCTATTTTTTTGTTTCTCCTCATTTTAGCTGGCTCCTCTGAAAAAAATTCCAAAAACCCTCTGAAGAAATCCTCTCCGCCTCTCCTTCTCCGAACGGCTGCCACCGTGCCGGCCGCCGTGCACCGCCGTACGCCGGTGGTCTCTCCGACACCTAAAAGTGCTCCTCTCTCCCTCCTCTAACTAGATCTAGGCTCCGTTCCTCTCAAAAATTCCTCTAACCTCACGGATCTGACAAACCGAAACCGTTCTCCCTTTTTTTGTTTATTTTTTTTTCGTATTTGTTTTTGGATCTGGTGGTGGTTTTTTGTGGTTGCTGTTGTTGGTTCGTTTTTCCCTTTTTTGCAGGTACTAGAGATTCAGATCTGGGATCCGGGGTCCTTGGATTCTAGGGTTTCCAGATCTAGATTAGGGTTTGGTTTCTTTCGGTGCTGGTGGTTGGAGGCTTCGGGGTTGTGTGGTGTTGGCAGTGGTGATGGTGATTAGGGTTGGGTTCTGTCAGGGATGGTCTTGGTTGTGGTGACGATGATGATAGTTTGGTGATGATGGTGGTGAATGGACGGTGGTGAGTGGCTGATTTTTTTGGTAGTATCTCTGAGTTTTCCAGTCTCCGAAAAGAAGAAGAAAACCTGAAGAAAATCTAGTCCTCTTAAACTAATTTAGGATCAACCTTTGGTCCGGAGGATAAGAACCAATCTAGGTTCTTTCTATTGTTTTTCAGTCCTCCGGACAGTGTCAGGGATGGGATTGATACCTGGGGAAGCTGAGTTTTGGAGATACCCGAGACCTAGGGGGACGGGTGGAGGACGCCGGCGTTTGGGAGTGCAGCCGGTGATGGACTAGCATCAAATGTGATTGTAATATATTAGTAATAATAATAAAACAGATAGAAAAATAATATTAATAAAAAAAAGTTAATAATAATAATAATAATAAAAACAAATAAAATAAGTAAAATAAAATAAAGCAAATAATATAAATAATATATATAATAAGAATAAAAATAAATTAAGAACTAAAAATTAATAATAATAATAATAAAAATAAATAAAACGAAAATAAAAATAAAAATAACAATAATGAAACACACATATATAATAATGATAATAAAAATAAAAATAAAAACAAATAATATATAATAATAATAATAAATTAAGAATTAAAAATTGATAATAATAATAATAATAATAATAACAAATAAAATGAAAATAAAAATAAAAATAAAACACACATATAATAATAATAATAATAATAATAATAATAATAATAATAATAATAATAATAAAACAACAACAAATAATAATAACAACAATAAAAATAAAATAAATAAAATAAAATTAAAATTAAAAATAAAGTAAAGTAAAAAAATAAAATAAAATAAAAATAAAAAAAATAAAAAATAAAACATCAAATTCAATCCACTCTCATGGGCCTGGAAGTCCAATGTTTCAATCTGGACTTTGAGAGTTCAATCTATCAATTTGGACAAAATTTGATGTCTACATTGACGATAGGAAATGTATGGATAATATATGCGGGAATTAATGAAAATTAATTATAATAAATGTAAAATATAATAACATGAAAACAAATGAAAAGTAAAGGATTAATGTGATAACAAATGAAATAAGAATGAACAAAATAATTAAAACAATTGAAATAAATGATGATTTTATAAATGATGGAATTTTTGGGTGTTACAAGTGTGTAATGTTCAAGAAACTCCTATGTGAGAATAATTTTTCTAAGTCCAATCAAATAGTTGAGGATTTAGGAAAAAACTTTAATATTAAATTAATTTTTATTTATTCTTAAATAAGTTAAATAATATAAAAGTCTTTAAAATAGGAATAGGAATAGGGATAATAAGAAATAATTATAACTAAAATTGGGAATGAAATGAAGATTTTACCAGTAATGAAATTCTTTGAATTTTGTGAGTGTGCAATTTTTAAGGAATTTTTAGGTGAGAAAGAACTTTTTTCTAATTCAATCAGAGTGCATGGGGATTTGGAAAAATAATTTCAATATAAAAATTCCTTAGTTTATTTCTCAAAAATAAAAAAAATAATAAATCTTATAAAATTGAGATCAAAATTTTTGAAGAAAATTAGGTCTAAAATTTTAGATACAAGAACGAGTGTATTCTTATGAATACTTTTGAAGTGAGAAGATTTCTCTAGATATTCAATCAACATGTTGGAGGATTCCTAAAGAGATTTTCAATATATAAAATAAAAATAAAAACAAAAAATAATAAATACCATTAAAATTAAGACTAAGCTATGATAGTTTATGGTTAATTAGTATCCACATTTAGACAGGCTGTAAGGGTACTAATCTTATCCTATATGTAAATGAACTCTCAAACCCTAAACTTAGAACTATAGATTAAACCTTAGAGTCATTTAGTGACCAATCACACGTAGTAAAAAAAGATTGGTTGCTACTCCTTATTTAAATCTAGCTGTTAAGTCTAATACTAAAATCGTTATTTTAGTAATCATGGTTGGAAAAGATGATGAAAAATGAAAAAGGTTGTAAAATTGTGAAGGATATATATAATTTTATACAATGATATTTTGGTATTAAAAAAATGTGAGATTCACACTTCCTATTACTGTTATATGCTGTTAATGAAGTTAAGAAGATAAGTTATATCATAACTGTTTATATGCCTTGTGATTTGTAGGTGTAAGGAGATCTGGACTGTGGGCCTCATTGGGATTTATACTGTTTTGAGGGAGGTGGAAAATGGTAGTATCAATATTTGAAGCAAAATACTGAGATAGTAAGAATCTACATCTCGAAATTTGTTTGTTTGATCATGTTTTGAAAAGTGTGCAACAATTTAGGAATTGACAGTTAAGTCCATAGGCCCGTAAAACTTTCGTAAATAACGGTCAACCTAAATTGATTTAAGACCAACTAAAGTCATAAATAAATCCTCGTGTGAAGAAGCCTTATGCTATGTTAAGTTGTAGACTAAATCACACATAAAAGTGGAAAACTATGTGATTTGACGATTAACGTTATTTTGGTAATTTTGCCCTTTTGACTAGTCGAACCTTATCAAAAGCATATTCAATGATTAGAATATGTTAAATAGATATGTTTTATGATTGAATGAAATATTTTGGAAGTTAAACTGAATGTTTAAATGGAAGTTGAACTGTGTAAAATTGGAATTTTGATAAAACTTAAGGGCATTTTAGTAATTTGCCACTAAGATATTAATTTAAAAAGGAAATTTCTAGTCTTCTCCCTCTCATAGCCGGCCATCATCTTCACCAATACCTTCCCACACTAAAAAGCTTGGTCAAGAGAGAGAAAACCATTGAAACCCTAGTAAAAACACATCGAAACCAAAAGCAGTCTTCACCAAACTTGTCTAGCTCTCTAAGCACTACAACATACTATCAAAATCAAGCATTGAAGTGGCCATTGGCATGGTGTTTGGAGCTCTTCCATTTTCTGCCAAGAAGAAAAGTGAGAGAAAGCTTAATTCTTTCATGGTTTAATGGCTTTATACTGTGTTTAAGGTGTTTATCCATGTAATTGAACTTGATTTGTATCAAAACCATGAGAAATCACTCCCTAGGGTTTCTGCCAACATGAACCATGCATGAGTGAGAGGTTGTTCAATGAAAAAGTAGTGTAGAATCAGTGTAAAGAGAGTGTAGAACACATTTATGGCCTTGAATCGTCAAAATGAAATGTGTAACTAGGGTAGACCGTTTCGGCCAAGTGAAGGGCATGGGGATTCATGCTCGATTCAATGTAATTTGAATCCTAGAATAACGTATAAATTAATAGAAGATTACTAGCGAAGGCAGAACCGAAAAAGGAGATGTTTTGACGATAATTGCAATGTTAGCACCGATATGAAACAGACCGGATTTGCAGTTGCAGTAGATGAAAAGACTAATTTATCATATTTTATAGAAAGGAGTACAAGATATGTATATATACAGAATTGTAAAACCTAAATTAGGTAGGTTATTAACTAAACCTAGATATTTCAGCTTATAATTAAGCTATATACAATCTGTTAATTGTGGTAATATACAACTGTAATATTACGCTAATATACAGCTGTAACACTCCCCCTCAAGCTGGAGCATAGATGTTAGTCATGCCTAGCTTGTTACAAATATAATCAACTCGAGGTCCATTGAGTGCCTTTGTAAAAATATCCCTTAGCTGTTCTTTAATGTTCACATGTTCTGTAGAGATCAACTTTTGCTGTATTTTTTCATGGATAAAGTGACAGTCAATCTCAATGTGTTTAGTTCTTTCATGGAACATAGGGTTGTAAGCAATATGAAGAGCAGCTTGATTATCACACCATAATTTTGCTGGTTTTAAAACTTCAAGACCAACTTCAGTTAAAAGCTGACATATCCACAATATCTCACATGCAGATTGAGCCATGGCTCTATACTCTGCTTCTGCACTAGATTTGGAAACAACATTCTGTTTCTTACTCTTCCAAGAGATTAAATTTCCACCAAAAAACACATAATAACTTGTGGTAGATCTCCAATCAATTTTGGAACCTGCCCAATCTGCATCAGAAAAACATTCAACATGATTATGTCCATGATTTTTTTATAATATTCCTCATCCTGGGGCTCCCTTTAAGTAGCATAGAATTTGTTCTAAAGCTGTCCAATGATGAACTGTTGGAGAAGACATGAACTGGCTGATAATGCTAACAGAATAAGCGATATCAGGATGAGTTACTGTAAGATAATTCAGTTTTCCAACCAATCACCTATATCTTTCAGGATCCTCAAATTATTCTCCATCTTTTGTAAGCTGTAAATTAGGAAGCATTGGAGCACTACATGGCTTAGCTCCTAATTTTCCAGTTTCAGTCAATAAGTCAAGTACATATTTCCTCTGAGACAAAAGAATACCTTTCTTACTCCTTGTCACCTCAACTCCCAAGAAATATTTTAATGCTCCCAAGTCTTTCGTTTGAAACTGACTGTGAAGAAAATGCTTTAGTTTTGAAATTCCCATAGCATCACTTCTTGTGATAACAATATCATCCAGATATACTACCAGAAGAATAATACCAGATGCAGATTTTTTATAAAAAACTGAATGATCAAGTTTACTCTTCATCATGCCAAACTTTTCAATTGCTTGACTAAATTTTCCAAACCACGCACGTGGACTCTGTTTGAGACCATATAGTGATTTACGAAGATGACAAACTTTTCCATTCTTCCTCTGAGCAACAAACCCAGGTGGTTGCTCCATATAGACTTCCTTTTGAAGATCACCATGCAGAAATGCATTTTTAATGTCTAATTGATGCAAAGGCCAATCATGAGTAGCTGCCATAGAGATAAGTAACCGAACAGATGTCAATTTAGTAACAGCAGAAAAGGTGTCAAAATAATCTTCCCTATATGTCTGAGCAAAGCTTTTAGCCACCAAATGAGCTTTAAGGCGGGCAATTGACCCATCAGGATTGAGTTTAATTGCAAACACCCATATACACCCAATAGCTTTCTTTCCAGTGGGTAAATCAACCAAATTCCAAGTACTATTAGAATCTAAAGCATTCATCTCTTCTATCATAGCTGCATGCCAACTAGGATGAGACAAAGCTTCCATAACAGATTTTGGAACACAAACAGAATCAATCGAGGCAACAAAAGAACAAGATGAGGGAGACAAATTGTCATAAGAAACAAAAGTTGAAATAGGATAAGTACACTGACGTTTACCTTTACGAAAGGCAATGGGTAAATCAAGATCATCTGTAGCTGGATTTGATGATGAAGAATTAACTGGTGCTGGACATGGATCAGAAGGAACTTGACGACGAGTATAGGTATGAATAACAGGAGGTGGTGGATTTTGTGGTAGAGTTGTGACTGGTTGGTACGTGACATGATAAAGTAATAAATCATCATCATCTTAAGAAGTTATAAACTTATTGTAACTGAAGTGTGAATAATTAAAAATGTATATGTGATGTTTTGCAGCTCGGAAGTGAGGTGTAGAATACTGGTGCAAGCGGGTGATTTGGCAAAATCCGAGTGGTAAGGGATATATGCAAGAAGCGTAGAGATACTGTGTTGAATTGATATTGATTGAATTGTGATCATAGGTGATTGGTTATTGTGAATTGTTGAGATTGGGAAACTGTGATTGGGAATATTGAATTGTGTTTCTAGTGTAGGAAGGTTAGGATGGACCTTACCATTATACTGTTGAAATTTTGTAAATTGAACCCTAAACCCTAGAATCACAATTGTAGACTGTAAAAGTGAATGAGATAAAGTTAAAGAGTGAAGAAATTAAGAGTTGTAATTAGGTCGCTAAGATTGCCCAATTTGTAACTCAGTTTTTGAGACTATTTTAATGATTTTCCTAGTTTTCAAGATACCTACAATTGTTAGTGACATTTTTATATGTAAATAAAATATTTTGAACACTGGATCTGAACTGAGAATATTTGCAGAATATTTTCATAACAACTGGCATTGTTACTGATCTTACTTATTTATGGATTGTCTAAAGATTTGTTTAACTGAATTAAACTCTGAAATGTGTTTCCACTGTTTTATATAATGTTTTGAGACTGTAGGTCCCATAATGGCCTTTAGGTTTATCATCTTATCTGAGTGAGTGTGTGTACTATGCTGTTTGACCTTAATCACGTCCTTAGCACCCACAACTGTTGCTTGACTAGTGTTTACTGTGGACCTTATTAACGATGGCCATACATCTTATTATTATTCCCTTTTGAGATTATGAAAATGCATGATTATATTGGGTGTTGCCTGGTCTCCACTGGACTGTTGTCGATTTGTTTTTCCATACTGTTTACTGATTTTTCATTGAATGTGATCGATTGAAATGATTTACTATATTGTTTTTTGAAATCTATCTACTATTATGTTCTAAGTGATTTACTAAACTATTTACTAAACTAGTCGTTATACTGTTTACCAATTGTTTTATTTATTGGTCCACTGAATTGATTTCATACTGTTATCAAGTGATTGTTAACTGTTTATTGAATTGCTTAAGAAATGATTGATCGAAAACCATACCACTAAACTGTCTATCAAGCAAATTATGGTAAATTCCCTATAGTCGAAGCTAAGGACCGAGACAAGTGAGGTTCTTCAAAGTATTTTTCTGTACTTAGTCTGGTTACATAATCAATTATAGTATCCTTTATGATAGAGTGCGTAGGTACTGTACAGATATTGATTTCGAGTGTAGGAGCATTTGTAGACACTATTTTTGTCCGAAAATAACCCATCATGGTTTTGAAATTGGGCTTTGGGCCTATGTAATTCATTTCTTTGCATTGGACTCAAATCCAAAAGGGCTAAAGGTTCATAAATCCTGTTGTATTTTGTTTTATTTTTATCTTTATTTTATTTCTATCCTTATTTTTTGTTTTTACTTTATTTTATTGATGATAAATAAAATAAAATAAAATAAAATAAGCAATAAAAATAATAAAAAGAAAAATACAAAAAAAAATATAATAAAAGAGGTAAAATCGGGGTTTTCAATTCTAGATCCAAATTGATCCTAGCTGAATTTAATTGCAAAATCTCGATTTAAATGCCGAAATTGCAGCATTAACACTGAGAATCAATTGAAACTGGAAAGGGATCCATTACGGGCAAAAATTGGAAAGGAAATATTAAGGCTAATGGAAGTCAACTATGTGAAGAAAGGAAAGGAACAATAAACCCAAAATCAGAACAAAATCAAGATCATAAAATCATGCAAATCAATTAATTCTTTACCTAATCTGGATGCCTAAAGACTACTATAAATTCATGCACACACAGCGAGAGAATCACACAGAGAGTGAAAAAAAAAAAGGGCAAACGGAAGCAAAGTAAGCGAGAAATTGGAGATTGAGATTAAAAAAAAAAAAAACCAGAAAACACAGAGAAAGAAGAGAGAGCACTGCTCGAGCGACTTCAGTTTCATCATCTACGTCGCCGCATCAGTACTGCCCTTCATCGCTTCGTTGCAGCAGCACGCCATCCTTCATCCTGTTTGATCTCCCCTGCGTATCTATTTTCTCTGCTATGAGCCCTTCCATTTTGGTTTTATAGTATTAATTTTATATATTAATTTGTGTCTATCCATGCTCTGACTTGTTGACCACCTATGAATAATTGAATATATGCCAATCATTTCCTTCTTCACACGTGAATTGCTGTTTGAGATCTATTATTTGTTTTGGGTCTTTACATGTACATGTGCTGGATAAAAGTCAGATGGGCTTAGCTCATGAGAAATATATTATATATGTGTTGGCATGATTTGGTATACATCTTGAAGTTGGGGATTAATCATGTGCATATGTTTTTTTTCTTATGCTTCTTATATATATATATATATGTATACACGTACTTGCAAAATAATTAATATTGGCTTTTGAAATGCTATTGATTTAATTACTTTATTTGTTCGTAGTGTGTTATGTGTATTAAGTGGGTGGTATCTAAATTAATAAATTTTTTTTAAAATAATCAATATTGAGTCCAGATTTTTTTTTACCAAAATTTGAAAGGAGATAAAATAAATGAAATTAATTGAAAAGAAACTTTAGATAATGGTAGTGAACTGATAATCGAAGATTTAATAAATTGAATTTCAATCAATGGTGAAAATTTAAGAAAATTGTGAGTGTACAAGTATCTTAAAAATTTTTATATGGCTAAAGTTCAAAATATAAAAAAAAACGAATAAATATAAATAAATAAAACATAAACTTTGAAATAAATAAATAAATAAAAAAATAAATTAAAAAAAATATTCCAAGGATGAGATTCCAAAAAGTCACAAATGGTTGACATTTGAAAATCTCTAAGTGAGAAAATTTTTCTTAAATCTCGCTAGAACGATAGAAGATTTAAGTAAAATTTTTAACATTAATAATCCATAATATTAATAATAAAATGTAAGATTTAGTAATAAATTGAAAGTAAACAAAAAATATTCCGAGGATGAGATTCTAAAGAGTCGCAAATGGTTGACATTCGGAAATCTCTAGATGAGAAGATTTTTCTTAAATCTCGCTAGAATAATGGAAGATTTAAGCAAAATTTTCAATAATAGATATTTATTTTTCAAAATAATAATAATAATAACAATTTAAACAATAAAAAATAATATTGAACAAAGAATAAATAAAAATAACTCCGATGATGAAATTCCAAAGAGTCACAAATGGTTGACATTTGAAAATTTTTAGGTGAGAGAATTTTTCTTAAATTTTGTCGGTATGTTGGAAGATTTAAGAAATGTTTTCAATATTAATTTTCATAATGTATTAAAATAGTAATAATAAAAGATAAATTATAAAACTTTTATAAAATAAAAATAAATAATTAATAATAGATGGATATAGGATTAATAAAAATTATTAATAATAAATACTAAATAATGTATAATAATTAATAATAATTGATATGAAATAATTACTAAACATTATTACGATGATAAGAGTCCAAAGAGTCACAAATGGCTGACATTTGGAATTCTTTAGGTAAGAATTTTTCTTGAAGTCTCGCCAGAATGATGGAAGGCTAAGAGAATTTTCGATATTAATAATCTAAATTTATTTCTCGAATTAAAAATAAATAAATAAAATTAAATAAAATAATAAATAAAATAAAATAAAATAAAATAATATAAATAAAATATTAGATTAAAATAAATTGAGAAAATTTTGATCCGACGACGGAGCCTTTTCAAGCAAGTCAAATGATACTACTTGAATACTCGTGAGGTAAGGATAAGTTTTCAAGAAATTCCACCAGAATGACGGAGAATTTCTTAGAAAATTTACCAATATTTAATTATTCGGAATAAAAATAAAAATTATGACAAATTAAGATTATTCAAACAAAACCGTCTTAAGATAGCACAAGATTAATTAGGTACCATTCTAGGATAGGCGTTGTGAGGGTGCTAACACCTTCCTCACACGTAATCGACCCCCGAGCCCTAAATCCGAAAAGAAGATCAATCCTTATCCTTAAATGAGAATAGGTGACTAATCACACTTAGGCTAAAAAATGATTGGTGACGACTCCATTGAACCATGTCTAGCGGCTAGGTCTAGGGCCTAAAATCGTTACGATAGCATCCTTAGGATATATGCATGTAGTTTTACATAGTATCAATTCTTTAATATATATTTTTTACAGGGCATAAGCTTACCCCCTTACTTTCCTTCAAGATTATTTACAGTAAACTTATTCTGTTCCAGGAGAACTTCTGATCAATATCTCTCAAGCGATTATCGGGAACCATAGAAGTATACTAATTTAATTTTTATGTTTAGACAATGTATGTACAACACTACTATGTATGTATTTATACAAGGGATGTAAACTGCACTGTAAAATATTGAATGTGTAGCAGTTAAATGTAAATCATATTTTGATCGTTTAGTTATATATCGGAAATGAATATTTCGGTCTCTAGGAATAAAAATACCAGTTGACATATAAACTAAGTCTGTGAACACAGCAGACAGCCCAACCTATAATAAAATTAAGGAAAAGTTTGTCTTGAATATTATAATCGAATTGTGACAAAAAAATATAAACTAAAATAGGTTGTAAGGATAATTTTGTTAGTTGTTAATAGAACCCTCAAAAATATTAGCTAGCCATGGATGTCTTAAAACAATAGACACATTGACATGATGAGTTATCATATTCATTCCAATTAGATCCCATAATCAATCAATCACTCTTTAACTAAACTCATCCTATACAATGTTCTATGGGATTGAAACAAAAAATGTACACAAGTCCCAAAAAAATGATCAGAACATATAGTCATATCTTGCAAGTATTGATCAATGAGATTGCCTCGGTCGACAAGCTCATAATCATATACGAGGTCGATATCACTTTGTATTAAACTTAAATCTGAAAGCACTGTAAGGCTCACATGATCACCAGCTTCTAGTTCCTCCCCAAATTTCCAACTACTTAACCAAGTGATTCTGGTGCTTTTGGTCTCAGGGATTCCGATGAAATGTTCACCATGGCTCCATTTTGTACCTCTGGTCTCATTTGCAATCTCCACTCGTGGGAAGAAATCCAATGTTTTATCATTATTGGCATGAAGAGTTACATACGATTTAAGCCAGCAAATCTTTCGACTAGAGTTTGAGGGCACCGTAAATGAAATCTTAGGCCTAGGAACATAATTCCCACAGCTGTAATATAGATTTTCCTTGGATGGATCAGATTCGGAAATTATGCCGCAATCATATAACACCTGTAGCATTGAATTAAATCATGATAAGTTATAGAAGTACTAGATTATATATAAAAAAAAAAATTAGAAGTAATAAAGTTAAATTTTAGATAAATTTTTCTTAAAAGCATAAATTTTGAATCTATTTGGTTGCAGTGACTTAACCAAAAAATATATTTAGTGGGGTCATAATGTCATATTTTACGGAAAAAAATAAATTTGCAAAAATATATAGCATGTCACCTTATTTCATTAAAGAGTTAAAGACAATGAGATGTTATCTCATGCCTATTGTAATCTTCCGTAAATTTTAGATTTTATGGGTTAGTATGAATTTTTTTTCTGTGCTATTTTTCTTTTTCTTTTTCTTAAAAAGCGAAAAAGCAAAAGTTGTATTTAAAATACAAAAGCAAATAATATTTTAATAAAAATAAAATATTAATAACATATTTTAAATTGTCATATTTCACCTTGTAATCAAATAATCTTATTTGCATAGGTCTTAATGTATTGAATATGACTAGAGCTTGATCTAACTGTTATTATTCCTATTTAGAAGAAATTAGGTTCAAAGTTCGGATCCCTTTTTCTCCTTATACCTCTTTATGTGTTAAACAAATAATCATATATGCATAGGTCATATTAGATTGAACAAAAACTTTATAATCATTTTTTTAACGAATTACACGTTATAATAGAAATTACAATAATAATCAATTAATTTTTTTAATGTAAATCAAAAAGAAAAAAAATCATTAAGGAATAAATAAAAATCAATAACCAATAAATTATTGGATTTATATACGATGCACTGATAGTGTATAATTTCTATACACTGTCAATACACCAGAGGTTGACACCTCATTAATAGGCCCTTATATGCAAATATTAATAATTTTTTTTAATTTGCTCATAAGGGCCTATTGATAAGGTGTCAACCTCTGATGTATTGACAATGTATAGAAACTATACACTATCAGTGCATTATATACAAACTCTTAATTATTAATATAAAACTAAGATGTGAAATCCAAACTTTGGTGGGACTTTATAACCCTTTTTAAATATAAATAATAATGACATTTTTAGATTTCTTTTTTGAAAATTACATATTATTTTCATTATAAAAACTGAAAAAAAAATTGTTTCATGATTGATCTTTTTAAATTTTTATTTAATTTCAATAAGATTAATATAAGAAAATTATACGAAAGCCTACTATCTTAATTAATATTCTAAAATTGATTGGGACAATTGACCCCTACAATTTACGATATCTAGCAACGCCGTTTCGTTTTTTAAATTTTTCTAAAATTGATTGGGACAATTGGCCACAATTTATGATAGCTAACAACGCCGTTTCGTTTTTTTTTTTTTCCATAAAAATTGATATGAAAGCAAAAAGTAAACACAAAAATAGTAGAGTAAAAATATCAATAAAAATAGCTTCAAAAAAAATATCAATAAAAATAAACATTGAAAATTAAAAGTAGCACCTGTGGGGAAGCAACCGTTTTTGATTCCTCCAGATGGTTGTAAATTTGCACTTTGATATTTCCAAAAGAACCCAAATTATTGAACAAGTCTTGAGTTAGTTCCAACTCAATAGGTCTTGTCACATGCTTTTCATCTCCTAAAAGACGCAATAAATAGTTATGTTATTAACGATCATTCATCGACTGCAATTCTAATGATCATTCAGCAACTGGTTGCTCATGCTTTAGCTAGGCATTCACGATTTGTACAGGAGTCACGTATCTATACAATAATATCTATAAAATAATATTAAAAGAATCCCTAATATGTTCTCCATATGACATTTGCCTTGAGAATTTTTAACTTTTAACTTTAAAAGAATTTTTAAAATGTTTTCCATAACACCTGTTCTAATTAGGCTTTTTTGTTTAACTTAAAAAATGTCTTGCAACGTGTATAGACGATGAATTTAGCAAATTTTGAAAAATTTTAAAATAAAAGTATTTCAAAATTCATTAATTCAAATTATTAGCATTTTTAATTGTATTGTTTGATAAATATTTTTTAAAAAGAAATTTTGAATATTCTAATTTGATATAATAAAAAAGATAATTACAAAATAAAAATAATATTATTAAATTTAAGAAAAAGAAAAATATAAAATAAAATATATCATGTTATTATCATTAGATTTGTAAAAATTACAGATATTATTAATAACAAAAAATAAAATATATATTATATTTAAATAAAATAATATTTCTTTTTTTAGTTTTGTATCCAATGTAGTTATATGCAATAAAATAAGGGTAATTTTAGAAGAATTTTGCAAAACTACATTTTATTTTGAAATTCTTGAATGCTGAAAGTCTTCTTAAAATTTAAAATTCTTCAGACATTTTTATATTGAATTTTAAAATTTTGAATATTATGATTGAAATGAACTTTTTTTTTTTTTAAATCTCTCAGCAAACGAATTCTTAAAATTTTGGGGCTTTATTCGTAACACCTGCCTTGGACTTTTTTAGCTTTAAACCCAATATTAAAGGAATTCGTAACATGTTTATGATATTTGTTTTGGGTTATTTAAACTTAAAAAATGTCTTTGTTTTGGGTTATTTAAACTTAAAAAGTGTCTTAGTTATTTCGTTTTTATTATGTATAAGATAAGTTCTGACATTTACTTATCAAAGCATATCGGCACATTGCCCAACGGGAATTTCTATGGTAAGATCACAAATTTTGACCTTATTATAAGGTCAACGAAAAAAATATATTATTAAGCGTAAATTTAAAGTTATTAGGCATAAAAAATATTATACGTATCGTAAAAATATGATTATCAATATAAATATTAATGTCAATAGATTTAAACATATGATAATTTTATTATAATGTATGTTTATGTTAATTATTATGTGTTTACATACTTCTAACATATTTTATACCTAATAACTTTAGATTTATGCTAAATCATGTGTTGTTTACATTAATTTTAAGTTAATTATCAAGTATTTACGATACGTCTAACATTTTTTATGCCTAATGACTTTAAATTTACGTTTAATCATATGTTTTTTACGTTGACCTTATAATAAAGTCAAAATTTATGACCTTACTATAGAATTTCTCATTGCGCAACTCCCTCTGAATTTTGTGTCACTTAGCTCATTCTTGACAACGGTTCTTTTTTTTTTAGATTTTAGGAGAATTTTGGGTATTCAAATCAATCTATTTATGTTTTTCTTTTGTTGTCAGTGTCACTTATAAATCTCTATATATATTTTTGGGATTATCTCAAACTTATTTTCATTTTTTATTACCTAGAACTCTTTCTTTTTAAATGTTTCATATTATTTTTTAACCATTTTTTTTCATATTTTAGCATTATATGTAAATATTCAAATTGAAATCAAAGGATTGTCGATCAACAAAACAATAAAAATTAAAAAATATATAACTGAAGTTAATTAATTAAGAAAAATTATAAATAATTTTAAAATTTATTTTTCCATGACCTACTATAAATACAATATGATATAAATAATATGAAATGTTAATAATCACTTTATTTTTGAAACCTAAATCATATACATTTTACAAAATGGCTTTATCTTTTAAATAAAAATCAAATTAAAATATTTAATTAAAATATTTTTTTCATAAATTATAAAATTATTTTGATCAATCAAATTTAAATAATTGATTTCGTTACTACAAAGCAACCCCAAATTGACTTAGTCCGAAATAACTAAAATATTTACATTTTATATTTTCATAATCAAACTAAAAATAATCGGTTCCATTAAATAACGACATCAAAATTGACTTGGCTCCAAAATAATAAAATGTTTATGTTTGTTTTTATTTTTTATAATCAATTAAAATATGAAAATAATTCATATATTTTCTAAAATTCCACCAATATGTAAGAAGATTTAGAAATTTTTTTCAATATAAAATATTTCATTTGTTATTAAATAAAATTGATAAATGTTCAACATAAAAAAAAGCAATGAAATTAAAATCATAAAAAATATTTATATATTTCAAATATTAATGATATTTATAAAATTTTACCCATGCAAGCAGGAACCAATTGTTGGTATAATATATAAAGAATTCCTGAAGGAATTATTGACCCCAAATATTTGAATTAATTAATAACTAAGGCTTGACCTAGAGGTTATTATTTTTTTAGGAGAAATTAAATTCAATATTCGTTTCGCTTCTCCCCTTATACCTCCCTATAAAAAAAAATCTTGAATCAATTAAATTTTTTTAATTTTAATATTTTCTTTTTTACTTACTTGAAATACAAGTTTTTGTTATGCATTAAATGTTAACTGATTAGAGATTAATTAAATCATAGTCATAAATTTGCTATTTTACTATTATAATTATAGCATTCATATATTAAATCCTTCAAGTGAAAATCACATGTAGAAAAATTAAGACATAAGTTAGTATCCCTTAGAATTATTATACTCATACCTGGATAATAATGTCGAAAGTCAGATTCATATTTAGTGCTGTTTTCTGATCCACTTGAAACACCAAACTCTATTATGTTGAGATTAAAAGCCAATACCATGCAGCTCAGTGAATTGCCGCCTTCCAATTGGAAGCCCGTTGTTGGCCAATGGATTAACCACAACATTGTTTTATTATTGGTTTCAGGAATTCCAATGAAACTTGAGAAATAAGCCCTCCTGATCTTCTTGGTCTCATTAAAAATAAATAAACCTGGTAGATGGTCGAAAATCTGATCGTTAATGAGAGAAAAAACGATGCAAAATTTGAAGCAACTAATTTTTGCAGCATGATGAGATGGTGCTGGCAAAGAAAAAGCAATTTGTGGCCCTTTAGTTCGATGCTCAAGCCAGATTGGAACCTCACTTCCTGGAACAAATGTGCTAGTTATACCGCATTCATGTAATACCTGATCCATCAAAATTGTGAGTTAAATAGGAACGTATTTATTAAGTGATAAAAGAAAAAAAGATATAAAACTTAGAGAGATTTTAGAGACAAGACCTGTGAGGTAATAATTATTTTTGTGTCTGTTAGGTAGTTATAAAGTTGCACTTTACTGCTATCAATACTGTCCATATTGAATAAACTTTTGATCTCTTCCACTTCAAAGTTTTCAATTGGTTCCAACTTGAATACACCATGAACCTCAGTCAATCTTTCACAACCAAAAATAACACACTGTTTGGAAGAAAATAGGCAAGGAAAAGTTGAGAATGCGATTGTTGTTGGAAAAGTTGAAATTCGACAATAATAGTTCATCGATGAGATTATTGGAAGCTCTGGAATCACTTGGACCTTTGTGCAAGAAGTCAATAGAAGTTGATCAAGCTTTGTAAGACTCTTAATGCTCTCAGGCAGGCTGTGGAGTGGATTTCTACTTAAATTTAAACATTTCAACGAAGGTAAGCTGCTAAGATCACTAGGCATCACATCATCAGACAGTTTACAACTTTCCAAACTCAACTTTACCAAAGAGCAAGGTAAAGATGCCCAAAAGAAAGCCAATTTATTGCTTCTTTTTAGTGATAGCCAAGACACCCATGATTGTGATTGATTTAGAGCGGTTTCATCTAAATTAAGCACCTTTAAGGACTTCATATTTTGCAACTCCCTAGGAACATCTTCAAGTCTTGAGCAACCAGATAAAATAAGCATTTCAATAGATACTAGCAATCCAATTGTTCTTGGAAGTTTCATAAGTTTTTTGCAATCTTGAAGGCTTAAAAAAGTAAGTGTTTTTAGCTCACCAATGGATTGGTCAACCTCAATCAACTTTATGCAATCTTTGAGCATCAACTTCTCAAGACTTGGGAGTCCTGAAAAGTTCGGGGTTTTGAGAAGGCAATGTGAATGATTGAGATTGAGAATCTTCAAATTTGGAAGACACTGTAGAAAAGAAAAAAAAATTTTTTTTTACAAATACGTCATTGCTTCAAAAAAATAATGAAAAATTAGCCTTTATCATACCTTTGTATCCTTCCAAACATATTCTAGGCTACTATAACGCATGTCAAGAACAACTAGTCTCTTAATATTAAAATCCTTTGGAAGAGATTGTAGAGAAAATCCATGCCAGCGCAACCATATTAAGCCATTGGGGAAGTTTTTGAACTCTCCTTTAAGGTTTACATCATCTAGCTGAAGTAGTTTAAGTCTTTTCATCTTTGCAAATGCTTCAGTTTCTAGATCAACCTCATTTGACATGGCAAATTGATTTTTTGAATTCTTTGCGAAGTGCAGACTTGCAATTTCCCTTATGGACTTATCTTCTAGCAATCCTTGAAGATCAAGACTAAAGCACCTAATTGTTTTGGAACCCTGGAGAAAGATTTTTTTAAGAAAAAAATAAATTGTCGAAAACATAGTAGTATGATAAAAATATAAATAAAAACTAATAGATCAAAATGAAGTTTCTCACAGTTTTTTCTCTTATTACATCAAATGCCTCCTTATGCCACAACCTGCTCCGTTTTCCAAGGTCAGGAGACTCTTGACGAATAATTTCCCTTCCCATATCTCTAACCATTTGATGCATCATTAGCTTGTTTTTTTCATTAACATTTAGGAGAGAACTACCTATGAGATTTTCAATTCCAACTACTGTATGGAAATCACAGCCATCTAGAATTGTAGTTGTGTATTCTTTATCCTTCCCTATGAATAAACATGCTATGTCAAGGAACAAATTTTTATCATGATCATCTTGAAGGGAATCATAGCTTACTCTTAAAATCTTTTGAATTTTACTGTCAAGAATTGCTTCCAATTTCTCCAAGGCACTTTTCCATACACTCATACTTTTCCCAAATAGAGAAGAACCCAAAACTTGGAGAGCTAACGGAAGCCCACTACAGTGTTTCACTATATTGCTTGCATACTCCATAAAACTCTCAGTTATAGAGTTATGACAGAAGGCATAGTAGTTAAAAAGTTGAAGTGATTCATTGAAAGCTAATTCTTTTACTTCAAATACTTTGCAAAAGTATCCAAAACTAGATGATACTTCCAAATCAAACATCCGACTAATAACTGGAGCACTCACAATATACCGGTGCCTGCTAGTTATAATGATTTTACTTCTTGGATGAAAAGGAACTTTGGTTCCAATCATTTTAGTTATTTTTTCCAAATCATCAACATCATCAAGAACAAGAAGAACTCTTCTACAACATATAGCTTCTTTGATCTTATTAATTCCGTCATCTGCATTGTGTATTTTTGGTGCTTTCCCCTTAACAATATCAGAAATAAGTTGTCTTTGCAAACGAACCAAGCCATTACGTTCTTCACTGGTTTCTCTAACATCAGCTAGGAAACTATAACCTTCAAATCTTTGGATGTTTTGATTGTAAACGACTTTGGCAATGGTTGTCTTTCCAATCCCTCCAATTCCACAGATTAATGCAATACAAACTTTATTTGATCCACCTTCATCTAACCACAAATTAATGCATGACACTAAAAAATCTATTCCAACTAAATAAGGAGGGAGATATAAAATACTGCGATGGAGTTTACTTTGAATCTCTTTTACAATATCTTGAATGAAATGCGATTCATGCCTACATATTTTAAAAGATAAACATTAGACTATAAATTTCAATATATAACTCAACATGTAAAGTCTTGAAAATTGAGTAAAATCATTAACATGTTTCACCTTTTCTTGCATAAATTTTACCTTTTTTTATGAGATTATATCATTAAGTAAAAATTACAATCTAATGCTACATTATCCAACATATATGATATAGCTATTAAATTTAAATATAATAAAATTAAACAACCTAACGTAAAATTTAATAAAATTTGCATATGTTGAGGCATGAGCATGATATCTAAATATTAATCAAAAAAGCTAAATAAAAGTTGCTGGTCTCAATAAAATTATAGTTTTATCCTTAATCATTATAACTTTTTCTTCAATTGTGAAATTTATTTTATGTAATAATATAGGATATATGTATAGGTATGCCAACTAAAACGTCAATAGAAATTTTTTTAAAGGTATTAATGAATATTTTATTAATGCAATTAAGACAAGTTCCACAAATTAATACAATCAAAGAGATAAGACCATCAAAACATAACAACAAAACTCAAGTGAGAACCCCAACATAAAAAAAAAAAAAAACCCCTGTAACATTTGTGCTAGGCTAAAATAAAAAGAACATGAATAGAACAATATTTCCACTAGAATTGAAAAACCATCCAGGTATAAATAACATTAGAAAAACAATTAACTACAATCAATTTTGGATATCCTCACCACCAACAAAAGAATTCCTAATTTTTGTACCACCATAAGAAATGCAAACGTCATCTTCAATGACTACAGGAGGGCTAGAAAAGTAAATATAAAATTAACCTTAGCATGGATCTTCTTTCTAGTCAAAGTTTTTGCGTTGAGAAATTTTAAATACACCCTATTTTTTTTATCTTTACACCATACGTATAAGTTTACATTAAAAAAAAACTAAATATACTCTTAAAAGTTATAAATTTCTCCCCGTAAAGCTTACCTTTCACACCGTTTCTTCGGTTTCTCATCTTCTTCATCAACTTCCTAACCCTAAACCTAAAATTCCCCAAATCAATTCATCCTCGACTTATCTTAGGTATTGTTTCTTCATATTGTGGATGAATTTTTAGTTTAGGGTTTACTAAAAAAATTGAAGAAATGAGAAAAAATTGAAGAGATTGAACCTCTGCAATTTTTTTCTCATTTTTTTTCTTTCAACATTAAATTTTCTTCTTCAATTTCCATCTTCTATGCTATCATAGTAACTACTTTCACCCAAAATTTTCATATTTCTTTAGTTTGAAAAAAGAAGAAAAGTAGGAAAATTTTAGGGTGTAGAAGGGGAAAGAATAGGAGGACGAGCGGAGAAGAAGAGGAGAAGGTTGAAAATTTTATTAGGGGGTTATTGTCTTTTCAATACAAGGAAATTTTTGTCTCGTAAAAATTGAAGTGTGAAGATCAAATTTTGAAGCATAATTAAAAGCTTCCTTTTGCATTTCTTCGCTTCTTTTTAGAATTTTTCTAACTTATTCTTGTTAACATATTCTAGCAACTCATAATCAGGATAGTTATGAACATCACACATCATTTTTATAACCAATATCATCAAATTCAGCATAAATTCAAAGAATTGGGTGGATAACCATCATCGAAATTCTCTTCATCTATAGAAACCACCTCTACACTTTCATTCTCATCTAGTTGAAGCAGAGCACTCTCAAAATCTAATTTGTTTGAGGCATGACTTTCCTTCAATGACATGATGATGATTGGCTTCCAAGTAATCTCTATAGATTATCCTTTGATAAGCTGGCTGATTGATAATACCATATAATGGACTAGACATAGGTGGCATATCTGTATTACGTCACCACCTCCACACGATCATTACCTTTACTTTTCTCCTATTCTGCTTTAATCATCAATCTATTCAACTCAAACCCAATTTCGATTTGTGGGTGCGGTATAATTAAGGGTTAATTTGGATCTCATTGCATCTGAAGTATATTTACTTTGGAACACACGGATCACACCATTACGCCACTATGATACCAATCCCATCGTGCCATCCCGATATACCCAATGAGGTTTAGTGAGAATTTTAGATCCCACGGAAGGAGAACTTCTATTTTTACTACAATTTTCACTCTTTATACTACATTTTTAATTACACCACAAAAACTATTAAATATACTTCATAAATTTACAATTTTAACCTTTACTCCTTTTCATCTATCCCTTTCTCTTCATCACAATCACTATCCTCCTTCAATGGTTCCCTTTCTCTTCAGCACCATCTCCATCCTCCTTTTAAACTTACAATTTGTTGTTAATAATGTATATATAAATCATAATAATTATAAATAAAAAAATATCTGATATGTTCCTGTATAAAAGCCATGTGCAAAAACATTTGTTCCTGCGCAAAGAGTTTTGGCTGGAACAACTTGTGCAAGAGCACGCAAGTTATTCCTGCGCAAGTTGTTCTTTATTTTTTATTTTCTGCAGGAACAATACAAGGAGTAATTGTTTAGCTCAAATTATTTTTTTATTATTTAATTAGTGTTATTTATATACCCATCATTAACAACAAAATATTAATAATATTTGAGAGATTCCGTTTGTTGTAAAAAAATAGGAAAAGAAAATGAAAAGAGCAAGACGTGAAGATTGAAGAATAGCTTCAAGAAAAGAAGAAAAATAATTATATGTTTGGACACATTTGTCTTTTCATATGAGGGTTTTATTGTCCTAATCATTTTTGAAATATAAAAATCAAAAATTAAAGTACAAATAGAATTTCTACATCGAAGTGGGATATTTCCTAAATTACCCCTTGGCTTTTTCTTTTTTAAATTTAAATTTCATATTATTTTTTTACAAAATAGTTTTTATTTTTTATTTTATTTTTATTTAAAAATATTAAAATAATTTTATTAATTTAATATAATATATAACAAATTTATTATTATATAAAAATGTATAAATAAACATAATATTTTTTAAATATTTAACAATAAATATATATATGCGCTTATCAAAGAATATATATTTGATAAAAAATAATTTTTAATTTATTAACAATAATATTATTTGACATAAAATAACTTTAATAATTTTAAATTATTGATCAAATTTACAAAATATCAAATATATACTAAAAATTTTATTATGTTTAATTTTTATCTAATGTCCTTAATGGTCATTTTCTCTTTTCACTACATTTTACCTCACTGCTAGCACTGCATTTGCATCCAAACACTTATCTCACCATTGATTTTAATCTCATTGTACCCAATCTCACCAATAAAGTAACTAATCTCATCTACACTACTGTTTTCAATTTCATCACCATCCAAACTAAGCCTAAATGCACTCTACGATTTAGTCCAACTAAGATACCCCTCCAATAGCTCACTAGAGGGGCAAAGGTCTAGTATGATCATTGTGGGGGACAACCCCTTCTTGAAAGTTTCTTTTAGTATTAATTTTTAAATTTTTAAATATTTAAATATTTAATTGTTTATCTTTATCCTTTATTCTAAATACTTTATTTTAAAAATATACATAAAAACAAATTTAAAATATCTAATACCAAAAGTATTTTTTTGATATAAAAATAATTTTATTAATTTTTAATTTATTAAAAAAATATATTTTATATAAAATAATTTTATTAATTTTCAATTATTTTATAATATAAAATATATATTATAAGTTTTATTATATATAAATTTTAATCTAATGTTGTTAATGGTCATTTTTTTAATTACACTCATCTAACAGCCACGGATTGTATCCAAGCATATATCACACTACCCATTCTTATTGCTACAATAACTAATCACATTGCTCCTACTATTTTCAATATCAACGAAACCAATCTTACTGTCCATCCAAATGGACCCTTAATAAGTACTTTGTATCCCTTCTTTTAACAATGTAGAGATAACTCCACCAATAACCCATGGGTTGTGGCTTAGTTGGTAACGCAGGTTGAGTTTATGGGAAGAGCTTTTAGGTTCGACTCCCACTAAACACACCTTTGGAGAGGGGTGAGGGATCTTAACTGTGACAAAGCCTCTAGCAAGATTAGTCTCAGACCATTAAAACGAATGAGAATACATGTGGTTTACACCAAAAAAAGAGATAACTCCACCAATAACCCCTAAAAACTTGGATAAAAAAAATCTAAATCTTAACCTTTGGCTCCATCACCATCTAAAAACTTTTATTCTCCTTCTCATCTTTGAAATTACCCAAAACAAATCCCTTTAGCAAAGATCAAAGAGCAAATTGGCATTGTACAAAACGTGTATGGCAAAAGTCCTAATCCAAACATAAATCAACTTAGACCATCAAAATCTTCCACTTACATTGTCTAGCCTAAAATAACTCCTCACATTCCTCTTTTTCCTCTTCCTTCTTCAATTTACAAAAAAAAAAAAAAAGAAGAAAAAGACCCCCAAAACTAAGATTGAAACCCACCAAAAAATCCCACCTCTATGTTGTTGTTCAACCACTAACACAAACCCTTTCCTTCTTCTCTATTCTCCCTTTCCATATCTAATCTCTACCCAAATTACATAGTCCATCACCAATGTTCATAAAGGGGTGAAAACTATAGTTTTGTTACCTTTTCATCTAAGTTAAAAAATAATGTCTAAGGGAAAGCAAGGAAACCTTTTTGGTTTGGATATAATTTTCAATACCTTAGTAGTCTTCAAAATTACCATCCTTATGGAAATCCTTAGTTTAATGTTGCTTCTTAGTATGAAGATTGTCATTCAAGGAAGCATCCAAGGAGAACATTGTCTACACGACATGTTACGATTAAGAGAATTAAGAATATTGTACCTTGGTCTAAAGTTATTATTGTTACCATTCATTTTCCTAATATTCTTGAATTATGGTATGCTAAACACTTTTGGGAATTATTCAAATGTTATAGAGATATTGGTAATGTTTTCATTTGTACAAAAAGACATACGAGATCTATAATATGATTTCATCAATTTTATATATATTGATGGTGTTGAGAGTCTACTGGAATCTCTAATTATCTTATGGATCAGTTGTTTTAAACTTAGATTCTCCAAATCTAAAAACTCATTTGGAATTAGGGATGAAATTCAGCATGTTAGGCCTCTTAAATCTAGAGAATTCATGATTATGTTTGAGATATCTTATAATAACTACAAATCTTATGTTGATGTGGTTAGAAAAAGGTGGAAGAAATAGAGAATACACTTGATCCTTGGAAAAATGATATAGTAATACACAAAACATCATGAAATACCTTCATGATATTATTCATTGGACTTGCAAACAAAATGGTTAATATCCATCTTTCACTCTCCTCTCCACTAACATGTAAATAAATTCTGGATAAGAAATTAGCGTCATTAAGGTTACTTCATTATCATTCCAAGCAACCCAAAAACTCCTAGCTATTCCATTTTCGTCAACAACATAATAAGACAAAAAACCTACCCTCCTCTCAATACTTCATGCTTTACCTCCTTGTACTTTGGTTTCCATTAAAGCAATGATATCTAGTTTAGTATCCCAAATCTACTTTCTAGCTTGAGCAATAAACTTTGCATTACCACCTCCTCGACAATTTCAAATAAGAATAGGATTCATCAATATAAAACGAATTAAAGATGAACCTTACATTATAATAGGCTCTAAATTAGCCTTATCACTAACATAACTTCTTACAACTCCATCCAAAAGATTTTCCTTAACTACACTTCCTTCATTATCTATTAGCACATCCATTTTATCAGGAGGTTTATCTATTTGATTTATTATCGAATCTAAGCCATCTTCCATTAGGACACTTGGCATTAAATTTTGTTGCTCTAAAAAAGAATTTAAAACCTCCATATTTGACTCTCTTCTAGTTCCTGCCACTACACCAGTAATTCCCATGTTATTCTCCTCCATGCATTCCTCACATGGGCTCTCTAGTTTACATGTAACTGATTATAACTTCCCTCCATTGCTTGGGCTGAGCTGATCATAATAACACCAACACTGTTCTCCTTAATTTTCTACTTAAAACTGTTATTATCCTTCTATTCTTTTCTGATATCCCATGCCAAATTCACTCTCCCATTCTTTCTTCTAGTCTCATCCCTTAATAATATCCTTTGACCATTGGATTCATTATCAACCAATTCTTCTTCTAATTGATTTAATGATTCAAATCGGTATCCACTTTTAATCACATCCTTGGAATCTTGGTCTCTTCCTTCTAAAAATCCTCCTCCATTTACTCCTGCAATATTTTCCCCTTCCCTTGCACTTCTTTGCTTTTGAACTAGTATCCATGGTCTAAACCCAGGTGCAAGCCTCCCATTATCACCATCTCTTGGAGTACCATTGGTGTTACCAACTCCAGTTTGCCTACTCTTATCTTTTTTATGCTTTCGTACAAGATAAAACTCCACATTCTAACCATACAATCCATAATGAAAATAGACAAGATGAATTCCTTCATATTCTATTGAAAATACTCTACTTCTGACTCCATATTCCTGCACCATGAATTGTGAAACTAATGGCTTTGCCAAATCCGCCATAACACATACTCTAGCATATTTTCCTCGTGCTCTCTCTTTTTATTGAAGTCGACATTTATGATCTTCTAATTTTGTCTCCCAATTTCTATAAAACCTTTTTATCGTAACACTCTAATGGCAATTAAGGAAAATAACCCTTATTATCATTGAATTCACTAATATTGCAGCTAGATAAAAGTTAAGAGTCCATTTTTGTACAGTTATGTAATGATAAAAAATAACCCAAGGTCCTATAGTTAGGGCATAATCTCTATCCTTCATGCTAGTAAACTTCACTTGGAAAAAATCATATCCTAAATCAATAAAAATGAAAAATCCAACCCTTGCCTGCATATGCTGTAAGCATCTCTCCAGTACCTTAAAAACAATTTTCTTTCCTAACAGATGAACTATAAGAGGCTTCTTGTATGGCCTTTGAATACAGACTGACTCTTCATCAGAGAGTTTCAATATGAAATAAAGTAAACTATCCTAAATATCTTCATCTTCCACTCTAATTCCTATTGATTCTTCATGATCTCCTGATACTTCAATATCATCATCACTTGTATTCTCCTCTGACAACTCCATATCCAAACCATTACCATTGCCTTCCCTATCATCATGTTCTTATATGATAACTTCCTAGCATTTGGAGAGAGATTCTCTTGGCCCTCCTTCAGGTAAAGAGACTCCTCATCATATTGTCTTAATCTACCCTGTTATCCTATAAACTCTACCTTGCTTGTTTCTCACTTTCTTACTATTATTTTGATGTAGATTTGACTCTTCTTCAGAGGACTTGTGAGACTTATTCTCTCTTTCATTTGACATGGTTTTTGTGGTGTTTGTTCACTTTTCTTTTGCTTCAACTTAGGAATATGAGTTTAGTTTGTTATTGTTATTTGTATTTACTAGTTTATCAGGTTATTGGTACATCGAATGTGCTTTCTGATTATTGATTATAACTTTTAATGAAAAATGTACTATTCAAAAAACGTAATTACAAATCATTCATCAATTAGTAGAATTTTACAAAAATCAAAACATGTTCCCTTAGAAATTAAGTCAAATATTGAATATATATTATTTATAATAAAATAATCATTTATTAATAAAGAAAGATTCTGTTTCCAATTTTCAAGATTTTTACTTTCATATCTGAAAGTCAATAAATACAATGACCTATATGAAAATTCAAACATTCCTATCTATAAGAACATTTTGCTTGACAATGATAAGGTTTCGTCCTGCGAGAATGCTCAAGTTGAACTACTAGTTTATCAATCCAATGTTTTGTGTGAGGGCCCAAAATAATACACTCATCCTTGATCAATCCAATGCTCAATTGGGGATGGGGGTGTTTGGATTCGAACCTAAGACTTATAATAGCCATAACTCATCCTTAACCGCTAAGCCAAGGATGTGATTAAGAGTGGATACCGATTTGAATCATTAAATCAATTAAAAGAAGACTTGGTTGATAATGAATCCAATGGTCAAAGGATATTATTAAGGGATGAGACTAGAAGAAAGAATGGGAGAGTGAATTTGGCATGGGATATCAGAAAAGAATAGATGGATAATAACAGTTTTAAGTAGAAAAATAAGGAGAACAGTGTTGGTGTTATTATGATCAGCTTAGCCCAAGCAGTGGAGGGAAGTTACAATCAGTTACATGTAAACTAGAGAGCTCGTGTGAGGAATGCATGGAGGAGAATAACATGGGAATTACTGGTGTAGTGGCGAGAACTAGAAGAGAGTCAAATATGGAGGTTTTAAATTCTTTTTTAGAGCAACAAAATTTAATGCCAAGTGTCCTAGTGGAAGATGGCTTAGATTCGATAATAAATAGAATAGATAAACCTCCTAATAAAATGGATGTGCTAATAGATAATGAAGGAAGTGTAGTTAAGGAAAATCTTTTGGATGGAGTTGTAAGAAGTTATGTTAGTGATAAGGCTAATTTAGAGCCTATTATAATGTAAGGTTCATCTTTAATTCGTTTTATATTGATGAATCCTATTCTTATTTGACATTGTCGAGGAGGTGGTAATGCAAAGTTTATTGCTCAAGCTAGAAAGTATATTTGGGATACTAAACTAGATATCATTGCTTTAATGGAAACAAAAGTACAAGGAGGTAAAGTATGAAGTATTGAGAGGAGGGTAGGTTTTTTGTCTTATTATGTTGTTGAAGAAAATGGAATTGCTAAGGGTTTTTGGGTTGCTTGGAATGATAATGAAGTAACCTTAATGACGCTAATTTCTTATCCAGAATTTATTTACATGTTAGTGGAGAGGAGAGTGAAAGATGGATATTAACCATTTTGTTTGCGAGTCCAATGAATAATATCATGAAGGTATTTCATGATTATTTGACGAAGTTATCATTGGAGATGATTGATACATGGTTGATAGCTAGAGATTTTAATGATGTTATGAGTCCCATGGAGAAGAAAAATGCAGCACCAATTAATTTCGAAAGGTGTAAGGAGTTCTCGGATTGGATTGATTTATGTGGTTTTTTTGGATCTTGGATGGCAAGGATCAAAATTTACATAGAGGGGTCTTTAAAGAGGTGAATATGATAGAGTTTTTGAAAGACTTGATCAGGCACAATGTAATGACATTTGGAGAACAATTTTTTTGGATGCTATCATTAAAAAGCTTCCCAGGATATATTGAGACCATCATCCAATTATTGTGGACTTCAATTCTGCTAGGCAATCTGGGAGAGATAGGTCATTTTGTTTTGAGTCTAGAGTTTAAATATTTCCTCACTTCTATATGGGATCGAAATGAAAATATTATTATAAACCTTCAAAGTTTTATGACAAAATTTAAATCTTTGTAATAAGGAAGTGTTTGGGCATATCAAGGCCAAAAAGAATAAATTAGTTCTAAGATTGAATGGAGTGCAACGGGCCATAGAGAGAAAATGGTATCCTTATTTGGATGTTTTGGAAAGGCTAATACATAATGAATCGGTCCTATGATATGAGGAGGTTATGTGGCATGAGAAATCCAGGGAAAATTGGATTGTTTATGGGGATAGAAATACAAGATACTATCATACCAGTACAATAGCCTGAAGAAAAAAGAATAAAGTTACAATGTTGAGAGATGATGATGGGACGTCGATGGAAGATCAGGAAGCCATTAAAGAGCAAGTAGTGGGGTATTATTAGGACTTGTTTACTAATGATGTGGCAAGTGGAGAGTACTTACTCAGAAAACTACTTACCTATGTATGGTAGAGAAAGATAGTCAGTAGATGGAAGCTCAATTGGTGGATGAGGAAATCAAGCAGGCGATATTTAGCATGGGGTCGTTTAAAGCTCCTAGAGACGATGGTTATCCAACTTAGAAAAAAAACTAGAATGAGGTAAGAGGCTCGGTGGGTGGGTTCATTAAAAGAATTTTTGAAGGTAGAGAATCTGTGAACAAATAAACAAAACTCTAATTATACATATACCAAAGGTAGATTAACTTGAGTTTGTTAATCAGTTCAGACTGATCTCTTTATGTAATTTTTTGCACAAATGTGTTACAAAAATTATTGCAAATCGAATTAAGAAAATTCTTAGATATGTGATATCCCCAGTGCAAACAACCTTTGTCTTAGGACGCGTTATTCGAAATATCTTGATAGCTAAGGAGATTATGCACTCTATGAATTGTATGAAAAGGAGGAAAGGATTTATGGCAATTAAAATTGACTTAGAGAAAGTTTATGAGATGCTTAGTTAGAGTTTTGTTGCAGAAGTTTTATCGGAGATGAATATTCTGTGAGGTTGCGAAAAATTATTATGGTTTGTATTTCAACCACATCCATGAATGTTTTATAGATTGGAGCCAGAACTTGAGCTTTAAGTTAGGGAGAGGAATTTGACAAAGAGATTCAATTTCTCTGTATATTTTTGTCACGTGTATGGAGAAATTATCTCATTTAATTGAGGATGCAACAGATATTGGTAGATGGCAAGCATTGAAACTGGGGAGGAATGGTCTTGGGATATCCCATTTGATGTTTGTGAATGATCTATTGTCATTTGCGGAAGCTTCGTTGAAACAAATGGATTTTGTAAATGTTTAAAAAGTTTTTTTTAGAGCATTGGGGGTAGAAAGTAGGCATTGCTAAAACAAAGATTTGCTTCTTCAAAAATGTAGATAGAAGACTTGCAAGGAATAATGCCAATAGGGTTGGTTTTACACTAATAGAAGATTTAGGGAGATATCTTGGAATCCAATTATCTAATCAACATAGAGGAAGAAAAAGGTATGATAATTTGATTGGAAGAGTTCATGATAGATTGAATGGATGGAAAGCGAGGACTCTCCTATGGTGGTTAGAGTAGCGTTTGCGTCCTCTATGATAGCTTCATTAACAATTTACACTATGCAAGTAGAAAAACTTCCCGCCAATGTATGTTTGGAGATCGAAAGGTGTCAAAGGTGTTTCATATGGGGTCATGATGTGAATAATAAGAAATTGCACACTGTTGCTTAGGAGACAATCTACCAACCAAAAAACTGTGGGGGAGTGGGCTTAAGGAGGACGAATCTGATGAATGATGCATGCTTAATGAAATTATGCTAAAAGATAATGGTGCAACAATCTAATTTATGGTTGAAAGTTTTGAAAGGAAAATATGGCTCGAGAAGGGTATGGCCTCTACAAATACAGAGTTTATTAGGGGATTCAAAGCTGTGGAAATTTTTTGATTCCATTTAGAGCATAGCAAGGGAGCAAATTAGATAATCAATAAAGGATAGTATGAAGGTTAAATTTTGGATTGATATATGGACACTTGGAGGAGAACCTCTCTCGGATTTTCAAATTGGTTATATTGATAAATAGCTAAAGGACATGACCATGAATAATATGGTAATTAAAAACAAGGATTGGGATTGGAGAAAATTTATTAGTTGAGGCAAGGAGCTGGGATAGATTGTAAAATATGGAAGCTAACAAATACAATGAAGTTTATTGTTAAAAGTGCTTATGAATTGTTAGCAAGTTGTTTCTGGTCAACTCTAACACATTTTTGGAGCAAGATATGGAAACTTAAAATTAGTCAAAGAATTCACGTGTTTTTATGGATGGCTATGCATAAAAAGCTTCCAACCTGGGAGTTCAAAGAGGATGGGTGGAAACAACAAATGTAACTGGTGTAGTAATAAGATTGAATAAGTTACCTATATATTGCAAGATTATAAGTTTGCAAGACAAGTTTGGAGTAGGTTTGTGTCAGTTGAGGAAATTCCAAAGTTTTATTTGTGTAATCACATGGGATGGTTTATAGTGAGGTAAGGGATGGGTTAAGATAAATGCAGCATTTCAGGGAGTATCACAGCCTAATCAATCTCAACGTGAGGTAAGGGAAGATAGTTGGATCCTTCTTAGGCAGGGATGGGTGAAGATAAATACAGATGGAGCGACAGGTATGGATGGAGTAGGACATTGTGGTGGACTTATCAGAGATAAATGAGGAAAATGGATATAAGTTTTTCAAGATACTATGGTTTGCTTAGTTTTCAAAATAGAGCTTTAGGGAGCATACTTGGGGCTGTGTTTGGGCTCAAAAAAAGGTTTTTGAAAAGTAATATTGGAAAGTGACTCTATAGATTTGGTTTTTTGCCTGAAAAATAGTTTAGACGTTGATAATAGAGAATGGCAATTACTATCATATATATAGGAATTATTGTCAAGAGATTAGTGAGTGGAGATTCAACATACTTACAAAAGGGGTAACAAGTCTACAGATTTGTGAGATCCTGTATTCCTAATCACTGTAGATTATTATTTATATAGTTAAAAATATGAAATATTTTATAATTATTAAAATGTTAATTATATTGTAGGTTTGAAAGGAAATTAAGAGGAGGGCCCCACTAATCTTCTTATGTCTTGATGGAGTTGAAACTTGGCGAACTTGAATTTTAGAGCCAAATAATGTGATGGTAAGAATCTACACCTCAAACTCAATTATTTATGCATGTTTCAAAAAACGTGAAACAATTTGAGAAGTAATGATTAAGTCCATAAGCCGTTAGAATTTTTGTGAATAACGGTTAAACTAAATAGATTTTTGACCAACTATCAGTAAAAGATAGTTCCTGATGTAATGAAGTTCTAGGTCGAGTGGACTGACGAAATAAATTAGGTGTAACAGTAGAAATTTACACGATTTTACAATTAGGGGTATTTTGGTAATTTCACCCAAATAAGTAACCAAACCTCAACAAAAGCTCCGCCAATGATTAGAGCAAATTAAATAGAGGTGTTTTATGATTAAATAAAATATTTTGGAGGTTGGATAGATGTGAGAACCACTTATACTATTACTGTATATTTGTTAGACTTTAAATCATTACTCAATTTCAATGTAATTTGCAAGTTATAAGTGAAACAATGACGTGAGCTCCATTGGTTCTATAGTGCTCAGATGGACGTGAAACTGTCCAAACAGTGTTCGAAGAGTACGATAAGCCTAAGGTAAGAATTTCGAGCCAAAATACTTCATTTATATTATTTTTGGGATACGTGCCAATAATTTAAATAATGATGATTAAGGATATAGCCTGGTGGCATTTTCATAAATTTTGGTCAAACTAAATTGAATTTGGACCAAGTAAATATAGCATGATATTCTACATAAAAATAAGTCCTAGGCTTTGTCAATAGATAGATCAAATTAGTGGTTAAATTAAAAATTTACGCGATTTATCGGATATGGATAATTTCGTAATTTCAACTTCACGGTAGGTCAAACCTGAACCAAACCACCTTTAATCATCAAAATATTTTAATAATAATTTTCGGTGATGAAATCTGAATTTTTGGAGTGTAATTACATAGTTATAAAAATTACGAAAACTTAAGGGCATTTTTGTCTCAAAACTTCATAATCTAGGGCATTTTGGTAATTTTGTCCTACTCTAGAAATTTCTACATAATTCGTCTATGTTGGCTGGCCAATCACCATCATCTTCAACCTCCCCTTTCACGCCACCATTGAAGGAAAAAAAAAAAAGAAAAAGAAAGAATTTCTTCTTAAACTATATTAAAACTACCTTATTTCACAAAACTTATTTGTACAAACCTCTTCTACTCATCAAGCTCTATCTACCCATACCAAAATCTTATTGAATAAATGAAAAAATAAAGAGAAAAGAGGAAGGGAAGAATTTAGCCAAGGTACCCATTTTTCATGCACTTGAGTTCTTTGAATTTTAATGGTAGATTATGACATATTCAAGCTTCCTAAGCATGATTTAAGCATTTGTTTTAATTGAATTTCATCAAATCATGCTCAAGCATATCCTTAGGGTTTCGATCATGCATGGGACTATGGGAATTCATGTTGTTCAATGCTCAAAAATGGTGCCAAATAAGAGAATAAGCATGATAAGCATAAATGTGAGCTTAGAATGTTGAAAATTCATGAATTCCCCTACATGTACCATTCGGCCATTGAAAGGAGAAGGGGTTTTGTGGCTGAATTTGATGAATTTAGGGTGCTATAATACTATAGAAATTATGAGGAGTCCACCGATGCAATTGGATTTAAAATAGGACTTAAAACAGAGAAATTATGTTTAGCACCGGTAGAAATTATACTAGTTTAATATTTTCACTGTATAATGTGGCTCTAATTATTGAAAGAAATTAGTTCAAAAATTAAATTGAGGTTAATAAATATTGTTGGTAAATTTCTTTGCATCCTGGGAGAATTAAATTTCGCATGGTGCTATCGGTGAATTCGCTGAAGATAGACAAGTAAGTGATGTGTGTATAGACCGTAGGGATATTATGAATGCATGGTTTCAATGAGAAGAATTTTATGGGAATATTTTGATACTCAACTGCTTTGGAAATTGTGCTAATCATGGTTTTTGGCTGGATTGTAAACTGTGCTTTACGTGTAGGGAGGCTAAGTCAATAGTAACCGTTATGTTGCTAAAATTTCTTAGAAAATTTTCTAAAATATCATGAAATATTTTAAGTGCATTATTCAGTGATTTCCTAGGCTTGGAAATTTAATATTTAATATTTTCCATAAAATGGTGATTTACAGAAAAACAATATTTAAATATTCATGTTATTGAATTTAATTAAAACGAAGTTATCGATATATTCCTATATGTGTTTTACAGTGTAATAGAAGGTTTATAAAAATTATTATTGCAGTGTGAATATTTTATAAATTATATTCATTGTACTGTTCATTGTGTAAAAAATAACCTTTACGGACTGATTGAAGATTCATCTATTTTTATTAATTTCCATAAAGGTGATACTATTGTTTATACAATGTTTTGAGACTGTTAGCCCCCATATCATGCTCACGTGTTATTAGTATTACTACTGTTAATGTGCTGTTGATACTGATCTTATATTCAGCGTCCCAGTTGTCACCTGATCAGTGCACATTAAGGACACCTATAGACTATGGCCATATGTCTCACGTGTTACTGTTCCCTAAAGGGATTATAGCATGATATATTCTAGGTGTTGCCTGGTCTCCATTACTGATACTGTTTACTGTGCTGTTTTACTAAATCGTACTATTACTGAAACATTTACCGTACTGTTACTATCATTAAACTGTTTATTATATTGAGCTGTTTACTGTACTGTTTACTGAATCCTAACATGTGATATTTTAAAGTGAATTTAAAATCATTTTTAAAGTGATTATATTTAAATGGTTTTATATACCATTTATTGAAATGATTATTTATTGAAATATTATTAAATGATTGTTATTTCTTCAAAACCAATAACTACTCCCTATAGTCGCTTCTAGGTTCTAGAACACGATAGGTATTCTAAAATACCTCCCATACTCCATCCGAATCCCTAGACGACTATAGCATCCTTCCTTTACTGTCCCTAGTGTATTGATAGGAAAAATAAATGCTTTTATGCATTTAGATTTCATAATATCAATTCTGCATACAATTCTCTTACTGAGCACGTTTTGCTCACCCCTTTATTTTCCACCTCCACAAATTATTTACAGTGATTGCATGATATACCAATTCGAGGATTTCGGCTGCGTTTTGGTTACCTCGAGGCAGCTTAGTGTGGATCCTGAAGGTATATTTATTTCCTTTATATGTTCAGACTTATTGTACAATACTATTTCATTTGTAAATTATGAACAGGAGATTTAATCGTTGAGTGAAGTACTGTTATATAAATATTTCTATTTATGTAAATTAAATTAAATTATCGTTGTAAGTATTTACTATTTAAAGAAAGTGTGGAATAAAGGCATCGCAGACAGCCCAACCATTACTATAAGTGTGAAAATGTGTAAATTACTATATATATGGACCTGTGTCAATAGATGGTTTTTAACGAAGTCCAAGAGTGAAGGGCAAAAATGGAAAGGTATCTTAAATATAAGGGTATTTTGGTCATTTGGACCATAAATTATTAATTTTGAGAAATTTTCAGCCCATCTTCTTCTTCATTTTCAATAGCCTTCTCTCACCTTCCATTTCCTCCATAGCCAAAGCTTTGAAGAGAGAGAAAGCTATCTAAACACCACTTAAACCACCTCAAACCTTAAAACATTCTTTACTAAACTTGTATAGTTTTTAAATCTCTATATTTTGGTACCTAAATTTGGGCCTAAAGTGGTCATTTGCATAGTGGGAGACTCTTCAAGAAATTTGGCTAAGGTGAGAAAGGAAGAAAGTTTGGTTTTCCTCATGTTTTTATGATTGTAGGGTTGATGAATTAAGTGTTAGAATTTGTATTTGGGTTTGAATTGATATAGAGTTATAATTTTTCTCCTTTAATGTTTTGGGTTAGTGTATTTCAAAGATATATGAGATGTGTTTTGGATGTGGAAATGGAATAGAGTTAGTATAAAGTTAAGGTAAAGTATGATTTTAGGCTTAAAAATGGAAGAGATGAAGAAAATCGTGGAGTTGGGGGATGAAATTCGAAGTTTGAAAAGCAATTCTGTCTGGGACCGATCGACTGCCCTGAATAGCAGCTGAATGCCTAGACATAGAATTTGGAGAATTTCATCGAACCGCCTTAAACCAATCTACCGCCCTGAATAAAAGTCGATTGCCCATGTAACCGACTTAAGCCAATCTACTACTATCAGCACTAGCGAACTGCATTTTTACCCAGAAACATTCTGTTTGAAAACCAGTTGACTACCATTCACACCAGTCGACTGCTTTTTACTTAGAAGCATTTTATTTCAAAACCAGTCGACTGCCTCAGTAACTAGTTGATTGCCCACAGTAGGGACAGTTTAAGAAGAAGAAATGCTAGCTAAGAACAATTTCTATAATTGAAGTATTGAAATTGATGATATTTGATTAATGAATTTGCAACTCAGAGGTCAAAAGGTGGAACTAGTGCTAACAAAAGAATCACCGAGAGTTTGAAAGGTAAGGGATATATGTATGAAGCGTAGGGATACCTCATTGCATGAATATGATTATTTTGATTTTATGAAACTGGCATTGTTGGTTTGTATTGAAATTGAAAAATGAAATTTGTGGTTTGAAGCTGTGTTTTCGTGCAGGAAATTAGGGTAGAAAGAACCGTTGTGCTGCGAAAATTTTTCTAAGTTAACCTAAACACTTAAAATTATCATTTGGCATGATATTTTAAAAATAAAAGAAATCGATTTTAGGTACTTGAAACTCAAGTCCCTAAATATGATTTTATGTATATTAAATCACAATTCTGCTTCAAATAGATTTTACTAGATTTTATACATTTTCTTATGCTGTATATTTTATATATATTTCTGTGTTATTTAAATAATATTCTAAATGCTAGATATTGTTTTGAGAATATGTTGTGAATTTCATTTTTAAGTATATTAAATTTATGAAATTTAATTCTTATGAATTTATTTAAGGTATGATTTATTAAATTTATCTCCGTAAACAAATCTGAAATAATTTATAAAATGTCTTGAGACTGTTAGCTCTGTAGCTACCTGCGGTATATGCATTTCTGTTCCAATGCTGTAGACTCTAGCCTAGTCTTTAGCTCCCACAATTGTCACTTGGCTTGTGGACAATGTGACCCCTTAACTATAGCCATATGTCTACTATAGTGCATGAGTCTATTAGGTGAAGCCTAGTCTCCACTGTACTTATACTGCAGTTGTAAATCCCTAGTTAACATAGATCTAGGCACTCCCAGATTTGATTTGTTATTGATTTCATTTATATGCTAAATATACTTTATGATTAATAATGTGTTTTGTAATTTATATTTATACAGAAATTACTTATCCAAATTGTGATCTATATTATTTACGGAGAATCTTAGAAATAAATTTTTTGAATGTTTTATAAAATGGTTTGATGTAAGCTACTGAAGGTATTTCTTGTGACCCAAATTAAATATTTCAAAATCTTTATAGTGGACTTGGATGCTAGGACACGTGAGGTGCTCTAAAGCATCATTTTATACTCAACCTGATTATCTAATCCACTATAATATCCTTCTCGAAAATCGTGCCCAAGAAAATTACATTAGGAATTTCTTATTTTCCGTGAGAAAGGTATATTATTTGAATTGCATATAGGATACGTTGTATCAACTTTCATATATATATATATATATTTCTTATTAGGCAAAAGCTCATCCCTTTATTTTTCCTCCCAAATTATCTGCAGTAGCTTGGGTCTGCATATGGAGGACTTGATTTTGGTATCCTTCAAGCAATCATCTTACTTTTGTCAAGGTATACAAGTTATTTTATGTATTCAGAGTTTTCTGTACAGTGCTACTTTTATGTATATTATACTTGGGATGTAAATTAGTTATACACTAGATTTTTAGATATATTATATTTATGTATAAGTATTTAAGAATTTGATTCCTAGGTTTTATGAGAATAATAAATTTCATTTTGAATATAAGTCAACACTGTAGATAGCCCAATCATAAATAATCAGATTATGTAATATTAGTAAAATATTTGATATTTCGGAACGTGACAAGATTGACTAACAACCAATGGAGATCAAAGCAAGTAGAGACCTTGATTTTTGATACTCCACCTAGAAGGATGCAGTGGCTTTTACTTATTGATGTGCTACAAGTTAGCATTGAGGGATCAGTCCTATTATATTGTTTTCATGATTTGTATTTGATTTTGTGCTATTTACCTCTTTGAATTACCAAAAAAAAAAAGCCTAAACTTAATCTCACATTTGATGAGACTTGAACCTTGAATCTCAAAGTTCCAAGGCCTCCTCCTTTTGTAATTATGTTTATTTAATTGATATATAAACTAAATTTGTATGGATTCTTAGTAAATAGAATTTTTTGTAATAGAGCAATGGACTTTATAAATACAAAGTAGGCCTTAATGTTTAGAATATCGATAGATTTAATCTTCATGTGATCTCTAAGTGAGTGATGAGGGATTTATAGATTTGTAAATATGTGAGAAAAAAATTGAGGAAAATGCAAGGGTATTCCATGGGTTTAAATACTAATGAGTGTTTATACTAATTTTGTTTAGAAACTCGATTTTAATGATTGTTTATTGGTGTTTTGAAGTCTTTGTAATATTTATGTTGAATTTTTCTTTCGTTTGGGACAATGAATGTCGAATTAATCACATTAAATATTGATTTTTGTTTATTTAGTTTATTTTATGTCGATCTCATTGAAAAAAAAAGTTTATACTAGAAAATTAAAAAAAATATAATTGTTACTTTTAATTATAAAATATATTTTAAGTTTTAAAATATTAATATAAAATCATAGCTAAATAGGCAAGGGGTAGATTTTTTACTTTAAAAAGATAGGTTTGCTAGGTTTGGCACATGTAAAAAACGCCTTTACCTAATCTAGAATTAAATTCAGTATGTTCGTTTTCCAATGCTATATTTGTTGTATTCTAAGGAAGAAAAAAAATTTATACTTCGAATTTCTACCTCGATTGGAATATGAGTCAAAATTATTTGTTTTTTTTTTCTTTCCTTACTCCTTTATTAACAATACAAATGTGTTAGTGAGAGAACATACAACGAAGACAGCTAGCGACACATGCACACACATGAATACTAAACTACCCACCCAGTTAAAATATTAAGCATAAAGAATTTTAAAATGTGAGATAAAAATGATTAATTATATTAAACAATCTATACAAATATATATAATGTAAATAGTTGAATTAGTATTAAAGATTTAAAAGCATCAACCTAATTAATTGGTAAAATCATGAAAAAATTAAATAAAATAATAAAATTATGATATTTTTTTGTTACAAGAAAAATATTAAATAATTGAGAATGGAGATGATTAGATTCAAATCCGAGATTTATAATATATCACAACTCATTATTAACCATTAGATCAAGAGATTATTGGCATAAAATTACGATATATCATTAGTAATATTTTACTTTTCCAAAAGATTAGGAATTTAATGTGTTCAACTAATATACATAGATGACAAAACTATAACACCATGAAATATTGGGCAACTGAGTAATTTTCAAGAAGGGAGCATATAGCATAGTATATATGGAACTTGATTAATTATATATGTACCTGTCTTGTAGAACCATGCCTCCCAAACCCGCAACCTCGTTTAAAGCAGCTCTCCATCTTTCTACCAAGTCCATGTTGGACTTGAAGCTCTCTTCATGCTTGGCAAATGCTTCTGCATAACTCTTTGTTTGCTTCTTGACTTGGGCTGGATCCACATTGTAGAAAACTGGCAAAATAATATGTTGGGAAGATTTCTTACGTTCAAGTATCTTCACAAGTTCGTTAAGGCACGATGTTGATGAAGCATAATCCTTTGAGAAGACAATGATAGAAATTTTTGTCTCGCACAGTATGGTTTTTTCAATTTCTTCCTTTATATTTTTTCCTTTTTCGATATTTTCATCATCTCTAAATGTGTGAATCCCTGCTCGCACCAATGCTGCATAAAGGTGATCCGTGAAGTTCTTGCGCGTATCAGTACCTCTAAAACTCAAGAATACATGATATGCGCATCGAGAAATATTTGATGTGAAGGTTTCATGGACCATTGAAACTGCCATAGAGGAAGAATTAACAAGAGAATTTGGGGGATGAGAAGCCTGAAATAACGTACAAGTACTTAACTATGTTATCAAAAGAGAATATATAATAATAATAATGAAGTCCTACTATATTTATATATAACCGAGTCCGACTATATATATATATATATATATATATATATATATATATATATATATGTGTGTATATATATATATATTTGTAATTCTTTAATAATATTAAGGAAACAAACTCGAATGCAAGAAATGAAATAAAAGAAATTCCAAATTCAGATCTAGACTTTATTTTCTTTTTTTTTTTTTCAATATTCCAATCTCACACAATGACTTTGCTTTCTTTTTCTTGACCTGAGCATCACTCATCTTCTGCGAATGATAGATACTTTTGCCGGTCTCTTTCTCCGCACCAATTTATACGGAAAAGAAAATCAAGCAAACACATTGCCATAATCTATGGCGGGTCAATCGCTCCACAGTCCAAACCAATTGACCAAACAAGTGGGAGAAGAAAATTATAACAAATTTATTTTCCAAATGTCCACCTTTGCTGGAAAAGATAAAACTATAGTGGACTTTCCCCCAACTATACTTTTCTCTTATTATCAATCATTAATAGTTGATATTCTTTTGTCGATAAGAATTTTTTGCCAACCATGAGGCATTGTTTCAATTGCAAAATGCAATTCTTAAAATTGCCTTTCCAAAAATATCAATTAACTTTGGCAACTTAATATTACAACTAAAAAATCTTAATTCCTATTAAATAAATAAATAAATAAATATTGTCCAAAATACTTCGATTGGGAATATTTTTTTTTCCATAAAAAAATGTTTAACAACATGCAAAATCGAATCACAATCAGTAATCTGAAAACTTAAATCTAAACCCAAAACAAACGAAAAAAAAAACATAAACGCAAAAATAGATCACATTTTTTTGCTTAAAACGTTCCAAATGCCAAAATAATCAACTATCTTTCAAATTAAAATCATTTTTATCTATGTTCCTTGAGCTAGCTAGTCTAGACAGCACATTGGGGTTAGGAGTAGATAAGGGCTTTGTATCTTCATCTTATGTTGGATGAAGAAACATCCGATGTAAAGGACTGCCTCTATGTCAAGAAAGAAATGCAAAAAGATCAAGTACGGAAAAAATTTTCTTTTAGTGGTGCTTTAATTAATTCATTCAGAATTTTGATCAGCTACCGGTAATGACCAAATTATCATCCACATGCATATTAGAAATAAACAATAAATTTACTGGTAAAATAATTTATTACTAAAGCATCAGATTTTGAGGGCTTCTAGTCGAGACATGAAATTGATTTTTTTTTGTAGTTTTTTTTATTATTTAGCGAAGTTTATTTAATGTTGTTAAAATAAATACCGTTAAAAAGTGAAAAACGTTAAGTTGTTTGCATGTCTAAAGCTTTACGGTGTTAACCCAAAGGTTGGTTCAGTGGTATAAGACATCGTTGAGTTTTTGAGTTTGGACAATCTATATTGGAAGGTCTTGTGTTCAATTCCTCACCAAGTCAAATTCTCTTTGGCCATCGCCAGTCACACAGCGCAAGCAGGAATTATTCTCATATCCAATGTAGCATTGGCACACCTCGTGATTTATACAAAAATATTTTTTACAATGTTTTCTAAAATTTAACGATGTTCAAAATACTTAATATGTAAATTTGGAGGTGAGAAGGAAATATGGCAGCTCACATTCTTGCAAAAAAGGGGTTGAGGCATACAGAGGATCAAATTTGAATAGAGGATTGTCCAACTTTTATTTAATCCACTAGTTTTAAACCCGTGCGATGCGTAAAAAAACATTATTTAAATAATAAATCAATTGATAAAATATATTTTGATTTGAATTTTTATAACATAAATTATCATGTTTATGACAAAGACAACATATATATTTAATATTTTTATTTGTAATTTGTAGATTACAATACAATAATATAAAAAATATATATATTAGATATAATTATACAAATTTTATAAAAGTTAAATCAAATTTATATTGTAATTTATTAAACGAAAATAGTATATAAAAAAAATTCAATATATCATTGTTTTAAAATCAATGTCATAAACAATTTTTTTAAAATTGATAGAAGAAATTGAAGACATAGATAAAACACTAGTAAGTAATTTGATTAAGTTTAAGTTATAACATATGTTATGTGAAAATATAACAAAGATAATCATATTATGTAAATTTATACATACTTATTCCAATAATTTTTTACATTCAAGTTTAGGATTAAAGAGATATACTTTAGACATGGTAAGCTTAGTTGTTCTCGTCTCAATATTATAATTTGTCATTCTTGTTTCGAACACAAAAATTTCAACCCTGAGATCTTTCAATACTGTCGAATTTTATAATATCCATTTTCCTATATCATAATCACATACATATCATTAAATTAAATTAAATATAAAAATATTAAAATAATTGTTAACTAATCAATACCTTAAGAGAAATTTTATAAAAATTGTCAACGTCTTTATTAATTAATTTCTTAATATCAATGTTGAAAAGTACAAACATAGCTTTTTTAGAATCATCAAATGTCTCAGCATTCAACTTGTACCTATAAGGCATAATTGTTAACATACCTTAAGAGAAATTTTGTAAAAATTGTCAACATCTTTATTACTTAATTTATTTGAAAAGTACAAAACATTGTTTTTCCAAAACTATCAAATCCCTCAACATTCCACTTATACCTATAAGTATACAAAATGTTAGAATTAAGTTTTATATATATATATATATATATATTCAAATTATAAAATACTTACATTATTATCATTAAATAATATTTGTTTAATATTTCAAATATAGTAAATATAATTATTATTTATCTTAGAGTTATATGGGGGACATTAACATTGCATGAGGAATAATGAAATTTTCTATCAACTTCAGATAGTTTTTTGTTGCACTAATATGACATATATTGCCAACCAAAAGTTGGATCAATTTTCATGATATTACTTTATTGGTGTAAGATTTTCTCTATATATGTGTGTGTATAAAACACAAATTCAAAAGTAGTCAATAATAATATACATGCTAAATCAGTTATATTTTAAATTTATGTTGCTGTATATTTTATCATTGAAAAATATATATTAATCTAATACCTTGAAAAGTAACTTAATTTGTGACAAATACTTTAATTTTTGCCTAAGGTGTCCTATTTATAAACATTGAAATCTCATATGGTGCTAGTCTTTTATGTGGTGTGTGATGAATTTCTATGCCAGAATCTTTTTTAGATAAACTAACTATAAAAAGTAATAGAAAATTTTGTGTTTCACTCTTAAAATCCATGAGTTCCAAGCATTGACAAAAAAAAAAATGAATGATTACAAGCAATTTATATAATAAAAATGGAGATAATTAAAAATTATATATATATAGAGATGTTACTTTTTAGACAATTAAAAAATTTTATTGATAAAAGTGATAGATATAGATGTTATATTTTGTAACATTAATGTGAGAAAAAAAATGAAATGATTATATATTACATATTAATTTAAAAAATTTAAAAATGATGTTATAGCTTAGAAAATTAAAAAAATTTAATTAGTAATCATTATACGTAAGATGTTTTTATATCATTGCATGTTATATATTACATTATCAATACTGATTTTAATATATACAGATATAGATATTATTTTATTAATTGATAAAAGCTATACATATAGAAGTTATATTTTTTTAATTTTAATGTAGGTAGAGATAAATGGTATGTGATTTTTATTTAATTTTAATCTATATATAGATATATAAGTTTATCTAAAAAAAATTGAAATAGATTATTAATTTAAAAGATAATTTATATATTTTGTATTTTTAATATATTACATAGAGAGATTTCTATCTTTTTTGAGATTCGAAAGAGATAATTATTTTATTATTTAAATATATTGCACGTATCAAACATTTAAACTATCCATATAAGTTTTATTTGTATTCAAATGCTTTCGCTTATATAAAAGATTATGTCAGAGGATGCTAAGTTAATTAGAGTTGAAAGAAAAAAGAAAGAAAACACTTAAATAGATTCATTTGGCGGAATTTTATCTTTTAAACCTCCCAAAAAAAGTGGTGCTATTTAATGGTGCTTATTTCACTCAACGCTGCTAAAAAGTTTGATTTATTAGCATTTATTAACAAACGTTGTTAATTATTTAAAGTTTATTTTTAGAATAAAAACTTAGTCGAGCCAGCCTCGAATTTTAAATTTTAAATTTAAGGTCTAAAATTTTAAATAGCTATATATATGTGTGTGTGTGTTTGTGTATGATTTTCGAACTCTTTATTAACATTAAGGAAACAAAACCCAAAAACAAGAAATAAGATAGAAATTTCCAATCTTAGAAAATGACTTTTGCTTTTCCTTTTCTTCATGTGAGCATCTATCAGTTGACTTTTGCAAATGAGAGATACTTTAGCGGTCACCTAATCCGCACCAATTTATACGAAAAAGAAAATCAAGCGAATACATTTCCAATCTATGCCGGGTCAATTGCTCCACTAGACCACGCCAATCGATCATACAAGGGGGAGAATAAAATTAAAACAAATTTATTTTTCAGATGTCCACCTTGGTTGGAAAAGATATTGCCGTAACATGCGGGTATGTGGACTCGACCGCTCAATGTGAAAAATAAGAAGGTAGAAGCAATAATTTGAGTCGCCACCAATCAATTTTTTACTTAGGTGTGATTAATCAACTATTTGACTCTTTCTACTAAGGATAGGTTTAGGTCTAGGTTTCAGAGTTATAGGTTTAAGAATGTGGTTACATGTAGGGAATGAATAGCAACCCACAATGTCGATCTAAAAGATGGTACCATTTAGTCTTGTGTTGTCTTCAATTGGTCATGATTAAAGTGGCCTTTTTATTTTTATTTAAATATTGGAAATGTGATGTACCAGTTACTAAAATTGGAACTAACTTTTCCTTTCAATACGATTATTTAGGCTATTTGTTGTGTCCTTTTTCAATTTCATTACACTTAGTTCATTTTGTTTTATAGTATCGATTCACTTAGTCATCCATCGATAACCATTTCAACTCCATTTCATTCATTTGATCTCTCAATTCAAGTATAAACAATGTTATAATCATCAACTGCATTGGCATATGTACAATGTTACCATTTGGTTACACTAAGTGTACTACTTTCATCTTAAAGACTATAATTTACATTCTGCAACTGTCAGTTTAGCTTACATCCCTTGTGTTATTATACACACAAAAATTGTATTGTACTAAAGATTGAGCATATAAAAATAAAAACAATATACCTCTACAGTAATCAAAAAACCGTCCGAGGAATATTGTCTCAAAACGATGTCCTCCCATACAAAAGTTATTGCAAATAATCTGGAAGGGAAATAAGGTGGTTGAGCTTATGCCCATCAAGAAATATATATATATATATATCTTTTAGTTGATATATTTAAATAGAGATATATCTATCAGTTGACTTTTGCAAATGAGAGATACTTTAGCGGTCACTTAATCCACACCAAATTATACGAAAAAGAAAATCAAGCGAATACATTTCCAATCTATGCTGGGTCAATTCCTCTACTAGACCACGCCAATCGATCATACAAGTGGGAGGGTAAAATTAAAACAAATTTATTTTTCAGAAGTCCACCTTAGTTGGGAAAGACATTGTCGTAACATGCGAGTATATGGAGTCGACCGCTCGATATGAAAAATAAAAAGGTAGAAAAAATAATTTGAGAGTTGCCACCAATCAATTTTCTATCTAGATGTGATTAATCACCTATTTGACTCTCTCTATCTAAGTTTAGGTTTCGGAGTTTTAGGTTTGAGAATGTGGTTATATGCGAGAAAGGATTAGCAACCCACAATGCTGACCTAAAAGATGGTACCATTTAGTCTTGAATTGTCTTCAATTGGTCATGATTAAAGTGGTCTTTTTGTTTATTTCTTTTATTTTTATTTAAATATTAGAAATGTGATGTCCTGATTATTAAATTTGGAACTAACTTTTCCTTTCAGTACGATTAGTTAGACTGTCTGTTGTGCCCTTTTTCAATTTCATTACACTCAGTTCATTTTGTTTTATAGTACCGATTCACTTAGTCATCCGTTGATAACCATTTCAACTTCATTTCATACATTCGATCTCTCAATTCAAGTATAAAAAATGTTATATTCATCAAATGCATTGGCATATATACAACGTTACCATTCAGTTACACTAAGTGTACTACTTTCATCTTAAAGACTATAATTTCATTCTGTAACTATTAGTATAGCTTACATCCCTTGTGCTATTTTACGCACAAAAATCGTACTGTACTAAAGATTGAGCATATAAAAATAAAAACAATTACCTCTATAGTAATCAGAAAACCGTCTAAGGAATATTGTCTCAAAATGATGCCTTCCCGTACAAAAGTTACTGCAAATAATCTAGAAGGGAAATAAAGGGGGTGAGCTTATGCCCAACAAGAAATATATATATATATATATATATATATATCTATTAGTTGATATATTTAAATAGAGATATATCTATTAGTTGACTTTTGCAAATAAGAGATATTTAGTGGTCACTTAATCTGCACCAATTTATACGAAAAAGAAAATCAAGCGAATACATTTCCAATCTATGCCGGGTCAATTTCTCTACTAGACCACGCCAATCGATCATACAAGTGGGAAGGTAAAATTAAAACAAATTTATTTTTCAGATGTCCACCTTAGTTGGAAAGGATATTGTTGTAACATGTGGGTATATGGACTCAACTGCTCGATATGAAAAATAAAAGGTAGAAGAAATAATTTGAGAGTCGCCACCAATCAATTTTCTATCTAGGTGTGATTAATCACCTATTTGACTCTCTCTATCTAAGGATAGGTCTAGGTCTAGGTTTCAGAGTTTTAGGTTTGAGAATGCGGTTATATGCGGGGAAGTATTAGCAACCCACAATGCCAATCTAGAAGATGGTACCATTTAGTCTTGTGTTGTCTTCAATTGATCATGATTAAAGTGGTCTTTTTATTTATTTCTTTTATTTTTAATTAAATATTGGAAATGTGATGTCCCGATTATTGAAATTCGAACTAACTTTTCCTTTCAATATAATTACTTAGGTTGTCTGTTGTGTCCTTTTTCAGTTTCATTACACTCAGTTCATTTTGTTTTATAGTATCGATTCACTTAGTCATCCATCGATAACCATTTCAACTTCGTTTCATACATTTGATCTCTCAATTCAAGTATAAACAATGTTATAATCATCAACTACATTAGCATATATACAAAGTTACCACTCGGTTACACTAAGTGTATTACTTTCATCTTAAAGACTATAATTTACATTCGATAACTATCAATTTAGTTTACATCCCTTGTACTATTATGCACATAATAATCGTACTGTACATAAAGATTGGACATATAAAAATAATATACCTCTATGGTAAAAAGAAAACCATCTGAGGAATAATTACTCAAAACGATGTCCTCCCGTACAAATGTTACTATAGATAATCTGAAGGGAAATAAGGGAGGTGAGCTTATGCCCAGTAAGAAATATATATAAGAGTTGATACTATGCATAACTATATGCATGTATCTAAAACATGTTTTCACACTAAGAATCACTATCAGTCATAGTAGTTGGGGAACTATATCAAAAGGATACTATAATCAGTTAGGGCACTAGGCTGAGTATAGAAAGATGCTTTGAAGTACTTCACTTGTCTTAGTCCCTAGGTCTAACTATACAGAGTTTACCAGAACTTCTCAAAGAAAGAATTCATGCGCAAAACAATTCAATAACTCAAATAACAATACCATATAGTAAAACAATCGTTTCAAAACATATACCAGTTTAGCAAAATAGTTTATAAGTCTTTCAATAAAACGGTTCAATCATACAATTCAGTAGACAATTATGTAAACTGTTTAGTAAGCAGTTCAGTGGAGACAAGGCAACATCCAATAGAATCATGCTATTTTAGCATCCTAAAAAGGGAGTAATAGTAACAATAAGACGTATGGCCATAGTTAAAGTGGGATCCATTGTGTGCGCTGATCAAGTGACATTTGGGACAACTGATGACAAGATCAAGGTCAAACAGCAAACAGTACAATATAGTATAGTTTAGACAGTATGGCATGATTACCAAAAGGTAGCTATAGGGAGCCAACAGTCTCAAAACATTCCATAAAATAGTTGAAAACTTTTCACAGTAATTAATTCAGTTAAAACATATCTTCAAACAATCCATAAATCTCTAAAAATCAGTGACAGTTGCATTTAAAGCATTAAAGTTCGAGAAAAACATTTATAATATAAAATATTCTCAGTACAATAAAAAGCATTCAAAATACTTTATTTACATATAAAATAATTCTAAATTGTATTGAATCCATGGAAAGCATTAAAACCATTAAAGATCATTTCCAAAACTGAGTTACAAATATGTGCACACCTATATACTAAAATGTCAAACTTGGATGATCACTCATTTCCTTTCATCCTATCTTTCGCTAACAATTTCTCATTAGTAACTTAGAATTATATGATCGTTTCACTGATTTTTGACAACATAACGACTCTATATATCCTAACCCTCCTGCACTTAAATCACAATTTAATAGCCACAATTTTAGTTTCTCAATCCTAATTCAGTCACAATATCAATCACACAGTTCAACTGTGAGAACCACAATAATCCTATAAACTCCCTAAGTTAAGGATTTAGGGAAAAGAACAAGTGAAGGTATTAGCTAAGATTTTCGTATAGTGGGAGTGTTGAATGAATTAGGTACAGACCCACACGGGAATCGTTATGAATCGAAAATGATTCCGAAATATTAGATTGATTATAGTTGGAGTTTGATCTGTTCGTAATGTGAAACTTATCTCAATTGGAGTGTAATTTGAAGTACCGAATGAAGTTATAGATACTGTTATGCTTTGTAAGTATAGCAAAAATGTCATAGTCCGTAACAACAATATTTACCACATTGTCACACATACAGTAGCGATTGGGCTGTCTACGATGCCTTTATCACACATGCGCTTTAAACGGTAAATAGATTACAAAAATAATTTATTTAATTTACAAAATAAAAATATTTACAAAATCAGTATTCATTTAACATTTACATCCCTCGCTTATAATATACATAATGATAGTAATGTACAAATACATCTGAACATATAAAAGTAAATCAATATACCTCTAGGATCCACCAAAAGCTACCTCGAGGTAACGAAAAATAGCCTAGTCCTCGGAACAGTATATTAAGATAATCATTGCAAGTAATCTGTGGAGTGAAAAATAAAGGGATGATTGAAATGTGCTTAGTAAGAGAATCGTATGCAAGACTAATATTATGAAATATATATGTTTAAAATCATTTATTTTTCCTATCGGTGCACTAAGGACTATAAAGGAAAGATACTATAGTCAGCTAGGGATCCGGATGGAGTATGGGAGGTATTTTAAAATACCTGTCATGTCCAGGAACCTAGTAGCGACTATAGGGAGTAACTATTGATTTTGATGTGAAATAATATAATGAAATTTCATTTAATAAACAATTTACAAAAATCATTTTCAATACAATTAATCAATATCACTAAACACAGTACGATAAACAGTTGGGTAAACAATACGGTAAACAGTTCAATAAATAGTATAGTAAGCAATTCCATAAATAGTAACCACTTCAGTAGCATTAACAATTCGGTAAAATAATACAGTGAACCGTAAACAGTAAGTGGAGACCAGGCAACACCTAGAATATATCATGCTATAACAGTAATCCCTAAAAGGAACAGTAACACGTGAGATATATGGCTATAGTCTATAAGTGTTCTTAGTGTGCACTGACCAGGTGACAACTGGGACATTGATAATATGATCAGTATCAATCAGCAACAATAACAGTACAGTAACACTTGAGCATGATACAAGACCTAACAGTCTTAAAACAATTTATAAACAGTATAATCACCCTTATGGAATTTAATAAATACCGTTAAAATCTTCAGTCAGTCCATAAAGGCTTTTTAAGTAACACAATGAATAATACAGTGAAAATAATTTATAAAATATTCGTATCTCAGTAACAATTTTTATATACGTTTTATTACACTGTAAAACACTTAAAGGAACATATCGGTAGCTTCACTTTGATTAAATTCGATAACATAAATATTTAATTATTGTTTTTCGATAAATCATCGTTTTATGAAAAATATTAAATAAGATGCCAAAAGTTATGAAATTAATTTAAATTATGCACTTAAAATATTTCATGATATTTTTATAAAATTCCTAAGAAATTTCAGCAGCACAACGATTGCAATTTGCCTAACCTTCCTACACTTCAAACATAGTTCAATATACCAACCAAAAGCCACAATTTCCACAATTCCGAAGCAATTGAGTTTCAAAATAGTTTCACAAATTATTTTCAATAAAATCATGCATTCATAATATCCCTACAGCTTCCATACTTATCCTTTACCTGTCCGGTGTTAGCAACCTTCTCAATAGCACCACGCGTAAATTATTTCTCCCAGGTTGCAAAACATTTCACGAACATTATTAATTTTCCTCACTTTCATTTTTAAGTTATTTTTCTTCACTAAATGCAGCCACATTGTACACTGAAAATATTAAACCAGTGTAAATTCTACCGGTGCTAAAACACAACTTCACCATTTTAAATCCAATTTTAATTCCGATTGCACCGGTGGACTACTCATAATTTCTATAGTATTTTGGCATCTCAACCTCATCAAATTCAGCACAAAAGCTCCCTCCCCTTAGCTTGGCCAAAATTACCATGGAAGAATTCTCAAGCTTTTCAACAAACTAACACCTAATTCATGCTTATTCACATTCATTCTTTCATTTAGCACCATTTTTAAGCATTAAACAACATGACAGCATGAAGATCCTTCAATGGCCAAATACTCTAGGGAAAGATTTAATGGGATTAAATTTAAACTAATGCTAGATTCATGCTTAGAGAGCTTAGATACACCATTTTCTAACATTAAAATTCAAAGGAATCAAATGTATAGTTCAAGCTTACCTTGGCCGAATACGATGGTGTCCCTTTGCTCTTGATTTTGTCACTTTTACAATGAAATATTGGTATGGGTGAAGAGAGGATGATGAGTAGGACAAATTTGTAGAAGAAACTATGTTGAATTTTTGTGATTTTAATGATGTTTCATAAGGTTTTATTTCTTTTCTTTCTTTTGTGAATGGTGGTGTGAAAGAGAGGAGGAAGAAAGGGGAATAGTGTCCAGCCAGCTTACGGGAGAAAAATTTAGAGTCTTCTAGAAAGGGGCAAAATGACCAAAATGCCATTGGTTTTGAAATTTTTGGACAAAAATGCCCTTAAGCTTCTGTAATTTCTATAACTATCTAGTTAAACTCCAAAAATTCATATTTCATGACTAAAAATTATCACTAAACATATTTTGATGAATAAAGGTGGTTTGGTTCGGGTTTGACCTATCGTCAATGTGAATTATAAAAATACCCCTATCAGGTTAATCATGTAAATTTCTGTTTTAACTACCAATTCGATTTATCTATTAACATAGCCTAGGACTTATTTTCCTGTAGATTTACATTGTCTACCAGATAATGCCTCATAAGGTGCCATGCCGATACTAGCCTGATAGTTGTTATTATAAGCAAATTCTGCTAATGGTAAGTGGTCGTCCCAAGAGCCCTTAAAATCCAACGCAAACGCTCTTAACTTATCCTTGAGCGTCTAAATGGTATGCTTGGATTGCCCATCAGTCTATGGATAAAAAGCGATGTTGAAATTCAATTAAGAACCCATAGCCTCCTGAAATCTCTCCAAAAAATGAGATATAAATCGGGAATCCTTACAGAAGTGATGCTCATTGGAACACCGTGTAGTCTCACTATCTCCTGAACATATAATTTGGCTAAGGCACTAAGGGAATCTATAGATTTGATGGCTAAGAAATGGGCAGACTTCACCAATCTATCCACAATCACCCATATAGTATCATGATTCCTTTGGGTCTTTGGTAAACCCATGATGAAGTCCATTGTGATATGCTCTCATTTCCACATCGGAATTGGTAGAGGCGTAATAGACCTGTGGGCTTCTAGTGCTCAATCTTCACCTGCTGGCATGTGAGACATCTAGCAACAAACTTGGCGATGTCTCGTTTCATCTTGAGCCACCAATACACTTTCCACAAATTCTGGTACATCTTAGTATTACCTGGATGCAGAGTGTTCCTGGAGGTGTGGACCTCTGTCAATATCAACTCCTTTAGCTATTGGTTATCGGGAACATAAATCCTGCCTTTGAACCTCATAATACCATCGATGCCACTCCCAAAATATGACTACATACCCAACTGCACCTAACTGGCAACCTCTATACAATAGGTATCACTCTTTTGAGCATCTCTGATACTGTTCATCAAATCTAGCTTAATTCTAAAACTAGCTGTAAACACAAATCTCTCAGAGGAAGTCACATTTAGACTGATTCTTGAGAACTGTTCCAATGGATCATGTTCCCTGACCATCATATATGATACCATCCCGATGTGCTTTCAACTTAATGCATCTGTCATTAGATTTGCTTTCCCCGGATGGTATGCGATCTCGCAGTCAAAATCCTTTAACAGCTCCAACCATCTTCGCTATCTCATATTCAACTCTCGCTGCGAGAACAAATATTTCAAACTCTTATGGTTTGTATACACTTGAAATTTCTCCCTGTAAAGATAATGCCGCCATATCTTCAATATAAACACCACAGCGATAAACTTCAAGTCATGTGTCAAATAGTTCTTCTCATGCTCTTTTAACTGTCGAGAACCATAAGTAATTACCCAACCATTCTACATGAGAACACATCCTAATCCCATTGCGGAAGCATCTGTATACATCAAGAATCCACTTGATCCGCTAGGAAGGGCTAAAACAGTAGCAGTAGTTAGTCTCTGCTTCAACTTCTAGAAACTGCACACACACTCATCTGTCCACTCGAACTTTACATCCTTATGTGTGAGTCGCATTAGTAGGGCAGCTAGTCTCGAAAACCCCTCAAAAAACTGGTGGTAATATCCGGCTAGACCTAGGAAGCTCCATATCGTAGTCACTGTCTTAGGCCTCTCCCACTGTACAATGGCCTCTATCTTGGACGGATCTATAGACACCCTACCCTTAGATACAACATGCCCCAGGAAGGTGATATGATCGAGCCAGAACTCACACTTACTGAACTTCACATACAGCTTCCAATCTCTGAGGGTTTGCAAGACTACATAAAAGTGCTACTCGTGCTTTTGTGGTGACTTAGAATATACCAATATATCATCGATGAACACTATCATGTACTGATCTAGATAGGGTTTAAACACCTCATTCATCAAACCCATAAATGTTGCAGGGGCATTTGTCAATCTGAAAGGCATAACAAAGAACTCGTAATGTCATATCGAGTCCTGAATGCTGTCTTAGGAACTTCCACCTCCCAGATCTTCAGCTGATGATAGCCCAACTGGAATTCTATCTTAGAAAACACCTGGGCACTGAGCTGATCAAATAGAACATCAATCTTGGGCAGGGGATACTTGTTCTTAATGGTAGCTCTGTTAAGCAATCTATAGTTGCCATCTTTCTTCCTAACGAATAACCATAAGTTGTCATCTTTCTTCCTGACGAATAACACAGGCGCACCACACAGAGACAGACTGGGACGGATAAATCCTTTATCCAGTAACTCTTGGAGTTGCTTCTTAAGCTCCTCCAATTTCGGCAATGCCATCCGGTATAGGAGCTTAGAAATGGGCTCTATACTAGGTAACAAGTCAATGGTGAACAAGATCTCCTGATTCGGCAGTAACCTTAGTAAATCTCTTGGAAATACGTCTGTGAAATCCCTGACCATAGGAATCTCATGCAACTCTGGACGTTTCTTTTCTAGGTCCTCCACATAGGCAATAAATCCTTCAAACACATCCACACAACACTTAAAATAGTTTAGTAAACATGTTACTTTCATTACTTATCTAACAGTTTTACAGTATAATGTTCTGGGTGAGAGAAGGTAATAAACTTAGGACACGTTTGGTGCATGAGATAACGATAGGATATGATAAGATAAGATTATGGATAGGATAAGATTAGATGATAACATCCTATCTTATATTTGGTGTGTAAAAGGATTAAGCATAAGATAGGATGATTTTTTATCCTTTACTGTGTTTGTTATGTGTAAGATTAAAATGAGGATAGGATGATATTTTTTATTGGACAAAATTACCCTAATTTATATACTAACTCAAAATTTGACATGTTTTTCTTTCAAGTCACACAATAATAATTTAAAAATAACGAAAAAAAACATAAAATCATGAATCAAACAATAAAAAATAGTAAAAAAATCATATTAAAAATAAAACTTATAGCAAAACAATTTTTTAAAACACAATTGCAAGTATAAAACCTAAGAGAGATGTATTACTCAAATAGCTAGCTCAACAACTTCAATGATTTTCACAAAGTCACGTCCCATTGACACCCCAAATCCCAATCCCCGAAACAAATAAAAACAGAAGCAAAACCTTAAATGCGGAAATTAGCTTTTGTCTTTTGTTTTTTTGAGAGAGAAAGAAAAGACAAAAGTAAAGCAAAATCTTTGACATGGATTTCTCAGAACAAGAGGCAGGTATCTTTGGAGAAGACTATAGCAACAACAAGCATGATGATTCCTGTGAATCCTCTTCCTCTCGTTCGTCTTCATCATCCTCCTTCACTTCATCCTCAGTGCCGCTTTCTACCTCAGCAAATGATAGCGATACCAGTAGTTCCAGTAGAAAGCGCAAGCAACAAAGAAAACCCGTTTGGTTTTCAAGAAAATCGAAAAGAAAATGAGAGAAAATAGATTTAAAACACAAAAAATTATTAAAACTAAACAAATGAACAAAGAAAAATTGCACTAAGAAGATGAATTAGATCAATAATCGAATTATTTAATAATAATAAAAAAGAAAAAAACTAATCCAAAAAAAATGAAAGAAATAGCAATATAAACTTTGTTTGGTTACCTGGAAACTTGAAAGAAAATTGAAAACTGATCTGACTTGTGAGAAATTCGAAAGAAATTTGTAGAAAAAAGGAGAAAGTGACCAAAGGAGAAGCTTGAAATGAAAAGGAAATGTTTTGTTCTGTTTAGCTAACCGATTGTTTTCTTTTATTTGTTAATTTAAATTTTATTTATTAAATTTAAGGTTAAAATAAGAATGAATAAGGGTAAAATAAGAAATTCATTATTAAAATTTTTTTGAAATATATCCTATCCTATGGATTAAAAATAATCCTCCACTTTTTTAAAGGATTAAGTTATCTTCTTGGTATAGGATGACTTATCCTTCCGCTAATCCTATCCTTTTACTTAAGTGAATAACAAACATGGGATAGGATGATAATCATCCTATCCTTTAAATAATCCCATGTGCCAAACATGCACTTAGTATAATAATCTAAACTAACATAGTTCGCAGCTAACCAATCTATCCCTAAGATTACATCGAAATCATACATATTTAACAAAATTAGGTTAGCTGTTGTTCCCTTTTCTCCTACAGTCACTTTACAGTTTCTATATACAACATCAGTGATTTGTGATTCTCTAAACAATGTATTTATCTATAGGGTGTACCCTAAAGGCTCCAGTTCTATTGGTATTTTATTAGCATATGCAAGAGACACAAAATAATGTGTAGAACCAGGATCAAATAATGTAAGTACTGGAATATCAAAAATATAGATTTTACCTTTAATCACATCAATAGAAGTGTCAACAATCTCCGATCCAAGGCATACAGCCGACCTTGTGTCACAAGCTTCTTCCCCTTCTCTGCTACAATAGCTCGCCTCGGTTGTGAGGATGTCGCTTTCTCTGACTCACTCGGAGCTGTTGGTACTATTGCAGGTGGAACTGTGGCTGGAACGGTAGATGCAGCTTCCTCTCGTAGCATCCGGCAATCTCTCACCAAATGTCCCATCTACCCACATCTAAAACAGGCCTTAGTCAACATGTAGCAAGGCCGAGAACAATGCAACCTCCCACAATGAACACAACGGGTCACAATACTCCTCTGTGTAGAAGTGGGGCCGTGTTGCGTCTAAACCTATACCGCAAGTGCATGGGTGGCTATAAGTAACAAAGAGTGAGTAGAGTATCATTCCCATGAGGATTAATTAGAATTGTTCTAGCTAAGTACTAAAATTATGTCACCCTAGGTTTATTCAAACAAACAATTAAATTTTGTTTTTTTTAATTAAATAATTTATAAAAAAAAACTAGCTCAGTTAACAATTGAAATGAAATTAATCTAAAATTTGAATAAAAATTTAAATAGCATAAAAGTTAAATTTTGATAGAAATTAAAAATAACAAGAATTAAAATCTAAAATTTAAAATATCTAAAATCAAAAGTTTAAATCTAATTAAATAAAATCTAATAAACTAATAAAAATTAATAAACTAATTCATAATAATCTAATGAACTAAAAATTAACTAATATAATAAAATAATATATAGTAAACTAAAACACTAGAGAATAGCCTTTCCAACCCATTTCTGCCAAGCAGTGCACACCCAAGCACATCAACATGTCTTCCTTCTTCCTACCAGTGCCACGTGCACAGTCTCATGCAACAATGCCTGGGCCACTTGTTCTAGCCGTGCACCGATGACCAAGCTGCCCTTCTCCACAAACGGCGACACTTCCCTGATGTAGAGCGAAGAATACATGAAGCAAAATAAGAAAGAACACTAAGTTTAAAACAAAGTAAAAAGACGTAACAAGGAGAGGATGCTAGGCTGAAGAACGATGATGAAGATAAAGCAGACACAAAACAGGGAGAAAGCTGCTGTCATCGACCCTCCTTTTGCTTCAGTCCAATGCCGGTCTTACTTCAACAACATTGCACATCAGCACTCAGCACCTAAACTAAATCAAACCTTGAATTTTAAACACACTTAAAGTAATTAAAACATGAAATAAAAGGAAAAGTTGAAATAGTAAATGAGCAAGAGCAGAACACAAAAATAAAGAAGCAGAATTGAATTCTATTAAATTTCAAATGAGAAATAAAGCTTGAGTCTTGAAACATTTAAATAAACTAATTAAAATCTAAACTGAAGCCTAACTAAATCTACAAAAATAACGCAGCAATGGAAGAGAATTCTTGGCTACTGTCACTAGACACTACCCTCTTTCCTTTAAATCTAAGCAAATGCTATAAACTAGTTCTTAACTTAATGCTTAGTCTAAGAAAACTATAAAGAAAATTGCAGTAGCCATTCAGAAACAGAAGAAATAATCGGTGAAGATGAAGCTCCTGTCACAAGCTTCCTCCTCCACCCTTCTCTTTCTTGTGGCTACTCCTCCTTTAAATATTAAGGTTGTTTCATTCTTTATTTGGCAGTACACTCTCTTGGGCTGGTCATTCCCTTGCCATATCCTTGGGCTAGACATCTCCAACAAATAAAGATAATGGCCCATACTTGTGGGTTGGATTTGGAGTGTTTAATTTTGGCTTATGAAATTTTAGGATTTAAGATGGACTAAGTGTATTTAGGTTTTATGTGGTAAAAGGGTAGGATTTAAGTAGGATATGGTAGAGTATGGGTTAAAGGTTTTAGGGGTTTTGGAAAAGGTTTAAGGTTAAGGTTTAAACACCAAATCCAACCATTTTTCCTTGATTTTCTTACCATTTCCTCAATTTCCTCATTATTCTTGAATTTCCTACATATGAAAACAATTTAATTAAATTGGGAAGAAATTATATTAAAATTCCATGATTTTATCAAAATTGATGCAATAAAATACTATAAAAAAGTGTATATTTTAGAGACTTATAAGACCCCAAAACTTAATATTTTGCTTGTCCTCAAGCAAAACAAGCTCAAAATATGCAAGAGATAACATTTACTTGATAGATTTATTCCCCACGTACACCTCAGAGAAAAAGTACTGATCTAATATAAGGAAAATCACAATTATTAATCAACAAAGAGTTTCCTCCAGTCACATGCCTAAGTCCTAATTAGATTCTTCATGTGTGTGTAAAGTGTCCATCACATATCAAAGTATACTTATCCAAATGAGCTTATGCAAACATGGAAAGCAAAGTCTCTAAAGAATGAACAATCTCATAGGTTTCCTTTTCAGTTCTCTATCCACTAATGTAGCCATTCTCAATCAAGAATCAATAAGACTTCATTAAGCTTCTAATATATGGCTAGGGTTAAGGTATGATAAAAGAGAATTTAGGCTTAACAACCCCTAATCATGCATTACACTCTAGGATCTTTATGTTTTGAGCTTCAATTAACTCCCCCAAACTTCTTTTCTTCTTATTTATTCTATTTTTGCATTTTTCTCATTTTTCTTTTATTTTTTTTTGAATTTCTATTTTTCATTTTTTTTGAATTTCTATTTTTCTTTTTTTTTTCATTTTCACCATTCTTTTTTTTTTCATTTTTTATATCCTATCTATCTACCCAAATATGTACATAGCTCATGATATATCCTAGTAAATTGCATGCTTTCGAGGGTGAGGGATGGAAAGTGTATTTATTTGGCTAAAGGGAATTAACTGGTAGGTGAGTACACAAAGATAGGCTAGTTTGGCACAAAGGGGTGACTAAGGACAAATATGTATAAGGTTAGCTTGAAAAGCTCAAATGATCCAAAGATGGCCTAAATCATTTTCGTAACTAAGCATGGGCTAAAAATTTCACCTCAAAAGGAGATCAAACAAATTCTAGGATATACTCACAACTTTAAAGACAAATGCAATCCTATATTAACATAATCCTTCTCTAAACATGCATACCAATCCATGATCAAGACATAGTGCATTAAGATAAAAAAAAATCATAATCAAAACAAGGCAAGTTCAAGAAATTAACTTATGCTTCTCAATAATCATGCTTTTCTAAAGATTAGAATCAATCTCAATCATAATCTCAATCATAGGGAGATGGGAAATAACAAAATCAAGCACAATATATCTCAAGGCAAAACATTTAAAGCCCAAAAGTTTGAAAAATTTTGGAATTTTTTTGAAAACATTTAGCTCAAATTTCCTTCCCCCCAAACTTGAAGTGCACATTGTCCTCAATATGTAAGTGATTCAAGAATTCAGCAAAGATAGAAGGAAACTCCCCTAAATTTTCTATTCAAGCTCAATTGCATGCCCAAAAGGTTTCTTCACTGCTCCTCCAAACTTGGACTCAAACCTACAAAATAGAAAGAAAAAGAAAATCAAAGCTACAAAATATTAACACTAAAGCTAATAAAAGAAAGAAACAACTAAGACTACTAAAAAGCTGGGGTTGCCTCCCCAGAAGTGCTTGATTTATAGTCATTGGCTTGACTATCTCTGCCATCGTTTAAGGTGGTTTGAACAGTGTGAAAATGGATAGATGCACATAGTAAACCACCATGAAAGGTGACTCCGTCAGATATTTTTCTTCAAAGAACTTCACTCCACTGTCCTCTAAGATATAACTTTCTTCATTCTCATGTGGAAAGTTCCATGAAGAAATAGTGAAAGATGCCTCTTGGTTTTTCTTATCAACCTTTAAAACTTGGATTTTAATCTTAAGCCCTTCCTCTTGGACTTCTTCTTCACGCTCACTATTCTCCATTTCTTTTTCTTCAATCACACTTTCATTTTCAATAAGCTTGGGTGGTGAAGACTTTTCAATTTCTTCACTCAACACCTCTTGCTGCAGTGATTGAAGAGGAGCTTCATGAGAAAAGTCATAAGTCTCTATGAGCTCCGAAGGAGGTGATGAAAGCCTCTCGTAGTTGCTGAAAGAATAGCATGGATGACTCACCCAACCCAGATTGATAGGACAATTCTCAGTGACATGACTCCATTTGCATATATCACAGGAAATAAAAGGACTCATGTAGACTTTTTTGGACAAGGTGACTTCAGGAGAAGACAAGGTTCCAATAAGATCAAGCTTTTGACTGTTGACGATCTTCTCTGGTGTATCTCTCTTACATTGCTATTGAAATTCATTGGAAGCCATTAACTCTATCAATTCATATGTTTCCTCAATAGACTTCCCCATTAGAGCCCCACCCACCACCGTATCAATCACTACTCTCGATGAATCACCCAAACCATTATAGAAACTTTGAATTTGGAGCCACATGGGTAATCCATGAGAAGGACATCTCCGAATCAAGTCCTTAAATCTTTCCCATGCTTCACAGAAAGGCTCTGAGTCATATTGCTCAAAGGATAAAATTTGATTCCTCATATTCGCCATATATTCAAGTGAAATGAATCTAGCTAAGAACTTAAGAGCCAAATCATCCCACGTACAGATAGAATAATGAGGAAGTGATCATAGCCAATGCTTTGCCCTATCCCGGAGTGAGAATGAGAAGAGTCTCAGTCGAATGGCATCATTAGAAATGCCATCGTACTTGGATAAGTCACATATCTCCAAGAATTTGACAAGATGAGCATATGGATCTTCACTGGGCAAACCTCCAAATTGAACTGAATTCAAGATCATTAAGATGAAGTTCGGCTCAATCTCAAAGCTATCAACTTCGATTTTAGGCTTCCTAATGCTTGAATGTATCATAGGCACACGAGGCGTAACAAAGTCTCCCAAGGTTTTGGGCTCTGCCAGATCCGCCATGGTACTTCGAAAAAGAATAGAATTAAAATATTAGAGGAAGAAATATTTACAAAAATAAGAAAAAGAAAAGGCTTGAACTAAACCTAGGCATGATTGGTTTCAATATTAACTAAAAACAACCTAGAGTAATCCCTGACAACGACGCCAAAAACTTGTTGCGTCTAAACTTATACTGCAAGTGCACGGGTCGCTATAAGTAACAAAGAGTGACTAGAGTATCATTCCCATAAGGATTAACTAGAATTGTTCTAGCTAAGTACTAAAATTATGTCACCCTAGGTTTATTCAAACAAACGATTAAATTTTGTTTTTTTATTAAATAATTAAAAAAAACTAGCTCGGTTAACAATTGAAATGAAATTAATCTAAACTTCGAATAAAAATTTAAATAGCATAAAAGTTAAATTTTGATAGAAATTAAAAATAGCAAGAATTAAAATCTAAAATTTAAATTATCTAAAATCAAAAGTTTAAATCTAATTAAATAAAATCTAATAAACTAATAAAAATTAATAAACTAATTCATAATAATCTAATGAACTAAAAATTAACTAATATAATAAAATAATATATAGTAAACTAAAACACTAGAGAATAGCCTTTCCAACCCGTTTCTGCCAAGTAGTGCACACCAAGCAATTCAACATGTCTTCCGTCTTCCTGCCATGCGCACAGCCTCATGCAACAATGCCTAGGCCACTTGTTCTGGCCGTGCACCGACAGCCAAGCTACCCTACTCCACAAACGACAACACTTCCTTGATGTAGAGCGAAGAATACGTGAAGCAAAATAAGAAAGAACACTAAGTTTAAAACAAAGTAAAAAGACTCAACAAGGAGAAGATGCTAGGCTGAGCAACAGTGATGAAGACAATGCAGACACAAAACAGGGAGAAAGCCATTGTCACCAACCCTCCTTCTGCTTCAATCCAATGCTAGTCTTACTTCAACAACATCGCACATCAGCACTAAGCAACTAAACTAAATCAGACCTTGAATTTTAAACACACTTAAAGTAATTAAAACATGAAATAAACGGAAGAGATGAAACAGTAAATGAGCAAGATCAAAACACAAAAATAAAGAAGCATAATTGAATTCTATTAAATTTCAAATGAGAAATAAAGCTTGAGTCTTGAAATATTTAAATAGACTAATTAAAATCTAAACTGAAGCCTAACTAAATCTAAAAAAATAATGCAGTAATGGAAGAGAATTCTTGGCTACTATCATTAGACACTAACCTCTCTCCTTTAAATCTAAGCAAATGCTATATACTAGTTCTTAACTTAATGTTAATCTAAGAAAACTGTAAAGAAAATTGCGGCAACCATTCAGAAATAGAAGAAATAATCGGTGAAGATGAAGCTCATGTCACAAGCCTCCTCTTCCACTCTTCTCTCTCATGCAGCGACTCCTCCTTTAAATATTAGGGTTGTTTCATTCTTTATTTGGCAGCACACTCTCTTGGGCTGGTCATTCCCTTGCCATATCCTTGGGCTACACATCTCCAACAAATAAAGATGATGGCCCATACTTGTGGGTTGGATTTGGAGTATTTAATTTTGGCTTATGAAATTTTGAGATTTAAGGTAGGCTAGGTGTATTTAGGTTTTATATAGTAATGGGGTAGGATTTAAGTGGGATATGGTAGAGTATGAGTTAAAGGTTTTAAGGGTTTTGGAAAAGGTTTAAGATTAAGGTTTAAATATCAAATCCAACCATTTTTCCTTGATTTTCTTGCCATTTCCTCAATTTCCTCATTAGTCTTGAATTTCCTACATATGAAAACAATTTAATTAAATTGGGAAGAAATTATATTAAAATTCCATAATTTTATCAAAATTGATGCAATAAAATACTCTAAAAAAGTGTATATTTTAGAGACTTATCAGGCCAGTAGTAGGGGCTGTAGTAGGTCTGTCAAATCTCCCCTCAATAATTTGGATACCCGATGTCTTATCCCTCTTAGGTTGCTCTCTACCAAATCTATCATCAGGACCTCTTTTAGCTCTTCCCTTACCCTTTAGCGTAGCTTTAGACCCATAATCCGTATGGAACTGCTCGTAGTCCCTCTCACATAACTATGCCCGTCGAACAGCCTCCTCGTAGGTCTTAATATCAAGAGGAACCAATCAAGTCCGAGTAGAGGGTCGTAATCCTGCCATAGACTTATCAATCTGATACTCCTCACTAGTCCTAACCTGCGGATTAAACCAGCTAAGTGTGGTGAATTTGGACTCATACTAATCTACAGTCATATTCCCTTGAGTCAATTCTAGAAAATCCTGCTGTAACTTTTTCTGCGTAATCTGGGGAATATACTGTCTGCGGAAAGCCTCCAAAAATATCGTCCATGTCACCACCTGATGCTAAGCTAGCAATATAGTCTAGGTTGACTTCCACCAGTGCTCCGCATCGTCCGTCAATTGGAACACTGCCAACCTGACTTTGTCGGTTTCTGAGCACTTCATGTACCTGAATAACTTCTCAGTTGCATTTACCCACTACTGGGCCACCAGTGGATCCTTATATCCCTTGAATTTTGGAGGTTCCAATTTCTTAAGCTGTCACACTAAACTTACATCGCAATAAGACTAAACATACTACTGCGACAGTTAAACTGGTGGCTACGATACTGCCTATTATTGGGGTGTAGGTTGCAAGGCTGGCTGTGGCTCGAGAGGCACTAGAGCCTGTGCTGGCTGAGGTAGGGGTGGTGCTATTGGAGCTACTGCTGCGCTTTTCTCTCAACTCTATTAGTAGCTTGATCAGCATTATACATTGCAATAAAATCTACTAACATACGTTCCACCCTATTAATTTTCGTGTTTGGACTCTCGGGCTGCGGAGGAAGTGTAGGCTCTAGTGCTAGCTCTGAAATCGACTCTGCCCTACTATGCCCTTGACCTCATCTGGTACCCCTACGTCCACTCATTTATGTACAGCACAGACAGTTAAATTGATTTTCAGTTACTTATTTCATTTATATATCTAGACTATACAGTACTACAGGAGATGTTTATAACTTCACTTTGATATAGACACTGGTAAACATCAAATCAACCTTACTCTGATACCAAATAAACCGTCATAGTCCGTAATAACAATATTTACCACATTTTCACACATACAGTAATGGTTAGGCCGTCTACGATGCCTTTATCACACATGTGCTTTCAACGGTAAACAAATTAAAAAAATAATTTATTTAATTTACAAAATAGAAATATTTACAAAATCAGTATTCATTTAAGATTTACATCCCCCGCTTATAATAGACATAACAATAGTACTATACAAATATGTCTGAACATATAAAAGTAAATTAATATACCTCCAGGATCCACCAAAAGCTGCCTCGAGGTAACGAAATGCAGCCTAGTCCTCGAAACGGTATATTAAGGTAATCACTGTAAGTAATTTGTGGAGTGAAAAATAAAGGAGTGAGCGAAATGTGCTCGGTAAGAGAATTGTATGCAAGACTGATATTATGAAATCTATATGTTTAAAATCATTTATTTTTCCTATTAGTGCACTAAGGACTACAAATGAAGGATACTATAGTCGGCTAAGGGTCCGAATGGAGTATGGGAGGTATTTTAAAATACCTATCATGTCCCAAAACCTAGTAGCAACTATAGGGAGTAACTGTTGATTTTGATGTGAAATAATATAATGAAATTTCATTTAATAAACAATTTACAAAAATCATTTTCAATGCAATTAATCAATATCACTAAACACAGTACGGTAAACAGTTTGGTAAGCAATTTGGTAAACAGTTCAATAAACAGTACAGTAAGCAATTCCATAGATAGTAACCACTTCAATAGCATTAACAATTCGGTAAAATAATACAGTGAATCGTAAACAGTAAGCGGAGACCAGGCAACACCTATAATATATCATGCTATAACAGTAATCCATAAAGGGAACAGTAACAATAACACGTGAGACATATGGCCATAGTCTATAGATGTCTTCAGTGTGCACAGATCAGGTGACAACAGGGACACTAATGATATGATCAGTATCAATCGGCAACAATAATAGTTACAGTACAGTAACATGTGAGCATAATACGGGACCTAAAAGTCTCAAAATAGTTTATAAATAGTATAATCACTCTTATGGAATTTAATAAATACCGTTAAAATCGTCAGTCAGTCCATAAAGGCATTTAAGTAACACAATGAATAATACAATGAAAATAATTTATAAAATATTTGTATCTCAGTAACAATTTTTATAAACATTCTATTACATTGTAAAACAATTATAGGAACATATCGGTAGCTTCACTTTAATTAAATTCGATAACATGAATATTTAAATATTGTTTTTTGGTAAATCATCATTTTATGAAAAATATTAAATAAGATGCCAAAATTTATGAAATTCATTTAAATTATGCACTTAAAATATTTCATGATATTTTTATAAAATTCTCAAGAAATTTCAGTAGCACAACGGCTACAATTTGCCTAACCTTCCTACAGTTCAAACATAGTTCAACATACCAGGCAAAAGCCACAGTTTCCACAATTCCAAAGCAATTGAGTTCTAAAATAATTTCACAAATTATTTTCAATAAAATCATGCATTCATAATATCCCTACGGCTTCCATACTCATCCCTTACCTGTCCAGTGTTAGCAACCTTCTCAATAGCACCACGCGTAAATTTTTTCTCCCGAGCTACAAAACATTTCACCAACATTATTAATTTTCCTCGCTTTAATTTTTAAGTTATTTTTCTTCACTAAATGCAGCCACATTGTACACTGAAAATATTAAACCAATGTAAATTCTACTTATGCTAAAACACAACTTCACCACTTTAAATCCGATTTTAATTCCAATTGCGCCGACGGACTCCTAATAATTTCTACAGTATTTTGGCATCTCAAACTCATTAAATGCATCACAAAAGCTCCCTGCTCTTAGCTTGCTGAAATTACCATGGAAGAATTCTCAAGCTTTTTCAACAAACTAACACCTAATTCATGCTTATTCACATTCATTCTTTCATTTGGCACCACTTTTAAGCATTAAACAACATGAGAGCATGAAGATCCTTCAATGGCCGAATACTCTAGGGAAGTACTTAATGGGATTAAATCAAAACAAATGCTAGATTCATGCTTAGAGAGCTTAGATACACCATTTTCTAACATTAAAATTCAAAGGAATCAAATGTATAGTTCAAGCTTACCTTGGCCGAATATGATGGTGTCCCTTTGCTCTTGATTTTGTCACTTTTACAATGAAATATTGGTATGGGTGAAGGGAGAATGATGAGTAGGACAAATTTGTAGAAGAAACTTTGTTGAAATTTTGTGATTTTAGTGATGTTTCATAAGGTTTTATTTCTTTTCTTTCTTTTGTTAATGGTGGCGTGAAAGAGAGGAGGAAGAAAGGGGAATAGTGGCCGGCCAGCTTAAAGGAGAAAAATTTAGAGTATTCTAGAAAGGGACAAAATGACCAAAATGCCTTTGGTTATGAAATTTTTGCACAAAAATACCCTTAAGCTTTCGTAATTTTTATAACTATCTAGTTAAACTCCAAAAATTCATATTTCACCACTAAAAATTATTATTAAACATATTTTGATGAACAAAGGTGGTTTGGTTTGTGTTTGACCTACCGTCAATGTAAAATTACGAAAATACCCCTATCGGATTAATCACGTAAATTTTTGTTTTAACTACCGATTTGATCTATCTGTTGACATAGCCCAGGATTTATTTTCATGTATATTTCATTCCTTAATCACTTGGTCAAAAGTCAATTTAGTTTGACAACAATTTACAAAAATGCCACCAAGCTATGTCCTTAATCGTCATTTCCTAAATTGTTGGCACGCTTCTCAAAAATAATCCAAATAAGGGATTTTGGGCTCGAAATTCTTATGTTAGGTTTATTTGTCCTCCTTTTCCATGTCTAGTTAGCCTCACCTCCATCCGGGTATTGTAGAGCTAGTGGGGCCCACTACATTGTTTACCCTATTACTTGCGAAATATATAGGAATTGAGTAACAACGCAAAGTTTGACATGTATAATAGTAATAGTATAAGTGGCTCTCACAAGAAAACCATAAGGTGGGCCCCACAAAATTTTTCTTAACTGGAATGGAAATGAACCAAATTGTTAATTTTGAGATCAAAATCGGTTAGAAGACCACTTTTTGAAATTTCTTTGTTTGAACCTAACTAAGTTTAAGTGCAATAAATTCAAAAATGACTGTTGTGTCTATAAGTGGGGAAAACTTTTGTGAATAACGGTCAACCTGGTGTGACTTTTGACCTACGGATTATCATTGTCAAACCGTTGTGTAAAGAAGTTTCACTTGATTCTAGCCCATGAACTAAATCACACAAAAATGCCAAAAACAACCCAAACAAGCCCAAAAGCCTTCGTTTAAGGCTGTTTTGGTATTTTCACATGAAATAACATGTCAAACCTTATCACAAGTCAATGTTTGACTAATTATGATAAATAAATATATTTTTAATGAAAAATAAATATATTTTTAATGAAAAATAAAAATGAAATTAGATTATCTAAATAATATAATAAAGGCTTGGGGATATAGAAGGAATTCTTGAAATTTTAAAGGGGCAGCATGGTAATTTAGCCATGGCTGATATTTTATGATTAAAATAATATAAAAGTCAGATTTTTAAAGGTCTTCTTCTACCTTGGCCGGTCGTCCTCCACTGCTGCCCATTTTCTCTAAGTTCAAGAGAGTGCTCCCTTGAAAAACACCACTTTTTAGCCATAAAAAACATATACACCCTTAACCAAACTTGCTCCTCTCATCACCCTCTCTCACATATCTCCAAACCAGCCCTTGAAGAAGCCTTTTTCATGGTGTTTTGGCTGCTGAAAATTCAGCATAAGGAGAGGGGAGAGAAACAGTCTACTGTTTTGCATTCTTTTGCTTAATTCTGTTTGTTTCATGGTAGTCTAACATGTTTATGAGCTTAAAATGAAACAAAATCAATGTTTAAGAGGATTTATGAAATCTACCCCTTAGGGTTTGATGATGAATAATGGGTGGCTACATGCAAAAATGGTAGAAAAATGATGTAGAGATGACGATAAGTTTGAATATGGCCTTAAATTTGGCTAAATACAAAGTCTAATACTTAAGGGTGAATTTGGCTAATGAAGGGGAGAGTGAAACCGTGCCTCCCTCAATGCCAAACAGGTCTTAAAGTATGGTATTAATGATAGTGAGACTGTTAGTGAAGTCAGAATCTAATTCTGATAAGTTTTTACTATAGTTGCAGTAATGGACACTGATAAGAAATAGACCGGTTTTGCTGTTGTATTATGAATTTGAAAGGTATTTAAGAGTATTACATTTTCTGTAAAAGGAATATGGACAATTGATTGTGATTGAACTGTTTTTTATAGCCCTAAAGTTAGTTGAGTGAAATTCGAAAGTAGGTGAATAAATGTCTGCCTACTGGTTTGATGTTGCAAATTGGACTATACGAATGACATTGACACTATATAGGTAAGGGCCATATATAAAAGACGTAGGATGATATAATGTTTGCATTTGAAGTGATTTTTGTTTTTGAGAAAGTATATGAAATTGATTGCTAAGGTTTGCATGAATGGCTTATGTTTTCTGTATGATTGAGGCCCTAAAAGATGGGTTCAAATTGTCTATTGTTTTGATTGAAGGAATTTCGAAAAATTAGTCATTGTGATTATAATAAAATCAATTGGTTATGGTTATATAAACTGTGTTTGATTTGCAGAAGGTTTTTAAAATATAGTATCATTATACTACCAAAATTTTTTAAAAAAATGACTTTAGATAGAATGCTTATGTTTTTGAAAGTATTGTAAGGGAGTATTGAAATGGCAGCGTTTTATAGTGATTTTAATGGTAAATATAGACACCCTATTTTGTTCAGGATCTTATTTTGTAAAAATAATTAATTAGATTGGGTGACATTATATTTTAATTTAATTTAACAATTTAGAATTAGGCTAGAGTTAAATTAGAATTTTTAGATTTAGAATTAATATTAATTTGGAAATTAAAATTAAAATAGGATTTAGGAATAATAAAAAAAAGAGATAAGAAAGAAAATAAAATTAATTTTAGGATAGGATAATTAGATTTTTTAGGATAATTTTTTAGATTAATATCAAATTTGATAGAGTTAAATTAGGATTAACATATGAACTAAATAGATAAAATATTAAAAATAAGAGATAATTATTAGAATAAGTATAGTTGTATTAAGACTAACAAATTTGTGGCTATAAAAAGTGATTAAAGCTCATGATTGAATTGCAATTGAGCATCTTAGTTTCCAAATTCTTCCTCCAAAACCGATCCACCTTGCTACAGCCACGAATCGCTTCTCCATCGTCTTCACCAAGCTGCTGTTCTGCTTAACTGTGCTACACTGCCGCGCATATCCTTCTCGCATCATTGACTCGTCACTTAAATAGCCGCTACACAACCACCGTATTGCACCACCTGTTCGCTGCCACAATTTGCAGTCAATCTCCTTTTTTGCACCAGATTGCTCCTGCTCATCAAAAGGCCGTTGTATTATTTTGTCCTACTGTTGCATTCTCGTCCAGCTATTGCTACCGCGCCATTGTCTTGTCTCATCAACGTTGCTGTCACTGACGTTCTTCATTGCCATCCCTTCCTGCAGCAGCACGGTTAAGAAGCAAAAAAAAAAAAGGAAGAAGGAAAGACAAGGCAAGAAAGGAGAGTCACGTGGAAAGAAAGGTAAGGGATACAGGCGAGGAAACCAAATTTTTTGGTTCTTATTTATTTGTTTATTTATTTAATGTTTAATTGTATAATTAATTAGTATGTCAAATAATTTGTATGCATGTGATAATTTGATGAAATTAATGATTTAATAACTTAGAGGCTAACGTTTAATTTGTATTAAAAAGAAGATAATTTGCATGTTAATTTAATTTAATATAAACTCGCATGATAAGCTAGAATTAGTTCATGGTATGTATGATTTGTATAATATGATTGATGTTGCATGATTTAATTAATTTGATAATATTTGATTAATATATCTGGTGAAAAAATTATTTGTGTGTTAATGTAGTTTAATTTGTATGTTACATTAGGTATAGTTTATAGGGTGATTAATTAATTTAGCTTAGGATATATGATAAATAAATTGTAACTTAGCATAATAGATATTAAATAAATAAATATAAATAAAGATAAATAAAAATAAAAATAAAATAAAACAGATAAAAATACAACTAAGAAAAAATTAAATTAAATTAAAATTAAAAAGATAAATATGGATTATACCAATAATGAAATTCCAAGAAAGTCAATTGAGACTCTTTGAAAATTTCTAGGTAAAAGAATCTTTCTTAAGTTGAGCCAAATTAATGGAATGCTTTTGAAAGATTTTTTTTAAATTAATTCATGTTTATTTTTTTGATAAATAAAAATAAAGGCAAAATAGGTTACAAATATTAGATATAAATAAATAAAGATAAAGATAAGTAAATCAATAAATAAAGTTAGATTAAAAATGATAAATGGAAGGATTATCTTGGAATAAAATTATAAGAAATAAAATAAATAAAGAAGTAAATATGAGTTATGCCGAGTATGAAATTTCAAGAAAGTCAATTGAGACTCCTTGGAAATTTCGAAGTGATGAGGTTCCTTTTGAGCTGAGCCAAATCGATGGGATGCTTAAGAGTGGATTTTCAATAAAAATAATTCATGTTTATTTCTTAAAAATAAGATAAATAAGAATATAAAAAATTAAATTAGAAAATCTAAGAAATTTATAAAATGTATATGGAGTCAAAATTAGAGACAAGATTAGGAAAAAGAGGAATCTCATAAAATATTAAAATTTATCTGACGATGGAGTTTAAGAAAGTCAATTAAGACTCCTTGAATATCTTGAGGTGAGGGGAATCTCTAAGGTTGGAGCCAAATCGATGGAAAAATCTTAGAAATTTTCCCAATATTGTAAGAGACTCTCCCGTCTCACCAGGTTGTCGGCGAGCATCCCCTTGGCGCCCTCTCGCACCCCAGGTTTACTCTTACACGTGAGATAGGCGATCGCCCACACTCACTTACGTATTGTCCGCTTCGGCAGTCGCTCACTTCACAGCTTTGCCTTAAGGGTCCTGAAGAACTCATGAATAATCCCTTGAGCGCGTTTCTAAGGATCGAACCCTGGTACTCTTCAAGTACCCGAGCCTTACACTCATGTTACCATTAAGACAAGTTGTCTCAATGGTAACATGAGGGTAAGGCTCGGGTACTTGAAGAGTACCAGGGTTCGATCCTTAGAAACGCGCTCAAGGGATTATTCATGAGTTCTTCAGGACCCTTGAGGCAAAGCCGTGAGGTGAGCGACCGCTGAAGCGGACAATACGTAAGTGAGTGTGGGCGATTGCCTATCTCGCGTGTAAGAGTAAACCTAGGGCGCGGGAGGGCGCCATGGTGATGCTCGCCGACGGCTTGGTGAGACGGGTGAGACTCTGACATAAAAACGCCCATTGGCGATCACACACGCCCCGGGTTTACTCTTACACGTGAGCTAGGCGATCGCCCACTTTCACACGTATTGTCCGCTTTGGCGGTCGCCCACCTCACGACTTTATCCAAAGGGTCTTGAAGAACTCAAGAATAATTCGCTTGGGCTCATTTTCACTGAGGCTCAAAACCTGTCACTTATCGCATAAGTACCCGAGCCTTACACTCATGTTACCATTGAGACAAGTTGTCTCAATGGTAACATGAGTGTAAGGCTCGGGTACTTAAGGGATAAGTACCAAGGTTCGAGCGTCTCATGGAATGCCCCCGAGGGATTAATTCTTGAGTTCTTTAAGACCCTTTGGATAAAGCCGTGAGATGGGCGATCGCCAAAGCGGACAATACATAAGTGAGTGTGGGCGATTGCCTATCTCACATGTAAGAGTAAACCTGGGGCGTGAGAGAACGCCAAGGGAATGCTCGCCAACGGCCTTGTGAGACGGGCGAGGCTCTTACAACAATAAAATAAAAAATAAATATATTATTAGCGACGGAAAAATCCGTCGATGAAAACTTTTAGCGATGGATTTTTTTATAAAATTAGAAAAAATAAAAATATAATCAGCGAAGAAACATTCATCACTAATACTCTTTACCAACGGATTTTTAAAGATAGATTTTGATTTCAACACCAAAATTTTCGTCACTGATAACAGAAAATCTGTCATTGATAGACAAGAATTCCGTCACTAATTAGCAACAGAATTGGCGACGGATAGAGCATTAGCGACATAAATCTTTAATTTTTACAACAGAAAATTTCTGTCGTTAATCCTCGCTAATCCATCACTAAAAGGCTTTAGCGATGGAATTTGACTTTTAGTGATGGAAAATTCCATCACTAAAGGTCCATCTTTTTGTAGTGTCAAAAACAGAAATCTTAGCTTTGATAACCTCAGAAGAAGTGTCAGCAACCTCCTTATCTATAGCATACACTTTGCCCTAACTTACAGCCTTTTTCCCTTTCTTTACAGCTGTAGCTTACCTCGGAGGTGGTGTAGCTTTCTCTGACTCTTTAGTTGCTATGGCTACTTGCACCTTATTGTTAAGGTAGTCCTTAACCAAGTGCCCAGTCTAACCACATTGAAAACAAGCTCCTGTAACCCAATAACAATGTTTGGTATCATGCGACTTACCAAAATGCTTACATCTAGTTGCAGTACCATTAGCTGTAGAGCTGTCAGTGGTTGTAGACTTAGCAAGCTTATTTTTAGTACTTTTGCCCCCTATGGTTTTAGCTTTCTTAGTTGACCTCTTATCAAATCTATCCTCAAAGCTTTGCTTAACTTTGTCCTGAACCTTGCCCTTAGCTTATGCACCAAACTCCGCTTGATGGAACTCATAATCTTGCTCACATAATTGTTGTCACGACCTAAATGCCGCCACATGCACTTAACAATGTCACTTCATTACAGCTTACCAATTTTGCGAACTAAGTTTTTCTTTTCACTCAAGGTTTGTATTTTGTGTCAATGTCACCGCTAAACAATTTTTCACTTTTCTCAATTCGATTTAGCTTATCGTTAATATTTAAGTTATTAACTTCTAAAACAAATCAACTTACTTCCTTAATATTTTAATTCAAGATTTAATCTACCAAAAGAAAAATATATAATCAAATTTTCCCAGTTAATTAACCTGCAAAATATATATATTTCCAGCATCATATCTCAACTCCATAATCCACAATTTATATCATCATTCACAACACACATTCCCAAAATTATCAATTAAACATGCTCATATTTTATAAAGTTCATATTTATCATACCACAATCATATCCCGGATTGCACTCGATAATCATACTAATCTATAATAATTTAGAGCTACCCTAAGTTACATCCCAAGACAATTTCCAATGACATGTACTGTGCATTACATAATGTCTATAAATGATAACAAACATGATGTACAAAATTTCATATACCCTAAAGGTAATAAAAGCAGCGCTCAAAGGACTTAAGCAAGTATCACTACTAGGTATAGTCCCCGAGGGCCTACACAAAACTCTGAGTGTGGACTCTAGCTCGTATGATCTGCAATGATGTTAGAAAGGGGTGAGTAAACCACGGCTCAGCAAGTAGTTTAGTAAATGCATGTTAAATTCATGTTGATCTACATGCAAGTGTAGAAAAGCAATGCTTAAGTGATGTGTATACATGGTATTCAACCACAGTCTTAAATCAAAACACTTTCGCCATGCACTCAGTTCAAAACACTTTCATTATGCACATTATTTTAAATCAAATTCACAATGCATTTCTATTAAATCAATTCACTATGCATTTCAGTTAAATTCAAAACACTATGTACTTTGATAAATTAATCACCATGCAATTCGATAAATCAATCACTATGCATTTCAGTTAAATTCAAAACACTATGCAATTGATAAATCAGCCACTATGCATTTCGATAAATCAATCGGTATACTTTTTGATAAATCAATCTGTAGGCACTTCGATAAATCAAGTAGCACACATTTTGATAAATCAATCAGTATGAACTTCAATAAATCAACATGTTCATAAAATGAAAATCGATACCCGTTAGGCATATAGCCTCGATTTACTAAAATCAATATTGATAGTAAAATGACAATATGTAGAGTTTGGGCAATAATCCTTAGTCAATGATATGATAATGATAACGATGTCCATCCTAGCTAGTGATGGAATGATGTTGCAAGCAACACGAAATCTATGGCCATAGAACAGTACTCCAGTCTCACTGATCAGTCGAGAACTGAAACTTGTCTGCTGGTTTTCCAAACAAGCCTAATAATTTACCTAGGGCACTAGGCTCGATAGGTATAGTACAGTACAGTAGTCTAAAGCACAAAACTTGATAGATGGGTAATAAGGCCTAAAGCTAAGCTTGATAGGCTAGAAATGACCCGAAGGTCGTAGGATATGCCTGCACTCAAAAATGGTTTGAAATCAATTTCCTCCTTTAGCACTTGGCTTCCACGGATTTCAAAGCACTTATTAAATCAGTTCTAAGTTTGAAATATAAGGAAGTTTCGATTTATTTCAAAAGTCAGTTCAAACCAAGACTTTGCGATTTAAAATATAATGCAAGTCTTTAAAACATAGATATTAAGTAATTAAACTCAAAACATGCTATATGTGAAAGCACATATGCACCAGTTCACTTCACTTAACATATAAGCTTGGTTGGCCACAACACGCAAGACAAAAAACAAGTTTCAATCCTGCTCAAGCATAAACGAATTTATAAATTTAAAACATTCCTACAGATGGTGCTAATAGACTTTACTTAACCCACTTACCTCACATTAAGCAAATACTTCCTTTAAGTCTCCAAGTCAAAGCTTACACTTCCATACCACTCTAGATCACTACGCATCATTTCATTAGCACTTCAGCCAATCAAACATATTAAAGATGTATAACTATATACATTTACACAATCCACAATCACTAACTCTCGCATTCACTATTCATATCATCACTAAGTAAGGGGTATCCATTCAAAATCTTCTATTGTACCACAATATTTCAAAACAATTTCCACTTAGTCATTTTTTATTGATTCATCACCATATCACACTCATATCAATCTATATTTATATATCAATTAAGCCACAATTGCAAAATCATCACTATTATCACACTATCATGATTAAACTCATACAATATAATTCTAGTTTGGAATTATATAGACGTCTTACTGACTCTGAGCTTAGCACGTATACACTGAACTTAACTAAACCCGCGTTTGTCACGCTACATGTTTACATATTGAAATTGGGTTAGTATCGTTCATATAAATTCTAATAAATTTCTAAAAATTGAAATGGCTAGTATGGCCAGTCTTATTGGTTTTCCTTGAGCTGGACACCATAATTTCCTCTCCTTCGAGCCTTTGAATCGAAATTTACTCTCCCACTTCAATCAAAGCCACTTTCAAAACTTTCCTTAATCGAGTTCTATATTGTTCATACCCTTCAACATTTCCAAATCAATTCCCCTTTTATCCTTTCCAAGGAGGCCAAGAATGAAACTCTATTGTTTCCACATTTTCTTGATCAATTCAACTTCTTCCTAATTTTCTTTCTATCCCTCTCTTTCTCGCACAACCTCTTTCTCTCACATTTTCTAAGTAGGCTTAACTCCAATAGCTGTAGCTAAAACCCGAAAATGTCAAGGTGTATGTATAGGACTAGCCTTCTTTTCCTTCCTCCTTATCTCTTTCCTTATCCTCTCCTCTCGGTCTACACTGCTTCAGCTGAAATAGTCTTCTGTTCACACCTCAATAACAGCTCCAAGAGCCATATGGTACAGCCCCTATTCTGTCTTCATTCCAGACATTGTTCAGCCCCTTATACTGCTATGGAAACCCGATAACGAGTCCTTGTTTTGATAGCCTTGAACTAGTCCCACAATTCACGTTTTCATTTAGCTTCTCATTGTTTTTCTTCACTCTATCTTCATCGTAGCAACCCCTACTTCAGCTCCATTCCTCTTCAAATGGGCTACTACGTGCCAAGCTTCCTTTCTCTACCAAAAAATTTCACAACAATAAAAGTGGAGGGACAGCACGTTCAAAATTCTCTCAATTTCCTTTGTTCCTCTTCAGCAGATTATCACTTTCACTTCTTCAGTTTCTTCTACTTTGCTCTTCCTAAACTTCAGTAAAGAAACTGCCTTGTTCATAGACCAGAATTGCTTGATCAGTCATTGAATCAACTCTCAATGAAAGCAAGCTTTAGTTCCTAAAATTTCTTCCGTTCAGCCTCCCTAAAGTTGGCCTTTAGACCACTGTGTCCAGCCTCAAATGCAACCTAAAAACCTTGCTCCAACAACTGCCCAATCATCTTCCGAAATTCAGCACTGCTTTAGGCCCCTGTTCTAGCCATGAATTTTGTTCCTCACTTCTTGCTTCTACCTCGAATACCCAAGGATGAACACAGCCTTAACTTCCCTTGTTCACCAAGGAAAGCCCGCTGCCTCACGCTTCATTCTCCTTCTTCATCCAATCTTCTCTTCCTTGTCTCTTGTAGCTCTGTTCTATCATTTCCTAGCCCGAGAGTCCCCACTACCTCCGTCACTTCCTTCGCCACATTTCACGCCATCTTCAGCCACCAAGAGGAGCTCCTAGTTTAATCTACAGTGCCAGCTGCAGCCCCTCTTATTGGGCTCATCTCTCACGCAGAAGCTATTTCGATTTCACTCCCGGCATTTATTGGTTGCAAGAGCAGCAGCATTTGGGTCCCTTACTGCACACGTCCTCTGCTTCAATTCTTTTGTCTCTTTCTTCCCCTTTTCTTTTCATTCTTCTTTGGCTTTTGTTGAACCACTAGTGATGATGATGCCAAAGGTAGACCATTATAGTGGGATTCATACTCTAGAGAAGTAGGGCAGCAGACAATTTGGTGGGTAAAATCCCACCAAACCCGATTCCTTCTTTTCTTTTCTTTTTTAATTTATATATATTATTCAATCATATATTTATTTATATATATTTTTTATATATTCACTTGTATATTTATTTACACATATAGATATATATATATATATATTCTTGTATATATTATGAGAATTCGTTATTTTGTACTGTATATTTACGGAAATTATAAATTTTAAATTAATTAATTAATTAATTTTGTATATTTTTCTAAATGTCGAAATAAAAGTGGGATAGAATTGAAAATTTCGAAGTTGTACAAGGGCAAAGTTGACTTTTCCCAAGGATTGGTCAAAGTTGATCAATTTTTGATTAATTTGGCTTAAGAAATAATTAAAATAAATAAAAAAAATTAAATTAAAAATTGGCTGGACAGAAAAGTGGATTGTGCAGTGGCAAAGTAAGTAAATAAAGTGACTTTAAAGGATATTTTGGATTTTAAATAAATTATATCAGATTTTCATAAATTAAAATTAAATTATGGCCAATTAAATTAAGACAACAAAGCCAGCTTCCTTTATTTCTTCAGCTTTGTTGCATCGCCTCAGCCATTTTCTACCTACAGCCACATTTTCTGTTCTTCTCCTCCATCGATCTTCATGCTCCAGCTCTGAATCACCATTCTCTCATCACCAAATCAGCTAAGCTCCTTCATATAACTTCATCCTCACCTCCATAGCTTTCTAATCATCCAAAAACCTCAGCCAAAAACCACTAAAAAGAGGCTCCCCTATAGCTGGATAGTGACGTTGGTGCAGGTAAAATATTTCCAGCCCACGTTTCATGCTTTTGAGTTATTTGTTTATGGTGGTATTGGTTAGGTTGATGATATCTATGCATATGGTTTGGAATAAAAACATGTAGGAAATTCAGTAAGGCTAAGTTGCTTGATGGTTGGTGGCGTTAATGGCTGAGCAAATTCTATTGTGTGTGTGCGTGTGGCGTGGCTGACATGAAACAAAGATTGAACATGGAAAAAAAATTTATATATACATGGGACCAAGCTGCCGATTGGTAATAATAATAATTTTAAGAAATATAACCATGGTGTTTTAAAGGCATGAAAGACTAAATACAAAGAGGCTGGCTAGAAACCGAATGGAAATTTGAGGCAGATTTATTTTGTTGACCGATTATGATGAAGGCTGGCATGAAAGTCAATAAAAGGGGCTGTTGTGGCGTGGAAAAAGGAGGAACAAAGGCTGAACTAGTGATGAATGGTCAAGAGTGAAGTGTCAACAAATGAGGGCTGGTAGTGAAGAAAACATAATTAGGATATAGGTATAGTCAATGTGTGTGTGTGCTGCCAGTTATAGAAGAAATGAAGGAATGAAATATTACCTTTTATTTCTTAAATGGTGGAAAAAAAATACAAGTAAGAAGGCAACTCATTTATTTGGTACATTGACTAAAAATAAAATAATAATCTTAATTATATAAAGGCCATTCGGCCATAGTGGAAAAGGGAGGAAGATGGCATGAAGAGTAGCTATCTTTAGCCATGAGACCTTATTTACATCTACATTTTTATATAAATCATAGCTTAAAAATTAAAGAATAAATAAGCTAATGATTTTGGTGGAATTAAATTTGCAGTCAAGATTTTCGGTGTTCATGTGGTGCACGCATTAACGCGACTTCGATAGACAAGTAAGAGACGCGTGTGTAGATTTGTAGGGATATCCGAATGCATGATTCACGTGCTATGAATTTTATAAGAATTATGGAATATCGTTTTGCCTCAAAATTGCATGAAAATCTGTGGTTTTTGGCTGATGAATTGTGTTTGAAAGTGCAAGGAGGCTAGGACCCGGGCAGTCGCTATGCTGCCGAAATTTATTAAAAATATTCCTAAAAATGTTAAAAAGTATTGTGGTACATTACTGATATTTTTCCTAGCCTTTAAAGTGTTAAATTAAATATTTTTTTTATAAAAGGTCAGTATATCGAAAAATATTTATCAAATATTCATGACACCAATTTCGGTGAAGGTTTCATTACTGAGAATTCATCCCACGTGTTTTACAGTAAATTGTGTGGTTGGTGATGTGAAACAATAAATAGTGAATATTGTATAATTGATTCTAAATTAATATTCACTATTTGAAAATATATATTTTCCTTTATGGAATTAGTGAAATTTCATCATGTGTAATAAAATTTCGTAAAGGTTTTATCACCGAGTAAAGACTGTTTTGAGACCGTTAGGCCTCATATCATGCTCACGTGTTCATATGTACCTTCTCATGTGTTATGCTGTTGACATTGAGCTGTCTTCAGCATCTCGGTTGTCACCCATTCAGTGTACGACCGAGGACACCTATAGACTATGGCCATAGATCTCTTATGAGTATTTTAATATCCCTACAGAGATCTCACGTGTACCCTATTATTCCCTACGGGACTTATAGCATGATATTATTAGGGTGTTACCGGGTCTCCACTATTATTCCATGTGTTATTATTGGATTTGGTGAGAAATTTGGAAATATATTGTTTATTATGATGCTTTATCATTGATTTGTGAAATATGTGAACAGTGTATTTTTACTGCTACATGTTTTTAAAGTGATTGATTTCAATGGTGGAAATCAAAATATATTTCAAGTGTGGTTCATACGATTTACTAAATTATTTTATTTAATCATATAACATTTTATATGCAGTAAACATTTTAATGAACCTTATATCTAAATAAATTCCTATTCCCTATAGTGGCTCTGGGTTTCCGAGACGAGGCAGGTATTTCAAAATACCTTCCATGCTCCATATGGATTTCCCGGCCAACTTAGTATCATTTCCTTTGTAGTGTGCCAGCTTATAAATAGGAATTTAAAGATTTTACTGCATATAGTCTTCGAAGTATCAAGATTTGCATACAAATCTCTTATTGAGTCGTGGTTTGCTCACTCCAATATTTTATCTCTCCAGATTATTTTCAGTGACCATTTGAGGTAAATCATCCGATGATTAGATGCTGCGTAAGAGCACCCAGAGGCAGCGTTTATAGATCCCGGAGGTATATTTATTTTATTTTATATGTTCAGACTTTTATTTATAGTTCTATGATATTGTATCAAGTTAGGGGATGTAAGTGTTGATCAAAATACCATTTGTAAATATTTATTTCCATTCCTTATATTAAATTACGGATATCGTGTTTTCAGTGAATTAAATGTGGAAAATAAGATATCGTAGACAGCCCAACCAATTCATGTGTTGTGAAAATGTGTAAAAAGTGTAAAAACTGTGTACTTGGGATGTGACATATATACACATTTATATATTTATTTATATATATTTCTTATATATATTCACTTATCTGTATTTCTTCACTAAGATATTTCTTCTTTCTTAATTGATATATATATATATATATATATATATATATATATGTTTATTTGGTTAAATTTCAATTCCTTAGTACTTAACATATTCGATCTCTTAGAATTTAGCAATTACAAAATTGAATAAATCCCCTTGTGATTTATCAAAATACTTAAATCCAAATCCCATTTTCAAAATCTTGACTCCATCAATTTACTTACTTCTTTTAAAAATTCTAAAATAACATTTATTCTAAATTAATATATTGATTTCTATTTAATGAGAGTCAAAATTTTTTTGTTATCACATCCTCCTTACCTTAGGAAATTTGGTCCTCTAAATTGCTTCAAGTCGTCCTAAAACAAGTAAGGATACCTTGTCTTCCTCAAACTTTCTAACTCCCATGATACTTCTTCTAAGGAAAGATGTTGCTAGAGTACTTTAACCAAGGGAAATGTCTTAGACCTCAACACCTTACCTTTGCTGTCTAAAATCTGAATAGGTCTCTTAATCTAACTCAAATCCCGTGAATCTCTAGGGCTTATAATCAATCACGTGGAAGGGATCTAGATGATATTTCCTGAGCATGACACGTAGAAGACATTGTGCACACCTAACAGTTGTGGACAGAGAGCTGGTCGGTATGCCACGTCACTCGCACTCTCTAATATCTCGAACGGTCTAGTATACCGAGGGCTTAGCTTCCCTTTATTACAAAATCTCAATATGCCCTTAGATGGAGAGATCTTCAAAAATACTTTATCCTCAACTTGATACTCTAACGGTCTTCTCCGACTATCGGCATAGATTTTCTGTCGACTCTGGGTTGTCTTCAATCTAACACAAATTAGTCTCATATCTTCGGAAGCTTTCTCTATTAACTTCAGAGCAAATATCTTTCTTTCACCTACCTCTTCCCAACCAATAGGAGATCTATACCTATGTCCATACAATGCCTCGTACGGTGCCTTCCCAATACTAAAGTGAAAATTGTTTTTATATGCAAATTTAGCTACTGCCAGATAGTCATCCCTTGAGCCTTGAAAATCCGTAGCACATGCCTTCAACATATCCTCTAAGGTCTGAATTGTCTTCTTTGACTACCTTTTAGTTTAAGGATGAAAGGTTGTGCTAAAACTCAATTTAGTTCCCAAGGCATCCAGGATGTGTTCCCAGAAATGAGAAGTAAATCGAGAATCTCTATCTGAAACTATACTCACTGGGATCCCATGTAGCCTCACTACATCTCTGACATACATATTTGCTAAGGGACTAAGTGAATCGGTAGCTTTTATAGCAAGGAAGTGGATGGACCTTGTTAATCTATCAATTATCACCCAAAATTGCATCGTGATTCTTATAAGTCCTAGAAAGCCTTATGATAAAGTCCATAGTCATATGCTCTCATTTCCTCGTAAGTAGACAACAGCTTCAGTAAACCAACTACTTTCTGGTGTTTAATCTTACCTTTTTGGTACACTAAGCATCCTCTTCATATTAGCCTACCAATATACCTTGCGTAAGTTCTGATACATCTTTGTATTACCCAAATGCATCATGTATTTGGAGCTATATGTCTCTTCTATAATCTGTCTCTTCAAGACCTCACTATCCAAAGTATAAATCCTACCTTTATATCTCAATAACCCATCATCTCTAATCCTAAAATCTGAGTCCTGATCTAGTTATATCCTAATAGTAATCTCCACAAGTCTAGGATCCTCTCTTTGAGCTTGTATGATCTGATCAAAAATGCTAGGCTCTATCCTCAAGCTAGCCATCAAACACTCACCTTTAGGCTCTAGGTTTAGATTCAGTTCTGAGAATTTCTCCATCAAATCCCAGTCTTTGACCATCATGTAGCTAACCAAGCCATGCTCTTGCTACTTAATATGTCAGCTACTCGATTTGCTTTAACCAAATGGTAATGAATCTTGCAGTCATAGTCCTTAAATAGCTCCATCCACCATCTCTGTATCATATTCAACTCAAACTCGGATATACCTCATTATTTCACACATTGTGTCCTTACATCCTCTTAAGCTTTAAAAATTATTATACTGAGTGGATATTAATTATCATAATTAGACGATTTTGATTGTCTTATCTCATAAAATCTTAACCTTTTGTATCAATTTGTCATGTCCAAAGTGTCTCCAAAATTCTTTTCAAGAGTCGCTTCCATAGTATGTCACATTTAATCTAGACCTTATAAATGAGAAAGTTAGAAGGGTCCTTTGGTTTTCAAGGTTAACATGTTTCTAATTCCACATAGTTCAAAACCATATATTTTAAATCATTGAACTTTCAAGATCCATGTAGTTCAAACTATATAACTTTAAAAGTCAAATGATTTCAAAGTATATATAGTTTCTAGATTAAATACTTTCTAATCTACATGGCTTTTGGAGTCGACTGACTTTCAAAGTATATGGACTTTTGAAAAATATTATTTTTATTTTATTTTATTTTTTTCCCAAAATATACATATTCCCATACACTCTGCAAGCTTGAAGGGAGATCAAGTACTAATTTCTCTTTGAGGCATGTTAATAAAGCCCACTTCCTGTCGCACTAGTGGACAAGTCTCAACTCTTACTGGTCAAATTCAATAGACCTAGTCAAATAATATTTTATGGAATCTCATTAAGAATACATAATCCCTCAAAAATCAAATTTTGTAATTTGAATTCATAATTTCAAATTCTAATAGTCTTTAAAAATACGGAGGGATCATGCTTCAATCAAACCATATACTTTTTTTTGAATAGTTTTGTTAGCGTAAGGTCTCTAATTTGACTGACTTTATAAGACAAAGCCCTTAGATTAAGCTCATCCCATAGCTCAAATTCCAAACATTGCATGACCTATCTTAGGCCAAATTAAGCTAGGATATTCCATTATCATCTCTATCTTACACAACTTCATTCCTCATTCATGAATCTTGACAAGTATAACTCATCAATCTCCAAACCACACAGGCCATTTTGTCTTTATTGATATCACTTTAATACATTTAGAACAAAACAATTAAGCACTTATTATTTCACAACTTATCATAACATAACATATACAGGTTAGGTGGGAAGAAGGTTACAGTTTTCCTATAGCAGTCTTTACTAGTATGATGGGCAACCAAAATTGGTACCCAAAATGACCTCATGGTCATACAAGTGCAACAATATCAACTTTGCTACTAGGTCCTTATCTCCCACCTTCATTTACATTGACAATTCACACACTCGTTCATTTGAAATTCCTCGAAAGGAGTGCTAGTATGCAATAGATAACGTAGAGGTTCTGGCCTATAAGCCGCCCACTAGTAACTACAGGTGAGATAAATAAATAAGTTGAGGCTAATGCACTAGCTTGATTAGCCCCTAACTACTACAGCAGGGCAATCATTATCTCATGATTTATCCTAGCCATCCTTACATCCCTACTATCTGGATGGGGAGGGGTCGGATGTGGTAGCAATGGAGGTGATAAGAGTGATATGATTAGAAATGAAATTGGTACACTACAAGCCAAACTTTTGGGCCTACTTTTACGCCTAGTCTCCTCATTTTCGAATTAAATCAGAATAGAAACCTATACCAAAAGCATATCAATCTTAGTATAAGTTGATAACAAGATGTTACATGCAAATAAAGGTGGCAAATGGGCAGGTCGGATCGGGTTTAGGTTGGATCATTTTGGATCGGATCATTTCGGGTTCGGATAAGGTCGTTTGGGTCAAGGAAAAATCGGTCTATTTTAAGTTCGGATAAGGGTAGGTTTGGATCAATTTGGCTTTAGATTAATTCAGGTTCGAATTAGATCGAGTTTAGGTCATTGACTTTTTTAGTCAATTCGGGTTGGTCGGATTTGGATTTGAGTCGATTTGATAGCTTTATTGGGTTAAGCCTTGGTCATCTCGATGTGATTTATCTAATATGAAAATCAATTGAAACCATATTTCTAAGAATTACAAAGCTCATGAAAATAAAATTTTCTTCTTACACGACCTATAGTACAATTGGGATTGAAATAATCAAAATATTTAATAATCTGTATGATAGTTTTCTTTATAATATATTTACCAATATTCATAAATTAATTACGTTTTTCATTTTATTTTTATTATCTATAATAATTAACAACTTTATGAATCAAAGTGATTTAATAATCCCTACTAAATATTATAAAATAGTACTATATATCTCTTCAATTTATCTTGAGTTTTTATAGAATAATTGGAGACATTAAGTGTAGGTGATATAGCTTCTGTACTCTATTATAGATTAGCCATTAAATAATTATACATTAGGTTCAAATGAATGTAATATAAAAGTGAATATTTAAGTTTAACTAGATTAAAAAATATATATAACACTCATATTATTGAAAAAAATTATATTTTTACTATATTAAAATACTTTGATAATTAATTTTAACATTTAAATATTCACTGATAATATTAAATTTAAGTTTGAATCTTTTTAGGTTTGGGTAAATTTGGATTTGAATCAATTTGGATTCAGGTCAATTTTGGTTCGGATCAATTCGGGTTTGGATCAATGTGAATTTAGATAAATTTGGTTTTGGATCAATTTAGATTTGGATCGAGTTGGATTTAGGTTGTTGACTTATTAGTCAAATCAGATCGGTCGAGCTTGGATTCGGGTTAATTGCGTGAATTTTTCGGGTCGGGTCAACTTTTGCTACCTCTACATGCAGACATTACACAGTACATGAGATGTAACATTAATAACAATCTCAATGACAATGACATGTATTAGACAAACCTTGTTCTAATACCATTAAATCTGTCACGACACGAAGGTCGCAACATGCACTTAACACTATCACTTCATTACAGTTTAGCAATTTTACGAACTAAATTTTTCTTTTCACTTAAAGTTTGTATTCGGTGTTAGTGTCACCGCTAAACAATTTTTCACATTTCTAAATTCGATTTGACTTATTGTTACTATTTTCCTAAAACAAATCAACTTACTTTCTCAATATTTTAATTCAAGATTTAATCTACCAAAAGAAAAATAACGAAAACCTCCCCTTCTATATACCAATTAATTAACCTGCAAAATATATATATTTCCAACATCATATCTCAATTCCACAATCCATAATTTATATTATCATACACAACACAAATTCCTAAAATTATCAATTAAACATACTCATATTTCATAAAGTACATATTTATCATACCACAATCATATCCCGAATCGCACTTGATAATCATACTAGTCTATATTAATTTAGAGTTACCTAGGTTATATCCCAAAACAATTTCCAATGACATCTACTGTGCATTACATTATGTCTATACATGATAACCAACATGATGTACAAAATTTCATAAACCCTAAAAGTAATAAAAGCAGTGCTAGGAGGACTTAAGCAAGTACCATTACTAGGTACAGTCCCTGAGGGCTGACACAAAACTCTGAGTGTGGACTTTAACTAGCTCGTATGATCTGCAATGATGTTAAAAAGGGTGAGCACACCACAGCTTAGTAAGTAGTTTAAGTAAATGCATGTTAGACTCATGTCTATCTATATGCAAGTGTAGAAAAAGCAATGTTGAAGTGATGTGTATGCATGGTATTCAATCACGGTCGTAAATCAAAACACTTTAGCCATGCACTTTAGTTTAAAATACTTTCACTATACACTTAGTTCAAAACACTTTCATTATGCACTTTATTTTAAATCAAATTCACAATGCATTTTGAATAAATCAATTCACTATGAATTTCGGTTAAATTCAAAACACTATGCATGTTAATAAATCAGTCACTATACGTTTTGACAAATCAATCACTATGCATTTCGGTTAAATTCAAAACACTATGCACTTTGATAAATCAGTCACTATGCATTTCGATAAATCAATCAGTAGGCACTTCGATAAATCAATAAGTAGGTACTTCGATAAATCAATCAGTATGAACTTCGATGAATCAATAAGTTTATAAAATGAAAATCGATACCCGTTAGTGCCTCGATTCACTAAAATCAGTACTAATAGTAAATGACAGTATGTAGAGTTTAGGTTATAATCCTAAGCCAATGATATGATAACGATAATGATGTCCATCCTAGCTAGTGATGGAATGGTGTTACAAGCAACACGAAATCTATGGTCATAGAATAGTACTCTAGTCTCGCTAATCAATCAAGAGCTAGAACTTGTCTGTTGGTTTTCCAGACAAGCCTAATAATTTACCTAGAGCACTAGGCTCAATAGGTACAGTACAATATAGTAGTCTAGAGCAGAAAGCTCGATAGACAAGTAATGAGGCCTAGAGCTAAGCTCGATAGGCTAGAAATGACCCGAAGGTCGTAGGATATGCCTACACTCAAAAATGGTTTGAAATCAATTTCCTCATGCAGCACTTGGCTTCCACAGATTTCAAACCACTTATTAAATCAGTTTTGAGTTTGAAATATAAGGAAGTTTCGATTTATTTCAAAAGTCAGTTCAAACCAATACTTTGCAATTTAAGATATAATGCAAGTCTTTAAAACATAGATATTAAGTAATTAAACTCAAAACATGCTATACGTAAATGCACAAATGCATCAGTTCACTTTATTTAACATGCAAGCTCAGTTGGCCACAACACGCAAGACAGAAAACAAGTTTCAATCTAGCCTAAGCGTAAATGAATTTATAAATATAAAACATTCCTGTAAGATGGTGCTAATAGACTTTACTTAACCCACTTATCTTATGCTAAGCAAATACTTCCTTTAAGTCTCCAAGTCAAAGCTTACGCTTCCACACCACTCTGAATCACTACACATCATTTCATTAACACTTCAGTCAATCACGCATATTAAAGATGTATAACTATACACATTTACACAATCCATAATCACTAACTCTCACATTCACTGTTCATATCATCATTAAGTTAGGGGTATCTATTCAAAAATTTTTATCGTATCACAATATTTCAGAACAATTTCCACTTAGTCATTTTTTATCGATTCATCACCATATCACACTTATATCAATCTATATTTATATATCAATTAAGCTACAACTGCAAAAATCGTCATTATTATCACACTATCTTGATTAAACTCATACAATATAATTCTAGTTTGGAATTATATAGATGTCTTACAGACTATGAGCTTAGTGCTCATACTCTAAACTTAACTAAACCCGCATTTGTCGCTTTAACATCACGCAACATGTTTACATATTGAAATCGGGTTAGTATCAATCATATAAATTCTAATAAACTTCTAAAAATTGAAATGGCTAGTACGGCCTATCTTATTGGTTTTCCTTGAGTCAAACACCATAATTTCCTCTCCTTCGAGCCTCTGAATCAAAATTTACTCTCCCACTTCAATCAAAGCCATTTTCAAAACTTTCCTTAGTTAAGTTCTATATCGTCCATACTCCTCAATATTTTCAAATCAATTCCCCTTTTATCCTTTCCAAGGAGGTTAAGAATGAAACTCCATTGTTTCCACATTTTCTCAATCAATTCAACTTCTTTCGAATTTTCTTTCGATCTCTCTCTTTCTCGCATAACCTCTTTTTCTCACATTTTCCAACTAGGCTTAACTCCTATAACCGCAGCCAAAACCCAAAAATGTCAAGGTGTATATGTGGGACTAGCCTCCTGTTCCTTCCTCCTTATCTCTTTCCATTTCCTCTCTTCTCGTTCTGCACTACTTCAGCTAAAATAGTATTCTGTTCACACCTCAATAACAGCTCCAAGAGCCACATAGCACAGCCCCTATTCTATCTTCATTCCAGACATTTTTCAGCCCCTTATGCTACTATGGAAACCCAAGAATGAGCCCCTATTTTTATAGCCCTGAACTAGTCCTACAATTCACGTTTTCCTTTAGCTTCTAATTTTATTTCTTCACTCCATCTTCACTGTAACAACCTTTCCTTCAGCTCCATTCCTCTTCAAATGGGCTACTACGTGCCAAGCTTCCTTTCTCTGTGTAGAAATTTCACAACAATAAAAGCAAAGGGAAAGCATATTCAAAATCCTCTTAACTTCCTTTGTTCCTCTTCAGCAGATCATCACTTTCACTTCTTCAATTTCTCTGCTTTTCTTTTTCAGTTTCTTCTACTTTGCTCTTCCTAAATTCCAACAATGAAACAGTCTTGTTTATAGACCGAAACCGCTTTGATCAATCACCGAACCAGCTCTCAATGACAACGTTTAGTTTCTAAAATTTCTGCCGTTTAGCCTTCTTGAAGTTGGCCTTTAAACCACTGTGTCCAACCTCAAATGTAACCCGAAACCCTTGCTCCAAAGCCCCTGATCTCTTTCTAAACTCATCAATGCTCCAGGCCCCTGTTCTGGCCATGAATTTTATTCTTCACTTCTTGCTTCTGCCTAGAATACCCAAGGATGAACACAGCCCTATCTTCCCTTGTTCACTGAGAAAAGCCTGCTGCCTTCTATTCTCCTTCTTCATCCAATCTTTTCTCCCTCGTCTCTTGTAGCTCTATTCTGTCATTTCCCAACCGGAGTCCCCACCGCTTTCACTACTTCCTTTGCCACATTTCATGCCATCTTCAACCACCAAGAGGAGCTCCTTATTCGATCTACAGCACTAGCTACAGCCCCTATCATTAGGCTCAACTGTCACGTAGAAGCTATTTTGATTTCACTCTCTGTATTTGTTGGATGCAAAAGCAGCAACATTTGAGTCCCTTGCCGCATGCGTCCTTTACTTCAATTCTTCCGTCTCTTTCTTCCCCTTTTCTTTTCATTCTTCTTTGGCTTTTCTTAAGCCACTAGTGATGATGATGATGGTCTGCCAAAGGTAAACCATTATAGAGGGATTCAATTTCTAAAGGAGTAAGGCAAATAGTTTGGTGGGTAAAATCCCACCAAACCTGATTCCTTCTTTTCTTTTTCTTTTTAATTTAGATATATTATTCAATCATATATCATTTTGATACATAATCAATGCTATTTGTTTTTGTTTATTACTAAAATGAATCGAATCCTATCAAATATTTATATTTCTCCTTTGAATTACTCATATATATATATCCTATGAATTTCTTCACTAATATATTTCTTCTTTCTTAATTGATATATATTTAGGTTTATTTGCTTAAATTTCAATTCCTTAGTGCTTAACGTAGTCGATCTATTAGAATTTAGCAATTACATTATTGAATAAATACCCTTATGATTTATGAAAATACTCAAATCCAAATTCCATTTTCAAAATCTTAACTCCAATTTACTTAATTCTTCTAAAAAATTCTAAAATAACCAGTTATTCTAAATTAATATATTGATTTCTATTTAATGAGATCAAAATTTTTCAATTATCAAAATTGTGCTCAGCAGATGGCCTTATCATAGGTAGCCATATCAGGAGTTAATTTGTCTCAGTTAGAAGGCCTCAAAACGGCCATAAATCTTTGTATCCTGTGCTCCTCACTCCTGATGGTCTCTAGGTCGAAATGGTTCAGCGCCATAAACTTGGATTGATACTGGTCAACCGTCTAACTCCTCTATGTCAAACCAGAAACTCGGCCTATAATCTCTTCTGTGCAGTAAAAGGGATGTACTATCTATTAAAGGCCTCTAAAAGTATTTTCCCTGTCACAACCGAATGTCTAGCTCTCAAAACCATCTTGGTGGACTTCAACCAATACTCTACCTCATTGAATAACAAGAATGTAGCCAAGCCCACCTTTTCAGTTTTTGTATACCTCATATACACAAATAGTTTCTCAATAACATTCACCCAACTCTCTTCTATCATAGGACCATTGAACTTAGGCAAATCAAGCTTTTTAAACTGTCTGAGAATATTGCTGTCATAATCTATCACTGAATATTGCCTAGGCTATACTAGGGCTTGGGGTAGTGGTGGATCCTAAGGCTGACGCTATGGTGGTAACGGTACAGGCTGTGACTGAGATATTAAAGGAACATTAACATGCGAAAGAGGAGGTTACGCTACTAGTGGTGTTCGTGCATGATTATTGGCGTTATTAAAACTAGCCATAAACTATATAGACATGTTGGTCATCGACTCAAAGTTCCACTCTAGCATTGAGATGCCAGTATTTGAACTCTCAGGCTATGGAGAAAAGGGGTTTCAGAGATGGCCCTGCCCATTCCATCTATTATTCCTTCTTTTGTAGCTCATTATGTCAAAACAGATATAAACAAACATTTTCAATAACTTTAAACAGTTATATATTTAGACAAGTACAGTACTATAAGTGATGTAAACTATTTCTAACCTAAGGACACTGACTGACAACAGACCAACTCAGCTTTGATACCAACTTCCTGTGACGTCCCGATTATTAAATATTGGAACTAACTTTTTCTTTTCAATACAATTAATTAGGCTATCTTTAGTGTCCTTTTTCAGTTTCATTACACGCAATTCATTTCGTTCTATAGTATCGATTCACCGAGTCATCCATCGATAACCATTTTAACTTCATTTCATACATTTGATCTCTCAATTCAAATATAAACAATGTTATAATCATCAACTGCATTGGCATATATACAAAGTTACCATTCTACTACACTAAGTATACTATTTCCATCTTAAAGATTATAATTTACATTTCATAACTATTAGTTTAGTTTACATCCCTTGTATTATTATACACACAAAAATCAATTTGTACATAAAGTCTAAACATATAAAAGAAAAAACAATATATCTTTACGGTAATCAAAAAATCCTCTGAGGAATACTGTCTCAAAACAATGTTCTCTCATGCGGTAGTTACTGTAGATAATCTGGAAAGGAAAAAAGAGGGTGAGCTTACACTCAATAAGAAATATATATAAAAGAGCTGACACTATGCACAACTATATACATGTATCTAAAACATACTCTTACACTAACAGTCACTATTGGTAACATTATTTCGGAACTATATCAGAAGGATATTATAATCAGTTAGGGCACCGAGTTGAGTACAGAAGGATGCTTTGAAGCATATTAATTATCCCAGTCCCTAGGTCCGACTATAGGGAGTTTACTAGAACATCTCAGAGAAAGAATTCATGCGTATAAAATCAATGTCAAGACGATTTAATAGCTCAATAAAAATACCATACAGTAAAACAGTCATTTCAAAACATAAACCAATTTAGCAAAATAGTTTATAAGTCTTTTAATAAAACAATTCAATAGACAATTTAGTAATATAATTCAGTAGATAATTCAGTGAACCATTCAATAGACAGTTCAGTAAACAGTTCAGTAGAGACAAAGCAACACCTAATAGAATCATGCAGTTTCAGTATCCCAAGAAGAGAGTAATAGTAACAATAAGATGTATAGCCATTGTCAAAGTGGGGTTCACAGTGTACACTGATTATGTGAAATCTGGGATAGCTGATGACATGATCAAGGTCAAACAACAAATAGTACAGTACAATTCAAACAGTACGGCATGATTACTCGAAGGTAGCAATAGGAAGCCAACAGTCTCAAAACAATTCGTAAAATAGTTGAAATATTTCGCAATAATCAATTCAGTTAAAACATATATTCAAACAGTCCATAAATCTCTAAAATCAATGACACTGCATTTAAAGCATTAATCCACTCTCCAATATATTTCGTAGTCTACTCTACTGACTGACTTCCTATTTGTTACTAAGTTATCATTGAATTGTTTTACTAAATGGTTACGAAAATGTTTACTGATTGTTGAAGTATTTACTAAATCGATGCACGACTATTTACTAGGTGTTTACTAAATTGTTTACTTAATAGTTTACCACAGTGTATATTAATTTATTCATTGAATTGTTTCTGAACTATGTGCTGAGTGTGTGATCGATTTTGTTAAATATGTGATTTTGAAAAGCTTCCTGAATGTGTGAATTATGAATAGTTTTCTGAGTGTGATTTTCTTCCTAGTTGTCTGAACTATGATCAGAGAAAGTAATTTTGTATTGATTTATGAAAGGTTTTCTGAACGTGTGATCTTCTAAACGATTTTTTGAATTGTCTCCTAAGTGAGTAATTTCTGGTCAATTTGTTGAACTGTTTACTAAGTTGAACTCTGAATTGTTTACAAAACGATTTACTCTAAATGATTTATCAGATATTTTACTTAACCATTTATTAACGATTCTTTACAGTAGAGTATTGTCACTAAAGACTTTGAAAGGTTTAATACTAATTCAATACGAATGAATTCCTTCTCTGTAAAGTTTTCAGAAACTCCCTATAGTCAGATTCAGGAATCGAAACAAGTGAGATGCTCTAAAGCATCCTGCCATACTCAGCCTAGTACTCCTAATTAGTTATAGTATCTTTTCCGATAAAGTTCCTTCATACTATTTTAATACTGACTACATAATTATGAAATATGTTTTTCACATATGCATATAGGTATGCATAGTATTAGTTATTTTATATATATTTCTTACTGAGCGTAAGCTTACCCCCTTCTAGTTAGCAGATTTACTTGTAGTAATAGCATATTGTTAAGAGAAGGTTCTAATCGGATGTCAACAAGCTTTTGATGTTGTACCTTACAGGTGTGGTATTTAGACATTTATAGCATAATACTTTAGCATGTATAGGATGTAAACAGTAACTGAAGAAGTTTAAATGTCAACCATAGTCTTGTTACTAGGCAATTGTATAGAAAAACAAATGCGTATCTTGATTTAATGCACTAGAACCAATCTAAACAATTAAATGTTGAGTTATCTAAGGAAGCTTTACTTTAATATTTGAGTGAGGACACTGAGCACAGCCCAACCGACTGTGTGAAAATAAAAAAAAATTAGTTTCAACTTTCAATAATCAAAATGTGACAAAAGTTGATATCAGAGCAAAATGGTTTGAAGTGCGTCAATGTCCATAAGTTAGGAATGGTTTACATCCCTTAAGTACTATACTTGTCTGAATATAAATTGTGAATGACATCTAAAAAACATAATGATATTATTGTTTTATATAAGAAAAGCGATAAGTACAACGATGAGATAAGTGGATAGTGGCATTGAAACTATCGAAGTACTTATGTCGAATTTAGAGGACCAAATTTCTTAAGGAGAGAAAGATGTGAGCACCATATTTTCCCAATTATTTCATAAGCTAAAGGTTACCGAAATGAAAAGGCAAAGGATGAATTACTAAGAAATGGAATAATTGGGCTTATAAAAAGAAAGTGTCATATGGGCCCCACGAGTGTGAGAACTCATTATTTTGTACTATACATGTACAGATATATAATTATTAAATAATAAATAAATAAATTTGTATATTTTGTGCATTTTAAGTGTATAGTGATATGGGCCCCACTGGACTTTAAGGCCCAGATGTGGAAATAACTGATAAAATAGTATATGGAGGATGTAATAATGGTATTAGGGAAATTTAGAGGCCAAAATACCTTGGTTGAATTATTTTTGAAAGTTTAAACAAATTGAAAAATGACAGATACGTCCTAAGGGTATTTTCATAAATTTCTCCTAAACTAAAATGAATTAGGACAAAGTAAAAATATCATGAGATTCTACATGAAAAGTACTTTAACACGGTGTCAATAGATTTCTTGAATCAATTGCCAAAATAGAAAATTTCGCTGGCGGGTCGCGAGGGTAAAATCGTAATTTCTCACTACCCGTGTATTGCACGTCTATGAAACCACTTCCAATCATCAAATTACATTTAATATGATCATTTGGTACTAGAATCCAAAAATTTGGAGTGCGATTACATCATTTTACGACTATGGAAACATAAGGGCAAAATTATTTGAAATTTTCCAAACTAGGGGCATTTTGGTCATTTGGCCTATCTCCAAAATTTTCTTTATAGTTCTATAAGTAGCTGAGCTGCACTATTCATCATCCCCTCCAACAAGCACCATGCCATTGCTAAGGAAAGAAAGAAGAAAGAAAATTCAAGCTTCCATACCTCACCATCTAACCAAAATTTCATCAAAATTACAACTAGAAAAATATTCTGTTGTCTCTCCTCTACATTTCTATACCTATAGCACATTATACAAAGAGAAAGGAAGCTCACAAGTTTCGGCCAAGCAAGGTACTATGCCATTCCTTATGCTTTCTTAAATTATAATGGTGTAGTTTCATTCCTTTAAGCATGATGAACATGTTTATAACCTTAATTTCATTTAAATGTTGAAAAATAAAAATGTGCTATGGCAAGAGTGTTCAGCCAACATGGGAACTATGGGAAACCAAGGCATTTCATGCATAAAATGGATGCTAAATGATGCATTGATAATGGCTAAACAAGATTACATCATTAAATTGTTGAAATGCCATCAAAAATGGCTAAGGGAGATTTCGGCCTAATAAAGGGGACTGGATTTCATGGCTGATTTTGGTGAATTGAGGGTAGATTTAGACTGTAGGAATTACAAGGAGTCTGTCGGTATGCTCGGATTTAAAATCCGACGTAAAACGAGGAAGTTATGTTATACTACAGATAGAAATTATATTGCAAAAATATTTGCAGTATCTTATGTGGCTGTATTATGATATGAACAATAGTTTAAAAATAAGTATTAAATAAGCTAATAATTTTGGTGGAATTATCTGCAACCCGGGAGTTACAGTATTCATGTGGTGCGATTGGGAAGCTCTATTTCGCTAGATAGGTAAGGGATGCGTATGTAGTTTGTAGGGATATGCCGAATGCATTGTTTTCAGGCCAATAATTTTATGAAATTATTTTGAAAGTGAATTGGCTCAGAAACTATGGAATTGTGGCTGTTTGGTTGGTTGAACTGTGTTTACCTTTGCAGGAAGGCTAGGCAATTTGCAGCCGTTATGTTGCTGAAAAATTATTAGAAAATTTTATAAAAATATCATGAAATATTTTAATGCATTGTTGAGTGTTTTCCTAACCTGGAAAGTGAGATATTTGATATTTCTCATAAATTATGAATTTACCAAAAATTGTTATTTACATATTCGTACTACCGAATTTATTAAAGTGAAAGTGTTGGAAATTTCTCCCAAGTGTTTTATAGTGAAATATATGGTTTATTAAGTGAAAAGTTAAATAGTGAATATTTTATAAATTATTTCAGTATAATATTCACTATTTTATTATGATTTCCCTTTATAGACTGACTAAAGTTTTATCTGATTTAATGATTTCCATAAAGGTGATATCACTGTGTAAACACTGTTTTGAGACTACTATACCCCATATCATGCCTATGTGTTCATATGTTACTGTTACTGTGTGAAGCTGTTGACATTGAGCCTGTCTTTAGCGTCCCGATTGACACCTGCTCAGTGTACGACTGAAGACATTTATAGACTATGGCCATACACGTGTTTACTATTACTGTTCCCTACGGGGATTATAGCATGATATCATTAGGCTGTTGCTTGGTCTCCACTGTTATTACCGATTACTATGATATGTTACTGAATGGTATTGTTACTGAAACTGTTTGTTGAAGTGTTCTTATTGCTGAACTATTATCGTACTGAACTATATATCATACTGTTATTATGGTTCAGCTATTTGTGAAAGTGATGATTTTAATTGTGAAATTTAAATTACTTTCCAAAATGGTGATTATGTGACTTAAATGATTTATTTTATTAATTTATGAGAAATATCTATTTATAGTGATTTATGGAAATGAATTTCCTATCAACGTAAATTTTTACTCTTTATAGTCGCTTATAGGTTCCGGGATAAGACAGGTATTTCAAAATACCTTCCTTACTCCATCGAGATCCCTAGCCGACTATAGTATCCTTTCTTTAGTGTGCTTAGCATACTAATAGGAAATTAAAAAATTTTATTGCATATAGTTTTCATGATATCAAAATTGTATACAACTCTTTTATTGAGCCGTGGTTTGCTCACCCCTTTACTTTCATCTCTCCAGAGTATTTCCAATGACCGAGTGGTATATCATCCGAGGATTATCGGCTGCATTGTGAGTATCCCAAGGCAGCTAGTATAGATCCTGGAGGTATATTCATTTTCTTTTATTTGTTCAAGCTTTCTTTTACAGTACTACATTGTTGTAATTATATCAGGGGATATAAAGTTTAAATGAATAATGTTATGTGAATATTTTTACGTATGTAAATTAAATCAATTTACGGTTATTTACTGTTCACTGTTAATTAAAAGAGTGAAATAAAGGCATCACAGACAGCTTAACCAATACAGTGTGTATGGAAAAGTGTGAAAAAATGTAAAATACTGTATATTTCGGATGTGACAACAAGACTTTTACAGTCCATATTGGATTGAAACTCCAGATTCATGCTATTTGAAGCAAAATACTGAGATACGAGAAATCTGCACCTTGAAATTCCTTCATTTGTGCATGTTTTGAAAATCGTGCAATAATTTCAAAAATGACAATTACGTCCACAAGCTTGGTAAATTTTCATAAATGACGGCCAAATTGATTTGAATTAAAATCAACTGATAGTCATAAGTAATCTATATGTAAACGAGCTTCAAGTCATGTCAACTCAAAGACTAAATCATATGTGAAAACCAAAATTTATATAATTCAACAGTTAGGGGTATTTTGGTAATTTCACCTTCGTTACTAGCTGGACCCCATCAAAAACCTATCTGATGACTAGGAAATGTTAAATAGATATGTTTAATTCTTGAATGAAATATTTTAGACGTTGAACTAATAGTTTAAACAAATATTGAAGTACGAGGGGCAAAATGGGAATTTTTGGAAAACTTGAGGGCCTTTTCGTAATTTACCACACAAGATCTTTTTCATGCTTAATTATCATCATCTTCTTCATTTTGGCCGGCCAACATGGGAGAAAAGAGAGAGAAAGCTTGGTAAGAGAGAGAAAGTCACAAAAACCCTAGTAAACGACCTCTAAACTGAAAACTGTCTTCACCAAACATGTCTAACTGTAATAGTCTGAGTGTACATTATTACACAATAATTACTCATATTTTACACATTTTTACCGGTTGGGATATCTGTGATGCCTTTACACTTCAACAGTAACAATAATAAATAATGGACATTTATTTATTGATAAAATTCGGAATATGTAATTTTTCAATATTCCTTACACTTTACATCCCCTGTTTCTATTTTACAATGATGTAGTACTGTATACAAGTGTCTGAACATATAAGAAAAGTGGTTGTACCTTTAAATTTCAATGCTTTTTGTCCCAGTGGGCTACTCGCAGCTATAATTATCCAAGGAAGCCATCAAATAATCCTCGTTATAAATCTGGAAAATTTGAAAGTAAGGGGTGAGCGAACCACGCGCTCAGTAAAAGAGTCGTATGCTGCTTGATATAATGAAATCTATATGCAAGAAAATATTTATTTTCCTAATGGTGTACTAAGCACAGTAAAGGAAGGATACTATAGTTGGCCAGGAAATCCAGATGGAGCATGAAAGGTATTTTGGAATACCTGTCTTGTCCCAAAAACCCAAAGCGACTATAGGGAGTAATTTATAAATTGTCTTAATGAAACAATTTAATACCCATTTTTCTATAATTACAAATGGGATAAACCATTTATTTTCCTTCCTTTCAACACAGTTCAAAAAACGTGACAGTACAATGGTAAAACAGCAGTTACAGTAAACAGTCTTTTCAGTACAATAGCTTATAAATATCCAATTCACTGGATAACAGTTCAGTAATTATTTCTATTTTAGAAATAATTTTCAAAGTATTCTTTCTCGATAACAATAAATTTCCTTTCAGTTGAGTAAACAGTATTCCGTATAATTCAGTTCAGTAAACAGTAATCAGTAGATTTTAGTTCAATAAACCGTAATCAGTAGCTACTACTAGTTCAGTAGACAGTATTTCCCAGTGCAGTATAGTTCAGTAAACAGTAATCAGTAGCTTTCGATTCAGTAAACAGTAAACAATAAACAGTAGCTACCAGTTCAGTAAACAGTATTTCTCAGTACAGTACAGTTCAGTAAAACAGTATTTTGGTATGGTTAAGTTCAGTAAACAGTAATTCACAGTGCAATACAGTAAAATAGGATTCAGTAAATCCCTTCAGTAAACATTAATTAGTAAGTTGAGACTAGGCATCACCCTACATCATATCATGCTATCATTGTCCACTAAGGGACACAGTAATCATCCCCGAAAGGTACACAGTAACAGTATACAGTGAGATATATGGTCATGATCTATAGGAGGTCCTCAGTGTACAGTTGCCAGGTGACATCTGAGACCACTAATGACTGGCGGGTCAATCAGCCATGTGACAGTAACAGTAGTAAACATGAATCTCGAGGCCTAAGTCTCAAAATAGTATAAAAACCATACCACAGCCTTTATGGATCTTATTCAAAATAATTTGAAATATTTCATGGTTATCCATAAGGCTCTCACATTTTCATATATCATCACCTTTATGGAATTTATAAAATAAATAAGATCAGTATTCAGTTCCATAAAGGTATAAAATCATTTCTTTTTCCATAAAAATATCTTTAGGGAAATCTCATGAATTAAATCATTTATTTAAGTAATTATTTCCAAAAAAGTATTTATTTCTCATTTCCACATGCCGTAATTTAGTCAGTAAATATTCATGTATTAAGTGAGAAAACAATTAAATATTCATTTTGAATATTTAATATCATATAAAACATAATTAATTTCTCACTTTAATAAAAATATAAAACATGAATATTTAATTTTATAACTTTCTCATAATTCCCAATTTATGGAAAATTGGTGGAAATTATATTCAAAACTTCTCATTTAAATCTTTTCATGCTTCTAAAATATTTTATAATATTTTAGAATATTTTTGGATATTTTCCGACAGCATAACAGCTGCAGATTTCTAACCTCCTACACACAATTCGCAGTATATAAACCAGCTTATCAACCACAATTTTGTATGTTTTCAAATCAAATCATGCATCCAATATTCTCATAAAATTTAGCTTAAGAAAACATGTAATTCATTATATCACAACAACTCACACACTTCTCCCTTACCAGTTTTATGAAGTCGAGCTTCCCGGTTACTTTTACCGAATTCCGTCAACTCGGGCTGCAAAATAATTTTATCAAAAATTATTAATATTTTTCCTTTTAATTTTAAGCCACTAGTATTCATAAAATGCAGCCACTAATGTCATAATATATGCACAATCAGTATAATTTATACTGGTGCTAAAGCTCAACTTCCTCATTTTAGTTTCTTTTTCAGTTCTAATTTCACCGGTCTTCTTCTTTAAATTTCTATATTCATTTTCTATTTTTAAACTATAAAATTCAGCATGAATTCATGCTCAATTAGCCCATGGCCGAAACCCCCTTCAAGGCACACTTCCATGACTTTTCTTCTATTTTTCAATCTAACCTTTCTATCATCCTTCTTTCATATTAAACTATTATTTCCTATCATTTCCATGTAAGAAAATGCAAGCCTCCTCTAGGTTCTCAAGTTGACCGAAATTTTTTCTTAATTGGCAAATTTTTTATCTTCAACCATTTCATGAATTTTTGCTCTCCATTCATCTTATTCCATCTCAAGCTATTATTTCCTACTATTTTCATGCAAGAATTGCATGTCTTCCATGAGATCACAATTCCACCTAATTTCTCCAAAAATGACAGATTTTCATTGAGCAAATATTATGGAAAACTAATTTCATAATATTTTTCTACACCTTGCAAATACTAGAAATCAAGTTTGGAATCAAAGGGAAACATCAATTTTCAATATGCTCTGACCCTTGGCCGAATGGTTGTGGCTCCATTTTCTGTTCATTCTTTCACGTCAGCCCTCCTTCTTCCTTGTTTTCTTAGAAGGTTTTAAGGTGAAGGTAAGTTCTATGAAGAAGATTAGATGATTAAGTAGCATGAGTATGGAGTTTTGCTAAGAAATTCATGTGAGAAACGGCTGCAAACAGAGTAACACGTGAAACCAAAACAGAAAATGAAGTGTAGCAGAGTAAGTCGGCAAGCATGGGATAAATTTGCTGAAGTTTTGTTTCAAATTGTCTTCAATTTATTCAAGACAACCAATAGAAAGTTGCCACTTAACTTGTTATCTCTTTTCCCTCATCATTTTATGCCTTACAATGCATTAATTGTTGAAGAAAACTGCAGCAAAGGAACGGTGGTAAGGTTTTCTTTTGCTGTCCGGTTTTTGGCAAGTTCCATCTCCTTTTGTAATTCTCATCCAATGAAAATTATTCACATGATAATTCATTAACTCTTCTTCCTTTTTATATTACTTATTTGGCATTTTATTCTATGACAGCAGCAAGTGACGTGAATATCCAATTCTTCATTTATATTCTCATCCAATGGGAATTAATCATATTTTCAAATACATTCTTTCTCTTGTCTTTTCTCTTCTTCTATATTATATTTTATACCATAATTTGTATTTTATTTTCCTTTAGAAAAACTTCCAGCCATGTAACAAAATGGCCAGCAGAAAAGTGGCGTACTGCTATCCCCTTTGGCTGCACGTTTCTTGCTTCATTTTGCCTCTCTTGAGGCATACTTCATCCAATAATTTTCAGCCAAATATCCACTTAATAACTCCCTTCCATCATATTATTATTTATTCAATTTTATAGCACAAAAAGGATTGCATTTCATATTGTATCAAACCGTATATCTCACTCCAGCAGAAACTAACGTGTACTCAATTTTGTTGCACGGTTTTTGCCAGATTTCCACTTCCTTTTATATATTTCAACCAATCATAATTTATCACATGTCCAATAAATCAATTTCCTTATCTAAAAACTCATTTCTTTAGAATTTTATACCACTGAAATTGCATTTAAATTCTAAATTCTGATATTTAATTCTCTATTTATTTCCCTACCTTAAATTCATCCTTTAATATTAATTTCCTTTCTTATACACCATATTATAAATCATTATTCCAAAAAATTTCCATAATTTAAAGTGGAATTTCATATTCAATATTTATTTAATTCCACTAAATAATTTATTTCACTTATCAATCATTTACAATATGGTGTGCAGTGTAATGAAATCGGGTCTCACACTAACTCTTAGAGCTCTGCAACATGATGCCAAAATCAAGTGTTAAAGTGGCCAAATTCAAGGTGAAATAGCCCCCATCAGATCTGGCCAAGAAGAAAGGTGAGAGAAATCTTTAAATTTTCATGATTTAATGGTTTTAGGCTATGTGTTTAAGGTGATTAAGTGTGTATTTAAGCTTAGATTTGAAATCATGAGAATTCTTCTTTAGGGGTTTCAACCAAGGTAGCCCATGTGTGTGTGTGATTGTGGTCAATGCAAAAGTGGTGTAGAAACAATGTAGAGAATGTCTAGAATGGGATTACGACCTTAAATCGTAGAAACAGAGTGCGTAGCCATGCTAGGACAATTCAGCCAACACAAGAGTATGAGGATTTCATGCTCAAATTGATGTAAATTAAGTCCTAAAATTTTGTATAAATAAATAAAAGACTACTAGTGAAGTCAAAATCAAAAACGGAGGTGATTTGACCATCGTCACAATGTTGACATTAGTGTGAAATAAACCTAAATGGCAAGTGTTGTAGGCATTGTATTAAGTCTTAAAGAGCTAATTATTCTTTATAACTGAAGGGAAAAGAATTGATTGTATTTATTGTAAGAACCGATATTTT